>JAGFNQ010002892.1:0-15094 GCA_024364735.1 Boesenbergia rotunda | reverse complement strand
TGACCTCTTATGTAATGTATGTTTTTATTTCCATGATTATATGACTCTTATGCTATGATATCCTTGCTATGAAGTTTCGGCCAGCATGTATTAAGATGAGAAAAGAAAGATTAAACTAACATATTGCCTTAATTAAGACAAGCATGTTATAAATATGATGTATTGATGAAACTAGCATGATGGTTGCTTCACTTACATGTGTTAAAAGAAAGGTCCTTTCATGTCTTGCTATTTATGCTAATGATTATGCCATGAAAGTATGCCTATGTTTATGAATGATTGAATGCCTATAGTACATGCAATATGAAAGAAAGAAAGAATGCATGTTCTATATATGAAAGTATGCTTATGATCATGAATGATTGAATGTCTATAGTACATGCAATATGAAAGAAAGAAAGAAAGAAAGAAATGCATGTTCTATATGAAAGAAAGAAAGAAAAGAAAAGAATGCATATATGTATTTTACTTCAAAGAATGGCTTGTACCGGGTCTTGAAAAAGATCCACAGTTCTGGACTACCGAAGTTGTCCCTAGGCTGAAAGATAGTAAGCCTAGAATGTAGACCCCTGTAGGTCGGGATTAGCTACCTCGCATCCTACATAGGGGTATGCGCGCAAAAGAAAGAATGGGTACAAAGCCGGGGACCCCAAAGAAGATGATGTATATGATTTTAAAGCATTATTTAGTATGTTTTCCAAAGACCATCCTAATGTTTTGAAATGCACATGTTCTATGTTTATATGTCATCATGTATCTTATGTGCCTTATGAATTTTATGCTATCCATGAAATGTTATATGTTTTAAAATGCATGCGATGTACGGATTTAGTGAGTAGGAAAGAGCTTACTAAGTTTTATACTTATAGTTTGGTTGCATATGTTGCAGATCAACATAGAAATTTCTAAAGAAAGGGAAGCTACAGGAAGGGCTAATGTGTGTGGTGGTGACTTGACTGATCGATCCACTTTAGTGCTATCTATAGACTTAGTTCTTATTTCTAATAAGACATATGTTGCTACTTTATGCATAATACTTGCTAGTTCTTTTGGAGTTATTTAAGTATGGATGCTATTAGATGTTATATGATGTATTACTTCCTTATCGTTGCACATGCTTTTAGTTATGTTTCATTTCCACTGCAATGTTAGATTCATACGCCAATGATATAAGTAAGTAAGAAAAAAAAAGGGTTAAAGGTAACGCGTCGCCTAACGGTAAGGGGCGGGCGTTACACATTTTCTGGAGGACGGTTGGGAAGTTGATCTTCAAGGACATAAGCAAGCTTCTCTGCCTTGAGGACTATCCTCAGGTTTCGAAGCCAGTCCATGAAGTTTGGCCCAGTCAGTTTATTGGTGTCCAAAATGGAACGCAAATTCAGAGAAGACATGATCGAGTGATTATCCTAGAAATACAAATTGAGCTTATGTGAGAAGAATGATAAAGAATGCATCAACATACATTAATAAAATCCTATTTATTTTTCGAATTGAATAACCCTTTTTTATCAATTCGGGAGATCATAGGAACATCTCCAAATAGGTTGATATCCAACCATAGATAAGAACAACCATGGTTGTGGCCATCAGTTATTCTTGGCTATGAAGTAGGTAATTATACCGATTACATATCACATATATGTAACTATCACTTTATGCTATCAACTAATTGAATGTTTGCATAAATCATTGGGTTGTTAACTCATTAACAAGTATGCAACAATATACATAGCACCCAACTGCACCTCTCTTACATCGACCTTGGCTGTGGCACAACAAATCGATGCTCCAAGCTTAAGGCTGACCCATTAATCAAGAAATAGTTTAATATGGTTGGAGCTCATTCAACCGTTTAGTCAGGCTTGGATGTGTCCAACAACCAAAACTAAGGATTGACCTCTGACTCTAACTATATTAATCATAAACTAATTCCATGGTTTGAACATGTTGAGGTTCAAGCCGGGCATGGATGTGTCCATCAACCCAAATGAGAAACAAAACTCCGGTTCTAACCATATTAATGGAAGGTGTTGGCCTTAATATTTTGTAAGGGGTTTTGGGTCTCATCCTTTCTTTTCTAAGCACATTCATGACATATAATTATGTCATGTACTAACGATTTCCTTAATAAAGTATGTATGTGACTTAATTTATCAAGTCTCATTAATTGAATTAGGAACCGGATTTCCTAATTCTAATTTCATACTTTATTTAAGGAATTGTTTTGGGAAACAATTTCCTAAATTGTCATAATCAATTTCGGAAACAATATGTTTAAGACTTTGATTTCTCTAAATCAAATCTTATTAAATTAAGAGACAGATTCCCTTAATTCAACCACATATTATTTTCATGAAAATCTTATTTAAGAAAACTATATAGGAAATCATTTTCCTAATTAATTTTGGAGACAACAATATGTAAGAGCATCACCTCTTAAATCAAATAAGGAAATTATCGTTTGAGAATCACCTCAAAATTTCCAAGATTTGATTACATATTTTATTTATGGATTTATTAATTTCAACAAATTATTTTCTTTGGGTGGCTCCACGAGGCTCAGATACCCAAAAAAAGGAATTTGTTGTAAATCTAATTTGGTCCGCTCCCCGAGGCATAACCAAATTAAACATGACAATTTTATTCAAAATAGGAAATTAAATTACAACAACTAACTTTAAATTGGACGGCTCCTCAAGGCTCAATCCAAAATAAAGAATTTTGTTAATAATTTAAAACCAATTCGAATTTAATTGTCAATTAATAATCCATAAATTTGTCTAGACTTTCTTGAAAGAAAGTGCCCAAAATTGCGAGATTTCATAATAGGTTTTCAGAATAATTGTAAGTTTCTGGTACAAAGAAAACTTACATATTTCCAAAATTGAAAATTTTCCAAAATAGGAAATTTCCAAAATTGGAAAGTTTTCAAAAATGGGAAGTTTTCACAATTATCATAAAATTTTAGAAACTAGGATATTTTAAAAGTTTACGAAATTTCATGAGGATTTCCAAACTTTGAAATTCCTAAATCTAAATTTTATCATAATTGGAAAGTTTTCATAATTGGAAAATTTTCCAAAATTGAGATCATGACAAAGTTTTCCGCAAAACAATTATATGATTATGTCGAACACTAACCGGCTCTGATACCACTGTTGGGACCGGGTGCATGTTGACATGGATGCAGGTTCGTAATTTTTAATTTTATTACGTGCAGCGGAAGACTTAGCATAAATAATTTCTCAAATTATTTTAACCACACATCTAGCATGCAACCTTATATTGTGTAGACATGATCATATATTAAAATTTTGCAGAAACGTAAACTAATTTACATGTTACCTCGCGTAACTCGAAGAAAGGGACGAGATCCAACCGTAGCGTCCCTTGGAAGCTCCGCCTCTATTCGCGTCCACGCCGAGTTTTCTTCGGGATGACTTCGCAAAGCCACGAGTTTCGTGCCGACAAGAACTACTAGATTCTCCAAAGGCACGACAAGAATACCAAGAGAGAGAAGACTAACCACCAAACGAAGAACGGAATCAAGATTCCGGGAGGAAGGAAGGAGTAGCGCCCGCTTCTTCTTCTTCTTCGGCAGCTTCTCGGTGGAGGAAGCTCACGGCAACCAAAAGGAGGGCCTCTAGGGCCGGCGCCACTAGAGGAGGGAGAGGGAGAGAAGGAGAGGGAGAGAGGCTAGGCAAGAATCCTTGATCTCTTGGATTAATTTCCAAGCCTTGCCTTGGTACCTTTATATAGTAGCCTCTTAATCGCCAAGTCTCCTCTTAACGGAATAAATTTTTCATAAGAAATTTATCTTATAAATTTTTCTATGAATTATTCCATTATGCCAAGTTTTTATTATAACTTAATTTATAATAAAAACAACCATGTCTCCCCTTTTATTATGGAAAGAAATTTCTTTATATAAATTTCTTTATCATGGTAAATCAATCCATTATTGATTTTATAAAATAAAATAAACCAATCCAAGGTTTATTTTAATTTCCATGAAAAATAAATCTCTTTATATAAATTTTTTTATATAAATTTTTTTATATAAATTTTTATCAAATACAAACCTCGCTCGGTTTATTTTATAATTTGAACCAAACAATTTGGTTCTCCCCTTTTGATGTGGCCGGCCAAACAAAGAGGGTGGGGACCCTCTTTGGCCGGCCAAACCCAAGCCGAAACCATACGAATTAAACTCATTTAACTCGTCCAATAAGTCTTCAAAAGACTTAGCCATTTTATGCTTCCGATGCGTCTCTGATAATTCAGATTCGACTTATCTCTCTTGATCAGAAAATCTAATTTTCAACTCGTTTTAAATCCCTCGGATTACTCGTAGTGCGTGTGACTAAATAGGCTTTCGATTTATGTTGGTCGTCTATAATTAACCAATTATAGAACGATCATGAGTGGCACCTAGTAGTACATCATGATCCCCAATTAATCGAAAGATCAACGGTTGACCTCAGAAATAATACTGAAACCTTTTAGCAGCTTTAATGAATCGTGCCTCATTCCCTTCACCATCTTATACCCGCTTGGTTCAGGACACGGTCTATGTGTGTCAGTCCCCACTAGGCTGACTACGTCACACCTAGCCCAAGTAGTGTCTTTCTCGTCCAACGGATTCTAATTACTCTCATGTTTCTGAGAGATTCATACTCGGAACATGTGATGCTCTGGCCAGAGGCTTCGAGTAACAATCCGACGATAGGCCTTGGGTATACATCCCCTCGCAAGGAGTGGTGAATCCTTTGTAGGCTGTTCAAACATCTTCGGGCACTTCGGCTTATACCCAACCATCCTGGGTCCACACCTCCTTGGAGATGCTTGCTTAAGATGTCAAAGTATAAGTCTTCATGACCAAGATGACTTGAACACCGCAAGTCAAAGGAACATCGCACTTAAGCTGCAGTAAGAACTTCATTGACATATCTATGTGTAGATTACCATATGAAGTTTTACAGCTAGTCACTCCAATGAACTAGTTCCCTTAACTAACATTCATGTTTATCTCCGGACATCCCAATGTCACCAGCCAGTGAGAATCAGCTGATTAGAGAATAACCCATGCTAGTCTCCACACAATTGATAGTGTCCGTTTTTATCAATTCATCGATTAGGGACAATTTCAATACTTCACAATTGCACATGTAGAGATAATCACTAGTTGTGAATTCATCACAAATTCTCTCATGCTGTGAATTGTATTGCGGACATTCAGTAAATGAGTTTAAGATCTCAATCAAATACACGAACATGTATACTCAAATAGTGAATGTTCATTTATTAAAGTAAATGATTACAATCATAAGGCGATTGCCTTAGGATACTTCTCTCATATTACTAACAAACTCCCACTTGGCCTAATGCCAATCGCTGCGGTATCCAATACCACAGGCTCTAACATGACCCTCAAACTTGCTTTGAGGCAAGGCCTTAGTTAAAGGATCCGCTAAATTCCTTTCAGTGGGAATTTTCTCAATTTGTATATCATTCCTACTTATAATCTCTCTGATCAGATGATAGCGGCGAAGCACATGTTTGGATCGCTGATGAGACCTTGATTCCTTTACTTGTGCAATAGCTCCATTGTTGTCGCAGTAAACCGGCACTGCTTCATCAATGGTTGGAACCACACCAAGTTCCGAGACAAACTTCTTGATCCAGACTGCTTCTTTTGTTGCTTCCGAAGCCGCAATGTATTCCGCTTCCGTGGTAGAATCCGCTACAGTGTCTTACTTGGAACTCTTCCAACTTATTGCGCCTCCATTCAAAGTAAATACGTATCCAGACTGAGATTTGGAGTCATCCTTATCTGTCTGGAAACTGGCATCTATATACCCATGTATTATCATATCTCCTTCTCCATATATTAGGAACACATCCTTAGTTCTTCTTAAGTACTTAAGGATTGTCTTGACAGCCGCCCAATGATCCATTCCTGGATCAGACTGGTTTCTGCTCGTGACGCTCAGAGCATACGATACATCGAGCCTAGTACATAACATAGCATACATGATAGATCCTATCGCGGATGCATAAGATATCTTATTCATGCAAATCCTCTCGTCTTCTGTGCGCGGACATATAGACTTTAAAAGGTTGATCCCATGCCTGATGGGAAGGTAACCTTACTTGGATTCCGACATGCTAAACCTTTTTAGCACTCGGTCTATATATGTAGACTGCGAAAGACCAAGCAACCGTTTTGATCTATCTCTATAGATTCTAATCCCAAGGATATAGGTTGCTTCTCCCAGGTCTTTCATGGAGAAAGTTTTGGACAACCAAATTTTAACCGACTGTAAGATTGATATATCGTTTCCTATAAGTAATATGTCATCGACATATAACACTAGGAATACGACTGCACTCCCACTAACCTTCTTGTACACACAAAGTTCGTCAGGATTTTGTGAGAAATCAAACTCTTTGATTGTCTCATCAAAACGGATGTTCCAGCTCCTTGATGCTCGCTTCAGTCCATATATGGATCGTCGAAGCTTGCATACTTTGGTTTTATCAACCGATGTGAAACCTTCAGGTTGTATCATGTATACATCCTCAAGCAGGTTTCCATTAAGGAAAGCTGTTTTCACATCCATTTGTCATATCTCATAATCATAATGAGCTGCTATGGCTAGGAGCATCCGAATGCATTTAAGCATAGCTACTGGCGAATAGGTTTCGTCATAATCAATTCCTTGTTTCTGACGATATCCTTTTGCCACTAATCTAGCCTTAAAGGTAACAGCATTACCTTTCATGTCGGTTTTCTTCTTGAAAACCCACTTTCACCCTATGGGCTTAATCCCTTCAGGTGGGTTAACCAAGTCCCATACTTGATTTTCGTACATGGAATCCATTTTCGACTTCATGGCTTCAAGCCATTTGTCCCTTTCTGAACTTTTCATAACATCTTCATAACTGATAGGTTCGTCATCGCTAATGAGTAACACGTCGTTCGATCCACTTATGAGAAATTTATATCTCTCTGGATATTACGTGTCCTATCAGACCTACGAAGAGGTGTTGTTGTTTTAGGTTCAACTGATAGCTCATTATTATGAGTTATTAGTTGTGGGTCTAGACTAGGTGTCTCTGTAATGTCTATTGGAGTTTCTTGAACTTCATCAAGTTCAATGCCACTCCCACTGTTTTCTTGTAAAAGAAATTCTTTTTCCAGAAATACAGCATATCTTGAAACAAACACCTTTTGTTCCAAGGGATGATAGAATTGGTAACCCTTTGTTTCCTTAGGGTATCCAATAAATAGACATTTATCAGACTTAGCATCCAATTTGTCTGATACAGTCCGCTTCACATAAGCAGGACAACCCCATATCTTAAGGTGAGTTAAGTGAGATTTCTTACTATTCCACGTCTCATATGGAGTAGTAGAGACTACCTTGGTCGGGACTCTGTTTAGCAAGTAAACAGCTGTCTTAAGTGCATAGCCCCAAAAGGATTTTGGAAGAGTTGCATGATTCATCATGGATCTAACCATGTCCATCAAGGTTCGGTTACGCCTCTCAGATACACCATTATGTTGTGGTGTATATGGCGGAGTCCATTGAGACAATATCCCATTGTCCCTAAGATAATCTTGAAACTCTTGACTTAAGTATTCACCACCCCGATCGGATCGAAATATCTTAATACTTTTGCCAAGCTGTTTCTCTACTTCATTTCTGAACTCTTTGAATTTCTCAAAAGCTTCAGATTTGTGTTTCATTAAGAACACATACCTGAATCGTGAGTAATCATCGATAAAGGTAATGAAGTAGCTATAGCCTCCTTGTGCAAGAGTTGACATTGGTCCACATACATCAGTATGTATTAGACCAAGCAATTCTCCTACTGGTTTACCTTTTCCGAAAAAGGGTAACTTGGCCATCTTGCCTTTCAAGCATGATTCACATGTATCAAATGAACCGGCAAATGATTCCAGAATTCCACATCGGTGTAATTTGGTCATGCGTTTCTTACTTACATGGCCATGACGACAATGCCACGTATAGGAGTCTATTCGATTATCTATTCGAGCATGTTTGTTGCTATCTTCGATATTGAAAATGTCACCAGATAAATCTAACGTATAGATACCATTGCACAAAGTTCCGGCCCCATAAAGAACACCATTTAAAGTTATGTAACAACAATTGTTACTAAAAGTTAAATGATAACCCTTTTCATTTAAGCATGAAATAGATACAATGTTCTTTATTAACGAAGGAACAAAATAACAATTATCCAATTCTAAGACAAGTCCAGTAGGGAGCTTTAGCAAATATGTTCCGATGGCAACAGCAGCAATCTTTGCTCCATTTCTAACTCGCAAATTCGCTTCTCCCATGACGAGTCTTCTTCTATTCCTTAGCCCCTGTATGTCATTACATATATGTGAGCTACACCCAGTATCAAGTACCCAGGTGGTTGAGGAAATAGAGTGACATTCAATAACGAAGATACCTGAAGAGGATGGGGCATCGGATGCCTTCTTCTTCAAGGACTCAAGATAAACCTTGCAGTTTCTTCGCCAGTGACCCTCCTTGCAACAGTGATGACAAGTGCCTTTTGGGGTCTTTTCAGTCTTTTTGGCCTTTTTCTTGTTTCCCTTATTCTGTTCTTTGGCCTTCCTCTTAGAACCTTTCTTCGAGGAACCAACTAACAGTACCGTCTTCTGATCCTGCTTCACAGAAGACTCTATAGTCTTCAGCAGGTTGAGCAACTCAGGAATGGTAGTCTCCAGCTTGTTCATCCGATAGTTCATCACAAATTGTGAATAAATTTTGGGTAAACAATGCAGAATTAAGTCAATACTTAGTTCATGATCCATTGCAAAACTGAGTGTGCCCAGTCGCTCAATGTACCCCAACATCTTCAACACAAACTGTGAGACAGAAGTGCCTTCCTGCATCTTAGAGGTGAAGAGGAGTCTGGAGACTTCGAACCTTTCGGATCTCGCCTGCTCGTCAAATAACTCATGAAGATGGAAGATGATGGTATATGCATCCATATGCTCATGCTGCTTTTGTAGCTCAGGTACCATATCGGCTAGAATAATGCAACTCGCAAGTTCAGAATCGGTCACATGTTTCTGATAGGCCACTAACTGGTCTGGAGTTGCATTTTGTAACGCCCCAAATTTTCCACTCTAGCATAGTAATAATGGAAAATGTGGCCAAGAATAATATTATGAATTTAAAGGGGGAAATTTCGAATAAAGAAAATATTAAGCACCTTCTTGATATATGGTGAATGTGTGTGATAATTATGTTTATATGCTACATTAATATTATGCTTGACATCATGCATATGAATGAATGAATAATGATATAAATATGCATGTGTATGAATTAAATAAGTAGCATTGTCTAGGTGGGCTTTGGTTATGCGGGCTTGGAAAAAAAAAGAAATAATAAAAGGAAGAGAAAGAAAAAAAGAAGAGGAGGTGCCAAGGATTGAACCTTGGACCTCAAAGGAAAGCAAAGCCTTAAGAATATTCATGTAACCAAGTCACCTAGCAAGGGAGTGCTATTAGAAGAGGATGGGGAATTGTAGATAAGTGGGAAAGAAGATGAAGAGACACAAAGAAGATGAAGAGACACCATTAAAGAGGTGCTTGCCTCTTTACTCATCATAAAAGGCCATGAAGAGGAGGATATGCCTAATGCATTTCGACCAAAAAACCTTCCCCTTTTCTCTCCACCAAACTCTTCTCCTTCCTCCTCTTCCTCACCGAAATCCTTGGTCCCCTTTCTACCATTTTCAAGTCCTTCCCCTCCTAGAGAAAACCGGACCAAAAGAAGAGAAGAACAAGAGGAGTGCTAGAGTTTAAGAGGTCTTTTTTTCTCCAAAATTTGGAGATCTTTTGGGAACATAAGAACAAGTGGTAAGACTCCCTCACCTGCAACATAATGGCTTTTTATGTGTTTTTTATGATTCTTATGTTTGCTTGTGATGTTGGGTGAAATAAAATGGAAGAAATCCTTGAGGGAAGTTTTGGCCATAAAGGGGTACCCCCTTTTCTATGTCCAAAAACTTAAAGGAAGAGTTTATGAAATTGTTACTACCTTTTTGTAATGGATATATGATGGATACTTGGTGTTTGAATGCCCTCCATGATGTAAAGGACTTGGAAGAATTCGGCCAAGTCATGAAATGGATAAATGTTGATGCATGAAGTAGGCTATTGTTCTAATGATTGTTTCCTTGCTATATAAATGTTTTAGGCCACGAAATTTTGTGGAATCTATGCTAAGGGACCGCTGTAACATTCGGCCAAGGGACCTTAAATTATGCCTTAAAACAGATTTTTATAGACCTTCATGAAGTTATGGTTAAATCAAGTGATATGCATGTGATTGGGTGTTTTATTTCATGATGGAAATAATTTATACCTTAGGGTCAGTACCTTATCTAAGTTGTTTGAGCCTAAACTCATGCTCCATTCTAAGTATTGATGTTTAGAAAAATGTTACATGTACCCATATGCATGATAATCCAAGTAGAACTCTAGATCATACACCTAAACTAGGGTTTGGTGAAGTACAAACTACTTTTGCACTTGTGAGTGAATTCTTATGATAAATATGCTTTTATTCCCATGTTATGTGAATGATTATGCTATGAAATCCCTACTGGGAGTTTCGACAAATTACAAGAATAGGGGTTAAGAATAGGTTCGAGTATAAAGCATGCCCCTAAACTAGTGTTTAATGAAGCCTAGACTACCTTTATGCTTGTATATGACCTTAATGGTAAAATATGTTTTTATTTACATGTTATATGAACTTTTATACCATGTTATACATACTGTAAATTTTGGCTAATTACTAGAATAAAGGCTAAGAATAAGTTCAAGTACAATTCATGCACCTAAACTAGTGTTTAGTGAAGTCTAGACTACCAGTGTACTTGTAAATGACCTCTTATGTAATGTATGTTTTTATTTCCATGATTATATGACTCTTATGCTATGATATCCTTGCTATGAAGTTTCGGCCAGCATGTATTAAGATGAGAAAAGAAAGATTAAACTAACATATTGCCTTAATTAAGACAAGCATGTTATAAATATGATGTATTGATGAAACTAGCATGATGGTTGCTTCACTTACATGTGTTAAAAGAAAGGTCCTTTCATGTCTTGCTATTTATGCTAATGATTATGCCATGAAAGTATGCCTATGTTTATGAATGATTGAATGCCTATAGTACATGCAATATGAAAGAAAGAAAGAATGCATGTTCTATATATGAAAGTATGCTTATGATCATGAATGATTGAATGTCTATAGTACATGCAATATGAAAGAAAGAAAGAAAGAAAGAAATGCATGTTCTATATGAAAGAAAGAAAGAAAAGAAAAGAATGCATATATGTATTTTACTTCAAAGAATGGCTTGTACCGGGTCTTGAAAAAGATCCACAGTTCTGGACTACCGAAGTTGTCCCTAGGCTGAAAGATAGTAAGCCTAGAATGTAGACCCCTGTAGGTCGGGATTAGCTACCTCGCATCCTACATAGGGGTATGCGCGCAAAAGAAAGAATGGGTACAAAGCCGGGGACCCCAAAGAAGATGATGTATATGATTTTAAAGCATTATTTAGTATGTTTTCCAAAGACCATCCTAATGTTTTGAAATGCACATGTTCTATGTTTATATGTCATCATGTATCTTATGTGCCTTATGAATTTTATGCTATCCATGAAATGTTATATGTTTTAAAATGCATGCGATGTACGGATTTAGTGAGTAGGAAAGAGCTTACTAAGTTTTATACTTATAGTTTGGTTGCATATGTTGCAGATCAACATAGAAATTTCTAAAGAAAGGGAAGCTACAGGAAGGGCTAATGTGTGTGGTGGTGACTTGACTGATCGATCCACTTTAGTGCTATCTATAGACTTAGTTCTTATTTCTAATAAGACATATGTTGCTACTTTATGCATAATACTTGCTAGTTCTTTTGGAGTTTATTTAAGTATGGATGCTATTAGATGTTATATGATGTTATTACTTCCTTATCGTTGCACATGCTTTTAGTTATGTTTCATTTCCACTGCAATGTTAGATTCATACGCAATGATATAAGTAAGTAAGAAAAAAAAAGGGTTAAAGGTAACGCGTCGCCTAACGGTAAGGGGCGGGCGTTACACATTTTCTGGAGGACGGTTGGGAAGTTGATCTTCAAGGACATAAGCAAGCTTCTCTGCCTTGAGGACTATCCTCAGGTTTCGAAGCCAGTCCATGAAGTTTGGCCCAGTCAGTTTATTGGTGTCCAAAATGGAACGTAAATTCAGAGAAGACATGATCAAGTGATTATCCTAGAAATACAAATTGAGCTTATGTGAGAAGAATGATAAAGAATGCATCAACATACATTAATTAAATCCTATTTATTTTTCGAATTGAATAACCCTTTTTATCAATTCGGGAGATCATAGGAACATCTCCAAATAGGTTGATATCCAACCATAGATAAGAACAACCATGGTTGTGGCCATCAAGTTATTCTTAGCTATGAAGGTAGGTAATTATACCGATTACATATCACATATATGTAACTATCACTTTATGCTATCAACTAATTGAATGTTTGCATAAATCATTGGGTTGTTAACTCATTAACAAGTATGCAACAATATACATAGCACCCAACTGCACCTCTCTTTACATCGACCTTGGCTGTGGCACAACAAATCGATGCTCCAAGCTTAAGGCTGACCCATTAATCAAGAAATAGTTTAATATGGTTGGAGCTCATTCAACCGTTTAGTCAGGCTTGGATGTGTCCAACAACCAAAACTAAGGATTGACCTCTGACTCTAACTATATTAATCATAAACTAATTCCATGGTTTGAACATGTTGAGGTTCAAGCCGGGCATGGATGTGTCCATCAACCCAAATGAGAAACAAAACTCCGGTTCTAACCATATTAATGGAAGGTGTTGGCCTTAATATTTTGTAAGGGGTTTTGGGTCTCATCCTTTCTTTTCTAAGCACATTCATGACATATAATTATGTCATGTACTAACGATTTCCTTAATAAAGTATGTATGTGACTTAATTTATCAAGTCTCATTAATTGAATTAGGAACCGGATTTCCTAATTCTAATTTCATACTTTATTCAAGGAATTGTTTTGGGAAACAATTTCCTAAATTGTCATAATCAATTTCGGAAATAATATGTTTAAGACTTTGATTTCTCTAAATCAAATCTTATTAAATTAAGAGACAGATTCCCTTAATTCAACCACATATTATTTTCATGAAAATCTTATTTAAGAAAACTCTATAAGAAACATTTTCCTAATTAATTTTGGAGACAACAATATGTAAGAGCATCACCTCTTAAATCAAATAAGGAAATTATCGTTTGAGAATCACCTCAAAATTTCCAAGATTTGATTACATATTTTATTTATGGATTTATTAATTTCAACAAATTATTTTCTTTGGGTGGCTCCCCGAGGCTCAGATACCCAAAAAAAGGAATTTGTTGTAAATCTAATTTGGTCCGCTCCCCGAGGCGTAACCAAATTAAACATGACAATTTTATTCAAAATAGGAAATTAAATTACAACAACTAACTTTAAATTGGACGGCTCCCCGAGGCTCAATCCAAAATAAAGAATTTTGTTAATAATTTAAAACCAATTCGAATTTAATTGTCAATTAATAATCCATAAATTTGTCTAGACTTTCTTGAAAGAAAGTGCCCAAAATTGCGAGATTTCATAATAGGTTTTCAGAATAATTGTAAGTTTCTGGTACAAAGAAAACTTACATATTTCCAAAATTGAAAATTTTCCAAAATAGGAAATTTCCAAAATTGGAAAGTTTCAAAAATGGGAAGTTTTCACAATTATCATAAAATTTTAGAAACTAGGATATTTCAAAAGTTTACGAAATTTCATGAGGATTTCCAAACTTTGAAATTCCTAAATCTAAATTTTATCATAATTGGAAAGTTTTCATAATTGGAAAATTTTCCAAAATTGAGATCATGACAAAGTTTTCCGCAAAACAATTATATGATTATGTCGAACACTAACCGGCTCTGATACCACTTTGGGACCGGGTGCATGTTGACATGGATGCGGGTTCGTAATTTTTAATTTTATTACGTGCAGCGGAAGACTTAGCATAAATAATTTCTCAAATTATTTTAACCACATCTAGCATGCAACCTTATATTGTGTAGACATGATCATATATTAAAATTTTGCAGAAACGTAAACTATTTACTGTTACCTCGCGTAACTCGAAGAAGGGACGAGATCCAACTGTAGCGTCCCTTGGAAGCTCCGCCTCTATTCGCGTCCACGCCGAGTTTTCTTCGGGATGACTTCCAAAGCCACGAGTTTCGTGCCGACAAGAACTACTAGATTCTCCAAAGGCACGACAAGAATACCAAGAGAGAGAAGACTAACCACCAAACGAAGAACGGAATCAAGATTCCGGAGGAAGGAAGGAGTAGCGCCCGCTTCTTCTTCTTCTTCGGCAGCTTCTCGGTGGAGGAAGCTCACGGCAACCAAAAGGAGGGCCTCTAGGGCCGGCGCCACTAGAGGAGGGAGAGGGAGAGAAGGAGAGGGAGAGAGGCTAGGCAAGAATCCTTGATCTTTGGATTAATTTCCAAGCCTTGCCTTGGTACCTTTATATAGTAGCCTCTTAATCGCCAAGTCTCCTCTTAACGGAATAAATTTTCATAAGAAATTTATCTTATAAATTTTTCTATGAATTATTCCATTATGCCAAGTTTTTATTATAACTTAATTTATAATAAAAACAACATGTCTCCCCTTTTATTATGGAAAGAAATTTCTTTATATAAATTTCTTTATCATGGTAAATCAATCCATTATTGATTTTATAAAATAAAATAAACCAATCCAAGGTTTATTTTAATTTCCATGAAAAATAATTCTTTATATAATTTTTTTATATAAATTTTTTATATAAATTTCTTTATCCATATTTTATAAAACAAACCTCGCTCGGTTTATTTTATAATTTGAACCAAACAATTTGGTTCTCCCCTTTTGATGTGGCCGGCCAAACA
>JAGFNQ010002891.1:87438-137756 GCA_024364735.1 Boesenbergia rotunda | reverse complement strand
TTGGTCATGGAGACTTATACTTTAACATCTTAAGCAAGCATCTCCAAGGAGGTGTGGACCCAGGATGATTGGGTATAAGCCGAAGTGCCCGAAGATGTTTGAACAGCCTACAAAGGATTCACCACTCCTTGCGAGGAGATGTTACCCAGGCCTATCGTCGATTGTTACTCAAAATTCTGGCCAGAGTATATCATGTTTACAGTGCGAGTCTCTTAAATACATGAAGTAATTAGAAATCCAAGGACGAGAAAGACACTACTTGGGCTAGGTGTGACGTAGTCAGTCTAGTGGGACTGCACAAACAGACCATGTCCTGAACCAAGTGGGTATAAGTGGTGAAGGGAATGGGGCACGATTCATTAGAGTTGCTGAAGGTTTCAGAATTACTTCTGAGGTTAACCGTTGATCTTTCGATTATTGGGGTCATGATGTACTACTAGGTGCCACTCTGATCGTTCTATAATTAGTTGATTATAGACGGCCAACATAAATCGAAAGCCTATTTAGTCACACACACTACGAGTAATCCGAGGGATTTAAAATGAGTTGAAAATTGGATTTTCCGATCAAGAGAAATAAGTTGAATCTGAGTTAATCAGAGGCGCAACGGAAACTTAAAATGGCTAAGTCTTTTGAAGGCTTATTGGGCGAATTAAATGAGTTTAATTCGCGATGGAAACGGCTTGGTTTGGCCGGCCAAAGAGGGTGTCCACCCTCTTGGTTTGGCCGGCCATTAAAAGGGATAACCCAATTAATTAGTTTAATTAATAAAATAAATCTAGCGTGATTAGTTTTATAAATTATGGATAAATAAATTGATATTATATAAAGAATTTATATAAAGAGATTATAAAAATTTGTAGTAAATTTATTCTTTTTATGGAATTAAAATGAACATGATTGGTTTATTTTAATTTATAAAATCAATTATGAATTGATTTATCCATGATAAGAAAATTTTATACAAATTTATTCCATAATTAAAAGGGAAGAGAATTTGTTTTATTATAAGTTAGTTATAATAAAACTAGGAATAACGGAATAAATCATAAGAAACTTTATAAGATAAATTTCTTATGATAACTAATTCCGTTAATTCTGTTAAGAGGGAGACTTGGCAAGGGAGAGGCTACTATATAAGGGAACCAAAGGCAAGCCTTAATTCCAATGATAATCAAGAGATTAGTAGCTTCCTCTCTCTCTCTCTCTTATCTCTTCTTCCCTTCTCCCAACTAGGCCGGCGCCCCATCTTCCAAGCTAGGCCCGGGCCCTTGTCCAAGCTAGGGCCGGCGCAACCCAACCTCCCTTGAGGTTGCCGTGAGTCACCATCACCAGGAGAAGCCAACCAAGAAGAAGAAGAAGCGGATCACAACTCCTTCCTTCTCGGAATTTAGATTCCGTTACTTGGTGGTTAGTTTCCTTTCTCTTTCTTGATCTTCTAGTTGTGTCTTCGGAGAATCTAGTAGTTCTCATCGGCACATAACTCGTGGCTTTGCGAAGTCATCCCGAAGAGAACTCGGCGTGGACGCGAATAGAGGCGGAGCTTCCAAGGGACGCTACGGTTGCATCTCGTCCCTTACTTCGAGTTACGAGAGGTACTTAGTAAATTAGTTTACTTTTTCATAAAGTTTTAATTTATGATTATGTCAACATATCATAAGGTGCATGCTAGATACAAGGTTAAAATAATTTAGAAAATTATTTTATGATAATTCTTCCGCTGCACGTAAAAATTTAAAATTTTACGAACCCGTATCCTTGTCGACATGCACCCGGTCCCAACAGTGGTATCAGAGCCGGTTAGTGTTTGACATAATCATATAATTGTTTTGCGGAAAACTTTGTCATGATCTCAATTTTGGAAAATTTTTTAATTTTGGAAACTTTCCAATTATGATAAATTTTAGATTTAGGAATTTCAAAGTTTGGAAATCCTCATGAAATTTCGCAAACGTTTGAAATATCCTAGTTTCTGAAATTTTATGATAATTGTGAAAACTTCCCATCTTTGGAAACTTTCCATTTTGGAAATTTTTCTATTTTAGAAATTTTCCAATTTTGGAAATATGTAAGTTTTCTTTGTACCGGAAACTTACAATTATTCTGAAAACCTATTAAGAATTCTCGCAATTTGGGCACTTTCTTTCAAGAAAGTCTAGACAAATTTATGGACAATTAATTGACAATTAAATTTGAATTGGTTTTTAAATTGACAACAAAATTCTTTATTTTGGATTGAGCCTCGGGGAGCCGTCCAATTTAAAGTTATTGTAGTAATTTAATTTCCCAATTTTTAATTGAAATTGTCATGTTTAATTTGGCTATGCTTGTGAAGCGGACCAAATTGGATTTACGACAAATTACTTTTCTTTGGGTATCTGAGCTCGGGGAGCCACCCTTAGATAACAATTTGTTGTAATTAATTAAATCCATAAAATATGATTTAAGAGGTGATGCTCTTAATATTGTTGTCTCCAAAATTAATTAGGAAAATGGTTTCCTATAGAGTTTCTTAAAAGAGATTTTCATGAAAATAATATTGGTTGAATTAAGGGAATTGTCTCTTAATTTAATAAGATTTGATTTAGAGAAATCAAAGTCTTAAACATATTATTTCCGAAATTGATTATGACAATTTAGGAAATTATTTCCCAAAACAATTCCTTTAATAAAGTATGAAATTAGAATTAGGAAATCCGGTTCCTAATTCAATTAATGAGACTTGATAAATTAAGTCACATACATACTTTATTAAGTAAATCGTTAGTCATGACATATTGTCATAATGTGCTTAGAAAAGAAAGATGAGACCCAAAACCCTTACAAAATATTAAGGCTAACACCTTCCATTAATATGGTTAGAATCAGAGTTTTGTTTCTTGTTTGGGTTGATGGACACATCATGCCCGGCTTGAACCTCAACATGTTCAAACCATGGAATTAGTTTATGAATAATATAGTTGGAGTCAGAGGTCAATCCTTAGTTTTGGTTGTTGAACACATCCAAGCCTGACTAAGCAGTTGAATGAGCTCCAACCATATTAAAACTATTTCTTGATTGATGGGTCAGCCTTAAGCTTGGAGCATCGATTTGTTGTGCCACAGCCAAGGTCGATGTAAAGAGAGGTACAGTTGGGTGCTATGTATATTGTTACATACTTGTTAATGAGTTAACAACCCAATGATTTATGCAAACATTCAATTAGTTGATAGCATAAAGTGATAGTTACATATATGTGATATGTAATCGGTATAATTACCTACCTTCATAGCTAAAAAAAACTTGATGACCACAGTCATGGTTGCTCTTATCTATGGTTGGATATCAACCTATTTGGAGATGCTCCTACGATCTCCCGAATTGATAAAAAGGGTTATTCAATTTGAAAAATAAATAGGATTTTATTAATGTATGTTCATACATTCTTTATCATTCTTCTCACATAATCTTAATTTGTATTTCTAGGTTAATCACTTGATCATGTCTTCTCTGAATCTGCGTTCCATTTTGGACACCAATAAACTAACTGGGCCAAACTTCATGGACTGGCTTCGAAACCTAAGGATAGTCCTCAAGGCAGAGAAGCTTGCTTATGTCATTGAAGATCAACTTCCCAACCGTCCACCAGAGGGTGCAACTCCAGAACAGTTAGTGGCCTATTAGAAACATGTGACTGATTCTGAACTTGCGAGTTGCATTATGCTAGCCTCTATGGTACCTGAGTTGCAAAAGCAGCATGAGCATATGGATGCTTATACCATCATCTTCCATCTTCATGAGTTGTTCGAAGAGCAGGCGAGATCCGAAAGGTTCGAAGTCTCCAGATTCCTCTTCACCTCTAAGATGCAGGAAGGCACTTCTGCCTCACAATTTGTGTTAAAGATGTTGGGCAACATTGAGTGACTAAACACACTCGGTTTTGCAATGATCATGAACTAAGTATTGACTTAATTCTGCATTGTTTGCCCAAGAGTTAATCACAATTTGTGATGAACTATCGGTTGAACAAGCTGGAAACTACCATTCCTGAATTGCTCAACCTGCTGAAGATTATAGAGCCTTCTGTAAAGCAGGATCAAAAGACGGTTCTGTTAGTTGGCTCCTCGAAGAAAGGTTCTAAGAGGAAGGCTAAAGAACAGAATAAAGGAAAGAAGAAAAAGGCCTAAAAGACTGAAAAGAAACCAAAAGGAACTTTCCATCATTGTGGCAAGGAGGGTCACTGGCGAAGAAACTGCAAGGTTTATCTTGAGTCCTTGAAGAATAAGGCATCCGATGCCCCATCCTCTTCAGGTATCTTCGTTATTGAATGTTACTCTATTTCCTCTAATACTTGGGTACTTGATACTGGGTGTAGCTCACATATATGTAATGACATACAGGGGCTAAGGAATAGAAGATGACTCGTCAAAGGAGAAGCAAATTTACGAGTTGGAAATGGAGCAAAGATTGCGGTTGTTGCCATCGGAACATATTTGCTAAAGCTCCCCACTGGACGTATCTTAGAATTGGATAATTGTTATTTTGTTCCTTCGTTAATAAAGAACATTGTATCTATTTCATGTTTGAATGAAAAGGGTTATCATTTAACTTTTAGTAACAATTGTTGTTACATAACTTTAAATGGCGTTCTTTATGGGAATGGAACTTTGTGCAATGGTATCTACACGTTAGATTTATCTAGTGATGTTTTCAATATCGAAGTTAGCAACAAACGTGCTCGAATAGATAATCGAATAGACTCCTACACTTGGCATTGCCGTCTTGGCCATGTAAGTAAGAAACGCATGACCGAATTACACCGATGTGGAATTTTGGAATCATTTGAACCCGGTTCATTTGATACATGCGAATCATGCTTAAAAGGCAAGATGACCAAATTACCCTTTTCCGGAAAAGGTAATCCAGTGGGAGAGTTGCTTGGTCTAATACATACTGATGTATGTGGACCAATGTCAACTCTTGCACAAGGAGGCTATAGCTACTTCATCACCTTTATCGATGATCACTCACGATTCGGGTATGTGTTCTTGATGAAACACAAATCTGAAGCCTTTGAGAAATTCAAAGAGTTCAGAAATGAAGTAGAGAAACAGCTTGGCAAAAGTATTAAGATACTTCGATCCGATCGGGGTGGTGAATACTTGAGTTAAGAGTTTCAAGATTATCTTAGGGACAATGGGATATTGTCCCAATGGACTCCGCCGTATACACCACAGCATAATGGTGTATCTGAGAGGCGTAACCGAACCTTGATGGACATGGTTAGGTCCATGATGAATCATGCAACTCTTCCAAAATCCTTTTGGGGCTATGCACTAAAGACAGTTGTTTACTTGTTAAACAGAGTCCCGACCAAGGTATTCTCTACTACTCCATATGAGATATGGAATAGTAAGAAACCTCACTTAACTCACCTTAAGATATGGGGTTGTCCCGCTTATGTGAAGCAGACTGTATTAGACAAATTGGATGCTAAGTCTGATAAATGTCTATTTATTGGATACCCTAAGGAAACAAAGGGTTACCAATTCTATCATCCCTTGGAACAAAAGGTGTTTGTTTCAAGGCATGCTGTATTTCTGGAAAAAAATTTCTTTTACAAGAAAACAGTGGGAGTGGCATTGAACTTGATGAAGTTCAAGAAACTCCAATAGACATTACAGAGACACCTAGTCCAGACCCACAACTAATACCTCATAATGATGAGCTATCAGTTAAACCTAAAACTACACCACCTCTTCGTAGATCTGATAGGACACGCAATATTCCAGAGAGATACGGATTTCTCATAAGTGAATCGAAGGACGTGTTACTCATAAGCGATGACGAACCTATCAGTTATGAAGATGTTCTGAAATGTTCAGAAAGGGACAAATGGCTTGAAGCCATGAAGTCGGAAATGGATTCCATGTACGAAAATCAAGTATGGGACTTGGTTAACCCACCTGAAGGGATTAAGCCCATAGGGTGCAAGTGGGTTTTTAAGAAGAAAACCGACATGGAAGGTAATGTTGTTACCTTTAAATCTAGATTAGTGGCAAAAGGATATCGTCAAAAATAAGGAATTGATTATGACGAAACTTATTCGCCAGTAGCTATGCTTAAATCCATTCGGATGCTCCTAGCCATAGCAGCTCATTATGATTATGAGATATGGCAAATGGATGTGAAAAGAGCTTTCCTTAATGGAAACCTACTTGAGGATGTATACATGATACAACCTGAAGGTTTCACATCGGTTGATAAAACCAAAGTGTGCAAGCTTTGACGATCCATATATGGACTGAAGCAAGCATCTAGGAGCTGGAACATCCATTTTGATGAGACAATCAAAGAGTTTGATTTCTCACAAAATCCTGACGAACCTTGTGTGTACAAGAAGGTTAGTGGGAGTGCAGTCGTATTCCTAGTATTATATGTCGATGACATCTTACTTATAGGAAACGATATATCAGTCTTACAAACAGTTAAAATTTGGTTGTCCAAAACTTTCTCCATGAAAGTCCTGGGAGAAGCAACCTATATCCTTGGGATTAGAATCTATAGAGATAGATCAAAACGGTTGCTTGGTCTTTCGCAGTCTACATATATAGACCGAGTGCTAAAAAGGTTTAGCATGTCAGAATGTAACACCCCAATTTTTACAATTTGAATACCTGGGGAATTGTTCAAAGTTCGGGACGAACTTTCTATAAGAGGGGGAGGATTGTAACACCCCAAAGTTTGTCAATGTAAAATCATGACAATGTATGAAAATGATTATAAGGAAATGATATAAATTTCATGCAATCACATGCCATGAAATGTTATGAATGCATGAAATATTATATTCATGAAATATTATTATCATGAAATATTAGCATGAAATATTATATTCATGAATATGAAATATTAAAAATATTATGAAATAATATTTTTGGAATATTATGAAATATTCTGAATTCATAAAATATTATTCATATTATGAAATTTCATGATGGGCTTGGTTTATTGGGCTTGGAAATGAATGGTGCTAAAAAGAAAGTGCAAAGTGGAGGAAGCAAGGATTGAACCTTGGACCTCCTAGTTGCACTCACCATGTCATAACCAATGAACCAAGCAATAATCTTGTAGAAGGAGTAAGGAACATGCTTGTTAAGTGGGTAAGAGTGAAGAGACATGTCTTTTCATGAGAGAAGTATAAATAAGGGAAGTTGGAAGTAACTTCTTTTTCTTCTCTTCTTCTTCTTCCTTCTCCCAACCGAAACCACCATTCCCTTCTTCTCTTCTTCCATTTTCGAAAACCCTCATCCAAGGGTTCTAACCCTAGGGCCACTACAAGGAGGAAAGCCAAGTGTCCTTGCTTCTACCAAGACCAAGGGACTCTAGAGAAAAGATTTGGAAGAAAAAGATTTTCACATACCCTCCAAGTGTAGGGTACCCTACGGTTTAAAGAAATTTCCAGCGCTAGGATGTAAGTATCCTCTCGCCTGCAGTGTAATCGTTTCGTTTGATTAGTATGTTTTCTTGTTGTTGTTGTTGAAAAGGGAACCTTCTTCCCTTGTAACCATTCGGCCACCACCATGAAATGGGTTTTGGTTGCTTCTTGATACATGAGGATATCCCTAAGAACTTAGGGTATGGATGTATGTTGTTTTCTAAATTTTTGAGAAGACAAAAACTAGGGTTTGGTGTCCACAAGGTTTCGGCCACCTATGCTTGGAGGTCCAAGAAGGGGATTTTTGATCAAGCTTTGATATATGCTAGTACCCCTAGGGACTTTATACTCATATGCGATATTTCCAAATTTTTGGAAGGACAAAAATTAGGGTTTGGTACCCTACAAGGTTTCGGCCAAGAGAAGAATGGCTAGAGTTTTTGTGTTGCTTGATATCCTATTATGTTCCCATGATTAGTGGTGTAGATAACATGTTTGTGTGAATGTTTGTGTGAAGGTTGGATGTCAAAAACCTAGCCTAGCCATGTTACACCATTCGGCCACCCTTGTAAGTTAGGGTTAGTGGAATCTAACCTCAATTTGAAGTATAAACCATGGTCAATTGTTAACATGAAGCATGCTACTACATATGTGATGTGTGTATAATTTATGTGACCTATCTTGTTAGGTATAAAAGCATGTCTTATAGCCCATGGGGCACCTTGATGATATGAACAGGATGTGTTTGATAATATGCCTAAAAAGGGTTACTCTATTGAAACTGGGATCAAGAGCACCCGAATGCGTGGTGTGTCCCTAGGGGATCAAGAGCACCCGAATGTGTGGTGTGTCCCTTTGAGAAGAGATTAAGAGTACCTTTAGGCATATACATATATGAGTAATTGCATGATAAATTACTTTACTTTGGAAAGTTGTGTACCCGACTCGGAAGGGGGTCGTTAAACAAATCCAATGAGCATGTTAAGGTCATGGCATTGGTAGGACGGAAGGGTCCTGCTCTAATTAGATTGGTGGCTCGCTACCCCAATTTATTAGGGAACGCGCATGATGTGGTACTACAACTGGGCCCTGGATGATGATATGATATTTTAAAGTACTTACCATTATGGAACTGTTTTTGAAAAACATATTATTTCTCATTGTGATGTAATCTTGTTCCGTAAAGTACTTAGAGATAAATTGATGTGATGTTTATGATGCTCTGATGAGATGCTCAAGATGCTGATAATTCTATCTGATTATTGTGTACATGATATGATGTATTGATACGGATTTTGCGAGTAGGCCCGGATTCTTACTAAGCATGTTTTGCTTACTAGTTCCTGTTATTTTTCTTATGCTGCAGATAGCGGTAAGAAATGCTCGCACTAAAGGAAGAGGCAGAGGGAAGGTTGGAGGATGTGTGTGGTGATGGCTCGGGAAAGAACGAAAGATTCTATCTACCTTGTTTTGTCTAGAATCTAACTGCTTCCTATAAAAGATTGAAATTGTATTACTATACTCTGAGTATATGATGATTGTGACTACTCTACTGTTAGAGATATGAAACCTAAGCCATGTTAGCTAATACTACTATTAATGTCTAATTCCTATAGTATGCATGCTCAGTAAAATGCTAGATGTTACTACTTTCGGTTGCTTATGAATGCTTCTTTTGTAGATGCTTCTTTTGCATGTGTCTAAGACTAGATAACTCTTGCTATATGATTACTTGAGACTTCATGCTATAGTGTGTTAAATGATTTTCATATTAGGTTGTAAATGCATGTAGATATAAAAGAAATGAAAGGAAAACCTTGCTTGGTAAATTAGTTTCAATAAGCATGCTTATTACTAGTTCATGTATTGTGACTGTTTTGTTTGGATATACATGTTTAACATGATTGGATGATATGAATGTATGGACCCGTAACCCCGCCTTTAGGGTAGATATAAGGTCGGGCGTTACACAGAATCCAAGAAAGGTTATCTTCCCATCAGGCATGGAATCAACCTTTCAAAGTCTATGTGTCCACGCACAGAAGATGAGAGGATTTGCATGAATAAGATTCCTTATGCATCCGCGATAGGATCTATCATGTATGCTATGTTATGTACTAGGCCCGATGTATCGTATGCTTTGAGCGTCACAAGCAGATACCAGTCGGATCCAGGAATGGATCATTGGGCGGCTGTCAAGACAATCCTTAAGTACTTAAGAAGAACTAAGGATGTGTTCCTAATATATGGAGAAGGAGATATGGTAATACGTGGGTATACAGATGCCAGTTTCCAGATAGATAAGGATGACTCCAAATCGCAGTCTGGATACGTATTTACTTTGAATGGAGGCGCAGTAAGCTGGAAAAGTTCCAAACAAGACACCGTAGCGGATTCTACCACGGAAGCGGAATATATCGCAGCTTCGGAAGCAGCAAAGGAAGCAGTCTGGATCAAGAAGTTTGTCTCCGAACTTGGCGTGGTTCCAACCATTGATGAAGCAGTACCGATTTACTGCGACAACAATGGAGCTATTGCACAAGCAAAGGAACCAAGGTCTCATCAGCGATCCAAACACGTGCTTCGCCGCTATCATCTGATCAGAGAGATTATAAGTAGGAATGACATACAAATTGAGAAAATTCCCACTGAAAGGAATTTAGCGGATCCTTTAACTAAGGCCTTGCCTCAGAACAAGTTTGAGGGTCATGTTAGAGCCTGTGGTATTGGATACCGTAGCGATTGGCATTAGGCCAAGTGGGAGTTTGTTAGTGATATGAGAGAAGTGTCCTAAGGCAATCGCCTTATGATTGTAAATATTTATTTTAATAAATGATAATTCACTATTTGAGTATACATGTTTGTGTATATGATTGAGATCTTAAACTCATCTACTGAATGTCCACAATACAATTCACAGCATAAGAGAATTTGTGATGGGATCACAACTAGTGATTATCTCTACATGTGCAATTGTGAAGTATTGAAATTATCCCTAGTCGATGAATTGATAAAAACGGACACTATCAATTCTGTTGAGACTAGCATGGGTTATTCTCTAATCAGCTGATTCTCACTGGCTGGTGACATTGGGATGTCCGGAGATAAACATGGATGCTAGTTAAGGGAACTACTTCATTGGAGTGACTAGCTATAAAACTTCATATGGTAATATATAAAGATATGTCAATGAAGTTCTTACTGCATCTTAAGTGCGATGTTCCTTTGACTTGCGGTGTTCAAGTCATATTGGTCATGGAGACTTATACTTTAACATCTTAAGCAAGCATCTCCAAGGAGGTGTGGACCCAGGATGATTGGGTATGAGCCGAAGTGCCCGAAGATGTTTGAACAGCCTACAAAGGATTCACCACTCCTTGTGAGGAGATGTATACCCAAGCCTATCGTCGGATTGTTACTCAAAATCTCTGGCCAGAGTATATCATGTTTAGAGTGCGAGTCTCTTAAACACATGAGAGTAATTAAAAATCCAAAGGACGAGAAAGACACAACTTGGGCTAGGTGTGACGTAGTCAGTCTAGTGGGGACTGACACAAACAGACCATGTCCTGAACCAAGTGGGTATAAGTTGGTGAAGGGAATGGGGCACGATTCATTAGAGCTGCTGAAGGGTTTCAGAATTACTTCTGAGGTCAACCGTTGATCTTCGATTAATTAGGGGTCATGATGTACTACTAGGTGGCACTCATGATCGTTCTATAATTAGTTGATTATAGACGGCCAACATAAATCGAAAGCCTATTTAGTCACACGCACTACGAGTAATCCGAGGGATTTAAAACAAGTTGAAAATTGAATTTTCCGATCAAGAGAAATAAGTCGAATCTGAGTTAATCAGAGGCGCAACGGAAACTTAAAATTGCTAAGTCTTTTGAAGGCTTATTGGGCGAATTAAATGAGCTTAATTCGCGATGGAAACGGCTTGGTTTGGCCGGCCAAAGAGTGTGTCCACCCTCTTGGTTTGGCCGGCCATTAAAAAGGGGATAAACCAATTTAATTGGTTTAATTAATAAAATAAATCTAGCGCGATTTGTTTTATAAATTATGGATAAATAAATTGATATATATATAAAGAAATTTATATAAAGAGATTTATAAAGAAATTTATAGTAAATTTATTCTTTTTATGGAAATTAAAATGAACCATGAGTTGATTTAATTTTAATTTATAAAATCAATTATGAATTGATTTATCCATGATAAGAAAATTTTATACAAATTTATTCCATAATTAAAAGGGAAAGAGAATTTGTTTTATTATAAAGTTAGTTATAATAAAAACTAGGAATAACGGAATAAGTCATAAGAAACTTTATAAGATAAATTTCTTATGATAACTAATTCCGTTAATTCTGTTAAGAGGGAGACTTGGCAAGGGAGAGGCTACTATATAAGGGAACCAAAGGCAAGCCCTTAATTCCAATTGAGTAATCAAGAGATTAGTAGCTTCCTCTCTCTCTCTCTCTTATTCTCTTCTTCCCTTCTCCCAAGCTAGGGCCGGCGCCCATCTTCCAAGCTAGGCCCGGCGCCCCTTGTCCAAGCTAGGGCCGGCGCAACCTCAACCTCCCTTGAGGTTGCCGTGAGTCACCATCACCAAGGAGAAGCCAACCAAGAAGAAGAAGAAGCGGATCACAACTCCTTCCTTCTCGGAATTTAGATTCTGTTACTTTGGTGGTTAGTTTCCTTTCTTCTTTCTTGATCTTCTAGTTGTGTCTTCGGAGAATCTAGTAGTTCTCGTCGGCACAAAACTCGTGGCTTTGCGAAGTCATCCCGAAGAGAACTTGGCATGGACGCGAATAGAGGCGGAGCTTCCAAGGGACGATACGGTTGGATCTCGTCCCTTACTTCGAGTTACGAGAGGTACTTAGTAAATTAGTTTACTTTTCCGCAAAGTTTTAATTTATGATTATGTCAACACATCATAAGGTTGCATGCTAGATACGTGGTTAAAATAATTTAAAAAATTATTTTATGCTAATTCTTCCGCTACACGTAAAAATTTAAAATTTTACGAACCCGTATCCTTGTCGACATGCACCCGGTCCCAACATGATCCAAAGGAGTTGAGAAACACACCCACCCATTGCCACATATTCCGCTTCCGTTGTTGATAGGGCAACACATGGTTGTTTCCTACTACTCTAACTAACTAAGGAAGACCCAAGGAATTGACACCCTCCACTTGTACTCTTCCTATCTAGCTTACACCCCGCATAGTCCGAGTCGGTGTATCCAAATAGATCAACACTAGGGTTTCTAGGATACCAAAGTCCGACATTGAGGGTCCCTTTCACATACCTTAAGATCCTCTTGACTACAACGAAATGGGACTCTTTAGCACAAGATTGGTACCTTGCACACATACCTACCGCAAAAAGTATGTCAGGTCTACTAGCGGTTAGGTATAGGAGGCTACCAATCATGCTCCTATATTGTTTAGAGTCTACCATTTTCCCTTAAATGTAACTATCCATTTTCACATTGGTTCCTATGGGTCTAGATGCTACTTTAGCATTTTCTAAACCAAATTTCATTAACATCTCCTTAGCATATTTGGTTTGAAAAACATGTGTACCTTCATTAGTTTGCTTAACTTGAAAGCCTAAGAAGAAGGTTAACTCTCCTACAAGACTCATCACAAATTCATCTTCCATACACTTGATGAATTCTTGTAGGAAGTCATTATTTGTTGACCCAAAAATGATATCGTCTACATAGACTTGGGCAATAAATATCTCCTTGTCCTTTGATTTTAGAAACAATGTAGGGTCAATTGTTCCTCTCCTAAACCCCTTAGACACTAGAAATGAAGAAAGCCTTTCATACCAAGCCCGGGGAGCTTGTTTCAATCCATATAAGGCTTTTCTTAGTTTTAACACGTGTCTTGGAAAGTTAGGGTCCTCAAACCCAGGGGGTTGTTCTACACAAACCTCTTCCTTAATGATCCCATTAAGGAATGCCGACTTCACATCCATTTGATGAAGTGTGAAACCCATGTGAGCGGCATAAGCTAGTAGAATTCTAATTGATTCTAACCTAGCTACGGGGGCATAAGTTTCATCATAATCTAGTCCCTCAACTTGGTTAAACCCCCTAGCTACCAATCTAGCCTTGTTCCTAGTGATTTTACCTTGGTCATCTAGTTTGTTCCTAAACACCCATCTAGTGGTTACAATAGTACAATCATTGGGCCTAGGAACCAACTCCCAAACTTCACTCCTCTCAAATTGATTTAGCTCTTCTTGCATGGCTAAGACCCAATCAACATCTCCCAATGCTTCATCAATGGTCTTGGGTTCTAATTGGGAGATTAGAGCTATTTGACTAGTTTGATCTCTAAAGTAGGACCTTATCCTTACTCCTTGAGCGACATCACCCACTATTTGGTTAATGGGGTGATCATGGTGATGTCTCAAGGGCCTAGAGGTTGTAGGTTCATTTACTCCTTCTTCCTCATCCTCTAGGGTATTTCTTACTCCCCCTTGATCATTGCCCTCCAAATGTAGGTCTTGAATTCTTTGGACAAGGGGTTGGACCTCTTCTATATCCTTATCAATTGAGGCCTTCCTAGGATAGGTACTACTTGTTTCATCAAATTTAACATTCGAGGACTCCTCAATCACCTTTGTCCTTTTGTTATACACTCTATAACCTCTACTATTTGATGAGTACCCTACTAGAATCCCTTCATCAGTTTTTGACTCAAATTTCCTTAGGTCATCTTTGGTATTTAAAATGTAGACTTTTCATCCAAAGACCCTAAAATAGTGGACTTGTGGTACCCTTCCATTCCAAAGTTCAAAAGGTGTTTTTCCTAAGAACCTATGTACCAAGACCCGGTTTTGGATATAGCAAGCAGTGTTAACCACTTCGGCCCAGAAATAGCTAGGAAGAAAATATGCATTAAGCATAGTCCTAGCAGCTTCTTGTAGGGCTCGGTTTCTCCTTTCAACTACCCCATTTTGTAGAGGAGTCCTTGGGCATGAAAACTCATGCTTGTACCTATTATCAACATAAAATTGTGTGAAATTTGCATTTTGGAACTCCCCACCATGGTCACTCCTAATTCGGTTTATTTTTGTATTTTTTCATTTTCTACCCTCTTACTAAAGACTATGAAGATCTCTAGGGTATCATCCTTATGTTTCAAGAAATAGACCCATGTAAACCTAGAAAAGTCATCTACTATTACTAGGCAATACTTACTCCCTACAAGTGAGGGGGAACTATGGCAATCAAACAAGTCTATATGCAAAAGTTCCAAAGGTAAGGAAGTGGTGATTAGAGTTTTACCTTTGTGTGATGCTTTTGATTGATTGCCTTCTTGGCATGCATCACACAACTTGTTCTTCTCGTACTTGAGCATTGGGAGCCCCTTCACCAATTCTTCCTTAGCCACTCTTGCAATGTTCCTCATGTTGACATATCCAAGTCTCCGGTGCCACAGCCACCCTTCTTCTTCTTTAGACATGAGACACTTAACAACATTGTTAGTAGCATAAGATAGATCAAGATAATATAGATTTGCCTCTCTAAACCCTTCTAATATGATAGCATTTGATTCCTTATGTCTAATGATGCATTTTCTAGCATGAAATTCTACTTAAAAATCGGTATCACATAATTGGCTTACACTTAATAAATTGAATTTCATGTCTTTGATTAAAAGTACTTTATGTATTGAAATAGTGGGAGATACCTCAATTGTGCCCCTACCAATAATCCTCAACTTTCCACTATTCCTAAAGGAGACGGTCCCTTCTCTTAGGTAGCTAATAGTGGTGAACTTGCTCACATCCCCGGTCATGTGTCTTGAGCATCCATTATCTACTATCCACATTGTTGGGTCCTCCTTCACCTTTACCTAAACAACATGAAAAACATACTCTTTTGGTACCCATATCTTTGATCCATAAGCATTATTTAGAAATCTCTTAGGTACCCATGCCTTCTTTGTGGTTCCCCTAGCTCCTAGTCTCCTAGATGCACCAATCCTACTGGTAAGTGAAACAAAAGCAACCTCCTTGGTCTTAGGCCTATAACCCAACCCGGCTTTGTTGTACACAGCCATTTGACTGTTGATGATCATATCTAAGTTACTAGATTCCACTTGGAATTTCCTAAGGGCCTTTGTGAGGTCTACTTGTTTCCTTAATTCCCTATTTTCATTTTCAAGGTGTGAAACATGTGAAGAGGTAGAACTAGCATGCAAATCTTTAAGTTTAGTAGCTTCTACTCTAAGCATGGCAATTTGTTCTTTTAAGTCCTTAACTTTACTTCTAGCCTTAGCTAAGTCCATGTTTGTGCTAGAAATTATTTTCACTAAAGTAGGGGAGGGTAAGTGGTATACCTCACTTACCGAAGCTTCTGACTCCGATGATGAAGTAGAGGGGCTCTCATCTTCACTACTTGAGCTTTGTTCATCGTTTGATGAGTCCGAGTGATCTTGGGTCATAAGAGCAAAGTGGGAGACTTGCTCTTCTTCTTCCTCTGAGGATGAAGGATCATGCCAAGTTGCCTTGAGGTTGGTGGCACCCTTCTCCTTTCCCTTTGATCTTTTCTTGTCACCCTTCTTCTTTTCTTCCTTCTTGTCATCCCTTTTCTTCAATTGGGGGCACTCATTCTTCATATGTCCCTCTTGGTGACAGTTGTAGCAGATTATGTTCTTGGCCTTACCCTTACCTTTGGCCCCTTTCCTAGCATAGGATTTGTTAGATAAACTTTTAAATGCTCTACGAAATTTTCTTACCATGAAGGCCTCTTGGTCACTGTCCATGGAGGTGCTTGACTCCTCTGAGTCTGATGAAGATGAGTAGACCACCTTCTTCTTCTCCTTCCTCCTTTTCTTCTCCTTTTCTGCAACAAAAGCAATACCTTTCTCTTTGGCCGTAATGTTAGCTTACTCGTGCAGTTCAAATTCACAGAACAAATCGTCTAATTTTACTAAAGATAAGTCCCTTGATACCTTGTAAGCATCAACCATGGATGCCCACAAGGTGGTTCTCGGGAATGCTTGTAGAACGTACCTGACGATGTCCCGGTTTTCTATCTTCTCTCCAATCACATAGAGCTCATTTATCACCTCTTTTACTCTTCCATGTAGCTGGCTGACGGTTTCGTTGCTCTTCATGGAGAGGGATTGCAGTTGAGCCACTAGTAGGTCCTTCTTGGCTCTTCTGGACTCGTTGGACCCCTCGTTCAGTTCAACCAACTTGTCCCATAGTTCCTTGGTGCTCTTGAATGGCCCCACCTTGTTCAGTTGCTCCTTCGAGAGCCCGCATTGCAATGTGGTGGTGACCTTGGCATTAGACTGCGCCCTTTTCATCACCTCCTTCGACCATGATCTCATCGGTGTTGGGTCTCCTCTTTCATCTATGGGCGCCTTGAAGCCATCTGCAACACTTATCCAATTTTCTATGTCATTCATAAGGTAGTATTGCATTCTACCTTTCTAGTAGGCGAAGTCGTTCCCGTCGAAGAACGGAGGTCGTGCGGTGGAGTATCCCTCTTGAAATGCCATTACAATTTGTTCTAGTTAATTGTTAGATCTTCCAAAATGCACTTCGCTCTGATACCAACTGAAGGATCGATTTAGGCGTGCAGAGGAGGGGGGGGTGAATGCACTTTTTCGGATCTTGGATCTCTACAGAATTGTTAGCGCAGCGAAAATAATATGTAAAAGAGATAGAAACAATGCTAACACTTATCAGTTACTTGGTATCCACCCAGATGGGTGACTAGTCCAAGGATCCACGCCGCGAGCACCACTTTTCACTATCGAAAAGTCTCCTTGAGGTGGAGAAACCTTTACAGCAAGATCTTCCTCTTTACAGATGCAGAAATACAATGGAGGAAGCAAGAAACACTCTTCAATTTGGCAGCACTTCGTTACTGTACGGAACCGTACCGTACACGTACAAAACGTGCTCCTTTTATAGGTGAGCAGGACAGATTCGCAATCTGTCCAACCCGCACCAGTCGACTACCCCTGGGGCAGTCGACTGGCCTAGCATTAATTTCTAGCCAACGGCTAGTTTCGGGGATATACCAGTCGACTGCCCAGATACCAGTCGACTGGTCCGAGGCCGCAAACTTTCTGTGAGTTTTGGCAGTCGACTGCCTCCAGGCCAGTCGACTGCCCTGCCTCCCAGCTTAGTTCCAGCCACTCCGGATCTTCTCCTTCGTGTGTGCCTTCAGGTCTGCTCCCTTGGCTCGCCCATTGAAGTCCTCTTCCTCTGGCTATCGTCCCTCGGATGCGCACGCAAGCCTTCCCTTGGCTTGCCTCCATGCCACCCTTCACGTGTGCCCTTGAAGTCCACTTCTCGGCTTGCCCTTGGAGCTCTCCTCCCTCGGCTCTCATCCCTCGGATTTGTCCACCATGTGCGATTCTCCAAGTCCTGCAAACTCAATCACACACATCAAATACAACATAACACTCTAACCTTAAACCTATTCGCCCACACATCAAAAACATGATCTTCCAATCATTTAAGGGCCGATTGCCTCAACAATATCGACCTGGGTTTCCCCGTCGATCTGTGCTCCCAGTACCTCAATCTCATTGAGGTGAGCCATCATCTTTAGGGCATGATCCCTTACGGGTGTCCATTCGACCATAGTGGTCGTCATCAGACTCTTCATCAAAACCTACCTAGGAGCTCGACCTTGGTGCCCGAAGAGCTCTTTGAGGTTAAGCATCATGTCACTAGCAGTGGGCATGGCCTGATGCTGATGTTGCAGCACATTCGACATAGATGCCAAAATGTAGCACCGTGTCATCTCATCTGCCTTAACACACTTCTTGTAACGCTCCCTCTGCTATTCACCAGAGTCCTCTATAGGCCTTTTCAGACATTCCTCGAAGTGTACATATTTGTACTCTTCAGCAGTGAGGACAATGTCAAGGTTCCTCTTCCAGTCTATGTAGTTTGGGCTAGTAAGTTTATTTTCCTTAAGAATTTTTGCTAGTGGGTTAAAGGTCATTATGAAAAACCTGAGAATCACAACATACAGTACTTTAGAAATCGAAAATAAATTGATTCCTCATAACAATAAGTTTTTGAAATCGACCAATACCCCTAACACCGAGAATTTGTATGTCACATTAGTGTAGACGTATACAAACCCTACATTCGTTAGAGAAGGTTTTACCCCTTAATCTTACTATCTTGTCAACCTAACTTTTTGACAAGTAAGACTAATAGTTGGTCAACTTTGGCCCTAAAGTTATTAGCAGTGACTCCGTTGGGGAGGATACTAATAATTGTATTTAAGTTAGTGACTCCGTTGGGGAGGATACTAATAATTGTATTTAAGTTAGTGACTCCGTTGGGGAGGATACTAATAATTGTATCTACGTGTTTACCATTGCACGACACTAAGAGAATTATTTAGGATTGTGTGCCTTCCGTTGGGGAAGTGCACATGCTCTTCAATAATCCTCTATAATCTTTTCTGATCTTGCGATCCGCAGAACAAGCCTATCTGTTATGGAGGAAGGCACTCAGAGCCAACGCGCGGGCTTGATCGCATCACATATTAGATTGCAATGGAGGTCGTGGGACCCTTAGGGTCCCTCTCCCACTTAGTAATTTATTACGAGGAATTTTAACATAGCACAACCACACAACAAGCACATAACCAACATATGAAAAATACAGAAAATCCTAGATTTTCCAACTTTCATGGCCTTGGTCTCTAATGCACCTCCAGTCGTGTCGTCACTTTGTCGGCTCCTCCCTTCCTTTTGCGCAAGCCACCTTGAGGGATCTCTGAGCCGAAATGACTAGCTAATTATTTACATCATCGATCCTATACTCCACAAAGGAGTGTACTTGAAAACTAGATCGAAAGTAAAATAAATAGCTCGGCTAAACATGTGCCGTATTTAATTACAAAAATTAAATACCTAGCCTCGTCAACCCCGAGGATTAATTAATTTACAATAAATTGCACAACCATTCATACAACAATTATTTGTCCATGAAATGTTGGAATCTCGTGCCTGCAACACAAAGTTAGCCTACACACATCCACATATCATCCAGCAAAATAAAATGTATGAAAATGCAAAAAAATAACCAATCCTTAAACACACAAAGCCGGAAACATCAGCTCTGAACCAATTGTTGGGTATGTCTTGGCGGGTTTCCTTAGCGAAGACTTGGTCGTCCTTGAGAGACCACTCCATGTCTATGGATAAAAAAATAATCCGAATAGAGACTCGTCTCCCAACGACTATCTCGTGTCGTATTGAATGTGTTAGTAGGATCCCTAGAGCCAATTATGTGATGATTGACTAGGGACATTTTTGTATCATATTCTATCATTAATAAAGACATGGTTATTATACTTACTTTGTATTTGTGCCAAATAACTATGTATAATAATATCCTTGAGTAGTAGGTTCTTATCTACATTATATCGATTGGTTGAATCGATAATGAGATGATGTAGAGAACACTACTCTAAATCATTCCTAGTCAAGTATTAATATTCAAGGACAATATTAATGCATGGAGACTAGCATGTAGGTCAACTGATGACTTGAGCTCACAAGTCATGGATATGTGATATCAAATTGACACATGGGTATATATTGGAGAATGTGTACTGAATGACCCGCCATGAGAAAGTTTCATAGATTGTCATATGAGTGTCATAAACTTTCTCATGTGACTATTAGTATGAATAGTCCTTAGACCTGAAGTCACTACGGTTCCCTACATAAGGAGTTATGTACTTTGGTATTGTCAAATGTCACCCGTAACAGGGTGGACTATAAAGGTGATCACTGGTTATGTAATAAATTATGCGGAGGGATGTGAGTGATGTAGATTGGATCTATCCCTCCCATATGACGGGAGTGATATCTGTGGGTTTCTTGATCGAGTAGGACTGCTGAAATGCATGGCCATGCTCAAATGAGTCAATATGAGATATTGAGCTCATTTGTTTGAGTGAGTCTACTTGGGGATCAAGAAACAAAAGATTAATTGAGGATGACACGGTCTATGCCTCATTGGTCAATCTATATATCAAGGATAGAAGGACAAGATCATACATTATCATAGTCACGGAGGTTTAGTCGGATCTCGACTTTTCTTGTTACTTGGGTAGCAATGATGCATTGCTAGATGTCGCTCATTGTTTATGTGTCTAAAGTGTTTAGGCACATTTCCAACGTCACAAGAGACTATTGGGTCACACACTAAGGACATGGTTCTTCGGGAAATCTGAGTAGGAGCCCGAGTTGGGAACTCGGGAAGTCCGAGCCCGAGTTGGGAACTCGAGAAGTCCGAGCCCGAGTTGGAAACTCGGGAAGTCCGAGCCCGAGTTAGGAACTCGGGAAGTCTGAGCCCGAGTTGGGAACTCGGGAAGTCCGAGCCCGAGTTGGGAACTTGGGAAGTCAGACTGGGTCGGCACTCGGCAGACTGAGCTGGGAGCTCGGCAGACTGGGTCGGCACTCGACAAACTGAGTCGGAGCTCGGCAAACTGGGTTGGAGCTCGGCAGACTGGGTCGGGAGCTCGGCACTCGGCAGACTTGGTCGGGAGACCGGTCAAAAGCCCGAGAGGCCCGGTCGGGATTAAAGGGAGATTCATTAAAGTGTTTAATGAAAGGAAAAGAAAAGATTCTTTTCTTACATGGGAAATGATAAAGAGCCACATGAAAAGATGTGTTCTTTATTTGTATTAATGAAGGAAGCCAAAGAGACACAAACCTCTTCATATTCATGGGATGAGTATAAAAGAGGGCTTGGTGACTTTGGATGCGGCTTCTTCCTCTCCTTCTTCCCTTTCTTCTTCCCTCCCTCATCTTCCTCTTTTGGCCGAAACCCTATTGTAGGGTTCTTGGTGTTCTACGAGCTACCTCAAGTTGCTAGCACAACTAAGGTAGCTCTCCCGAAGTTGAGAGATTGTGTCCATGAGGATACGAGTAGATGCACGGACACTTGAACGTGCAAGAGATCCGGTGCACCTTGGACGAGCGAGATAAGCAAAGGGCACGCTACAAAGGTATACACTGTAGATAGATCTATTAGATAGATGAACATTGTACGAGATTTCTTTCGCATGAATCGCTTGAGGGTTCTTGTTTCCACTGTGTTTTTATGTTTTGGTGCCGGGAGAACCCAACAGAACGATCCAAATTACAACTCGGCCAATCACAAAGATCGGGCCTTGTAATTTTCTTGACCGTTCGACCGTGAAAAAGGTGAAGAGTGGATCTCCGGCTTTTGTGTTTATGGTCGGGGTCTAATTATTTAATTATTGGCTATGATACAAAATCAAAACAATTAAATAATTAACATAAAATGACAAGACAATTAAAACATGGCACACAATTAACAAAGGAGCTTGGGAAAAGAATTATACCTTTCCGATCATCTCGCGGCCTTCTATCTTATGTCCCTCCCTTCCCGGACGTCGTGTGGGCGATGGTCTACCGAGAATCGAGATCACCAAGGCGGCCAATTGACGAGCCCAAATATACTAATTAATTTGTCACGAAATGTATGGGCTCATCAAATTTAAATGTGAATGAATAACTGAAAGCTGGAAACCCTTTTTACAATCAAGAATATGAAAATGTAATATAGGGGTCACAGGTCGTATTTTTCTCGGGGCTAGTTGACGTTGTTTGATTCGCACTTGTATTTATGTGTCGTTTGTGTTTTTGGGTTTCGAATGTGATTGGGTTTCAATTATAAATGAAAACTTAATGAGAGGCAAGGAAAACTCAACCATGAAACTTTACAAGTGATAGCAAGTTATCATTCAACCAAAAGGAGCACTTCAAATAGAAGTGGAAAACACGATAAGAATAAAGAAAGCTAAACTCATGAACTACCAAAGTGAGTGCAATTGATAGCTCGATCAATGGAAAACTTAATCCATTAAAGCACTTAATCAAGTTTGTGAGCCGATTCTGATTTCCAGTACAATCAAAGGCCAAGCAATGAAACAACAATTCAAGCCATCTAAGAACAATCCAATACAAAATCAATGCCGAAACTCATTTGATACCAAATGCCTTCAAATAGAAATGGTATGCAGAGTTTAAACTTGAAATTCAGATTTAAGTTTGATTTAAAGCAATCTGTTTTCAAGCTCAATAGCACACTTAAAATGGTTGTTTAACTACAGGAATTAAAGCTCAAAAATCATGAATTATGGGTTTAATATGCACTTAAAACAGATTCCATAATCTGCTCAATTCAGACATAAAACTGAGTGTAGCAGTAATGCGCAAAACTGCATGAAATTCAGAAATGATGTGAGTGCAGGAACAAACTTGGAACAGAGATTAAATTGCACACTCAAGTGTCAAATAAGATGTAAAAGATCTAAGTTACTCAACACAAATTTCAGGACCTATAACTGAAAAGAAAATCTGTAAAACTTGAGCTGAAATTGGCACACAGAACCGAACTGATACACACAAACTGAGGACAAATGTTTAAACCAATGCTCGAAAGGAATTCAGATTACTCTAACTCATACGCAGACAATAGGCTAACCATTTCAGAGACTCGAAAGAAGAAATGCAACACTGATTGGAATGAAAACTGCTAATATAGGAATTGCAGAAATCTGCAGCAGAGTTGAAGCAACTTAAGGACAGGTATGCAGCCTCAATTTGGATACAGAATCAGACCATTCGAAAGTAACTCAAGAGAAATGAACTCAGAATTGCTGTGCATGAATGTAGAGGTGCAGCAACCAGTCATATGCAGAACACACGAAAATCAGAATTGATGTGCAGGAAATCAGATTGCCTTGGCTGTAATCGATTTCAGCAACTGCAGAAAAGGAGCAGAATGCAGAATTGGATGTAATGGTTTACCAAACAGGAACCCTTGATGTGCTGAAATCGAAACTGAAAGAGTACAATTGAAGAATGCAGAAATAACAATAGGGAATGCAGAATTGGAGTTGAGACTCAATCGGATATTGGCACGCTGAGAAATCTAGACCCAACTGGCTGAACACGAGCTGACATCAATCACTTTGTTAGGGTCTCGTTTGATACTCCATTCAGAAGTTATCACATTAATATGCATGCAAGGAGACTAACCATTTCAGAAACCAATCTGATGCAGCTGAAGAAAACAGAATTGCAGAAATTCTGCAGGCAATACATGCAAAAACTGATATGCAGTTAAACAAGAGTTCAATGGAGAGTTTCAAATGTCACGAAATTGAGGCAAAGACAACAGATGCAAGCTGAAGTGAAATCCAGAAATGAAAATGCAGAAAAAAAACTAATTCGAATGCAGTGATTCAGATTTAATTTGCAGAAATTCAGCACTAGCTGAGCTGAAAACCTAGAATGAACTGCAAGAATTGAAACTAAGCTCTAAGTTAACTAAACAAACCTATACCTAACTCGAATGCAGGAATTAACCACTACAAAATGAAGAAACAAAATAGAAAACTAACACTCAGATTCGAATCAGAAACTGAAAGACAATTACTGAAATTTGAATGGCACGCAAGCTAGGAGTTGGCACGCAAGAAGTAAACTACAAACTAGCTGAAATTAAATCTAATTGTCATCTAAACAAGCTCGTAAACTAACTAACTTGAAGATTTAAAACCTAATTAAGCTAAACAATTCAGAAACTTCAAATTAAGCTGCTGGAATAAAAATGCAGAACAGAACAAGTGGCAGTAACGAAATTACAGCTACAAAGACAGAAATTAAACGAGTTAAACTACTCCTCAATCTTCCACGAGCTCAAAATCTTCTTGGTCGTCAAGCAAGAGCTGGCTTCGAACCCCTAGGCACAGCAAATCGATTGGAGAACAGCTCAGTTGGTCGAATCTACTCAAACTGCACAGTTGGGGAAATTTCCAATCCGAAAGCTTCAATCTCAGTTGTTGAGCTGCGATGGTGATTTGGAGAGGACCTGAGCTCACCTGAGAACCCCTACAAGTGGCTCAAGTCGTCGGAATTTGATTGTAGCTGAGATGTAAGCTCCCGGACCACAAAGAGTGCCGAAACCCTCAAACACACTCTGACCGAATGAAATCTGAGCTGACTCTCCACCCTAGCTATCTCCAATGATCCAGATCTTGATCTTGATGAAGAATTGAGGGGTCGCGCCCCTTGATTGAAAGAAAAAAATGGAAGAAAATGCTAAGAACTCGAAGAATCTACTGTAGCGGTGAGGAACGCGACAGGGAAGAGCTGCGGTGATTTTTTGATTAAATAGTTATCAACGGACGGCCCAGATTGATCGGAGGAGATCCAACGGTAGATCTTGGTCTGATTTGAGCCAAACTTTTATGATGATGATCTGGGGTCAGGATCTACCTTGTGGTAGCTCGGATCCTCCAAATATGCAACGGATGGTCCAGATCAACTCTATCTGTGAATGGACGCTCTAGAGCCCTCCTTGCTTGATCCAACGGTTGATTGAGCTCTGATTGGGATGAAACCTTCAGATCTTGATCATAGAGCTTGATCAACCCTAACCCTAGCTCGGATTGCTTCAGATCGTCCCGGATGGCTCAGATCTAGCCGCTCTTGAATCGGACGCCCCGGATTAATCGTAGGCTTGATAATTCGATCCGGTTCACATCCGACTCAAGTTTGACCCAATATGCCCTAGGTCCAGGATCCTTTCATGCCTACAAAAATATATCAGAAAATTAGTGGCCAATTAATCCAAAATTTGTGTAATTTTGCAATTAAGTCCAAAATGAGATAAAGTTCCAAAACCTAGGGTAAAATCATAATTAAGCAATAGAAACATGGATCAAACATGGATTTTAACATCTAAAATAATCACAAAAATGATACTTATCACCAATCAATCATGCTTTCTTCTTCTCTCCAAGCCGAACCAAACCCTAACCTAGGGTTAGCATTGTCGGCTCTTTTGCTGCCTTCTCCCTTGCGCCGCCGACCAACAGCAGCCACCAAGGCCCCGCCGGCCAACTGCTGACCTCGAGAAGGAACTGAAGAAGAATATGGAGAGGAAAGAACCCCTCCTTCTAACTCAAAACCTGATTGCAACCTCTCCCTTCTCAACCTTGTGCCGCCGCCGTCGAGACTCCTTGCGCCACCTCCTTCCGACTGCCAGACCTTCATCTCTCATCGATGCTCACCACAAAGGAGAAGAGACTCTCCTATCCTTGTCTAGTGATTCTTGCTCATGGTGGACGTGAGGGAGGAAGAAGAAAACAAGAGGATGATCACCCCTTGTTGCCGTGACCTAGGAGAGAGAAGGAGGGGAGAGGAGGGAAATATTTGAGTTGGATGATTAACCTTGGTTTCTTGATCTCATAGGGTATTTATAAGGCTAAGGTAGGGACCAAGAGGAGGAGTTGGATCTTGGCCCACCAATGGTTCTAAACCCGATCCATTAATTAAGATCCATTCTACTAGAGGATCCTAATTGAACTTCCTCACCAACCCCTATATTTTCATATGGGCTCCACATATTATGAGTCGTCCATCCCCCCGTGTTTATGATATCGAATGCTCTTTAATTAATTTAAATTACTGATAATTCAAATTAATTAACTTCTGAATCCTTGACTAGTACCACTCAACCTTATCATCAAGCCGGATCAAATCCACCTGTAGGGTTTAGCATGATGAACCTTTTGAGCTCATCAAGGGGGCATCATTATCCCGACTCACCAGGACACGGATTCTTTCAGTAATCAATAGCACATCATATTATTAATATTATCTCCCAACTTACCGGGTCTATCGATCTAACAGAATAGATCTCGCCCATTGGTAAATCAAAGAAACAATAATTAATAATATATGCCCATTATTATATCGGGATTAAGGGATCATACTCCATAATAAAATCTGAGGTCCTATCCAATTATAAAAGTCAGTATAAATTGGATAACCTCTGGTTTTGGTCCTGCTCAATGTACTCAAAGCACACTAGTGTAATTCTATGGTCAAGACCAACCACACCTAATTACACTACAACCATCCCGATGGTTTGTCCAATTCCATCTCGGTTGTGAGCCTCTACTTATACTAGGCAAGTAACTGATAACATGATCTTCCGTGTGACACCACACACCATGTTATCTACCATGCGAAGTAATGGACTTTGTGCATGTACTAATATAAACAGGCACCTAGTGTAGTTGTGATTCTCTTTTCAAAATGAAGGTGTTCGTATAAAGAAATCATGTCTTTCGGTATACACATCTTACAACCCCCTTGATGAGCTTATAAGGTTCATCATATTAAACCCTGCAGGTGGATTTGATCCAACATGATGATAAGGTTGAGTCGTACTAGTCAAGAAGTTAGAAGTTGATTAGTTAAAATTATCAGTAAATTAAATTAATTGACGGGCATTCGATATCATAAATACGGAGAGATGAATGTACTCATAATAGGTGGAGCCCATATGAAAATATAAGGGTTGGTGAGGAAGTTCAATGGAGATCCTTTAGTGGAAAGGATCTTCATTAATGGATCGATTTTAGATCCATTAGTGGGTCACGACCCAGCTCCTCCTCATGGTCCCTACCTTAGCCCTATATATACCCCATGGGATCAAGAAACGAAGGCTTAATCCAATTGATCAACAACCCAAGGCTTTTCTCCTCTCCTCTCTCTCCTAGGTCACAACTATAAGATGTGTACACTGAAAGACATGAATTTCTTTATATGAATATCTCAGTTTTGAAAAGAGAATCACAACTACACTAGGTGCATGTTTATATTAGTACATGCATAAAGTCCAATTACTTTACATTGTAGATAACATGGTATGTGGTGTGATAGATACCATTTTGTTGATTATTTTAATTGCTAAAATCCATGTTTGACCTATGTTTTTATTGCTTAATTGTGAAATTACCCTAGGTTTTAGAACTTCCTCTTATTTTGGACATAATTGCAAATTTGCATTAAATTGGATTATTTGGCCACTAAATTTTTGATCTATTTTTGTAGGCATGAAAGGTTCATGGACCTAGGGTATACTGGGTCAAACATGAGTCAGAAGTGGACCCGGATCGAGTTATCAAGTTTCGGATTAATCCGGGCCGTCTGATTCAAAAGCGGCTAGATCTGAGCCATCCGGGACCATCTGAAGCAATCCAAGCTAGGGTTAGGGTTGATCATGCATTCTGATCAAGATCTGAAGGTTTCATCCCAATCAGAGCTCAATCAACCGTTGGATCAAGCTCGGAGGGCTCTAGATCGTCCATTCAAAGATGAGGTTGATCTGGACCATCCGTTGCAAATCTGGAGGATCCAAGCTACCACAAGGCAGATCCTGACCCCTGATCAACATCTGGAAAGTTTGGGTCAGATCAGAGCAAAATCAGCCGTTGGATTCATCCAAATCAATCTGGTCCGTCCAATGCTTATGTATTTAATCAAACGTCCCCTGCTTCGCCTCGTCGCGTCTTCGCCGCACATCTCCTTCTTTGCAGTTCTTCAGTTTCTTCAAGTTTTTCTCCATTTCCGGGGCGCGACCCCTCAATTTCTCCATTTGATCATCATCTGAATCCTTGGAAGACAGTTTCGATCGAGATTTCAGCTCAAATTTCATCCGGACAGAGGTGTTTGAGGGTTTCGGCATTCTCTGTGGTCCGAGCACCGAAATCTCAGCTACAACCCATTTCTGACCATCTGAGCCACTTGTAGGGGTTCTCAGGTGAGCTCAGGTCATCTCCAAATCACCATCGCAACTCATGAAGCTGAGATCGAAGAGTTCGGATTGGTTTTCCCCAACTGATGCAGTTTGAGCAGAGTTCATCAATCCAAGCTGCGCTCCACTGATTTGCTGAGCTTAGGGGTTCGAGGCCAGCCTTTGCGTGACGAACAATGATATTTTGAGCTTAGGGAGGATTGAGGCTTAGTTCTTTAGCTAATTTCAGTTGATTTAGCTGTAAATTTTATTTCTGCACTTGGTTTCAGTTCTCTTTTGTATCAAGATACTTAGATTTGGTTTTCTGAATTGTTTAGCTTAATTAAGTTTTTAATTTTCAAGTTAAGTAGTTTAGGAGCGCGTTTAGTGAACAATAGCTTCTAGTTTCAGTTTACTTTGATTTATTTTGCTTGCGTGCCAATTTTATTGTTGCGTATCAGCTGAGTATCAGTTTTTACCCTGTTTTGCCATTTCATTTCTGATTTTTGTAGCTTCTTTCGAATTCAGTTGTGTTTAGTTTATTCCCTGCAATTGAAGATAGCATTTAGTTTGTTAATGCATTAAATCTGCTTTTGTTTTCCATTCAGTTCTATTTCTGAAACTTTTGATCAGCTTGAGTTAATTCTGCATATCAATCCTTTATTTCTGCAATTTCAGATTTCGTATCAACCCCAAGTCTGCATTCTCCAATTTTGTTTCTACATTTTCGAATTCAGCTTATAAAGAAGTTCCCTGTTTAGTGAAGCATTGTATCAGATCTCAATTAGATCCATTGCATTTCTGCATTGGAAATCTGGTTACATTTCGGCAGTAGTTACAATCAACTTAGTCCTGCATCAGACTCTGCATTTTCATTTCTGCATCAGCTATGTTGAGTGATCAGTTTCCAACTCCTGAAGTTCTCATTCATTCTCGTATGACAGTTAGTTCTTGCATAGATCAGTTAAATTCTGCACGTCAAAGTCTGCACATCAAATTTTGCAGTCATCAATTCTGCAAATTCTGCATTCTGATCCCTCATTAGATGTGTTTTAGCTTGATCAGTCTCTAGATTCGAAATTCTTTCAGTTCATGCATAGCATTTCATTTATACCCTCACCTTCCAGCTGAATTGATCAATTTATCTCTGAATTGACAGTCACAGTTTTTGCATTTAGCAGCAGTTTTTTGGCACATGAACACCTTCTTTGTGTATCAAGTTGCTTCACTTTTTCACTATGTTTCAAGTGAAATTCCAGCACTAGTTTGTGCCAAGTTGAATGTAAATTTCAATGTGTTTTTAAGCTTGAAATCAGCTTCCTGCGTAGTCAGCTCGGTTTTGAATTGAAATCTCACAATTTCAGCAAGTTAGGCTTGCAATTTCTGCACTTGGGTCAAGGGAAGTTTTGGCACTGACCTTGTATCCGTTGTTTATGGATTGTTTGCATGTGGTTGGTCGTAAGAGGTAATTTCTTAGGAAAATCTCTGAATAGTATCAATCAGCACTAGGATCGATCTAATATCAGCTTTGATTTTCTGAATGTTGCAACATTACATTGCATTGATTGATTTAACCGCCATTGATTGAATTGTTGATTGCCATCATTTGTTTGGCTTATTAGCTAAATTCCTCTATTTTCCTTGCATTTCCATGTCTATTTGAAACCAGATCCGATTCACATTCGAAACCCGAAATTCATAAACGACACATAAATACAAGCTCGAATCATACAACATAAACTAGTTCCGAGGAAAAATACGACCTGTGGCCCCTTTACTACGTTTTCATATTTTTGATTGCAAAAAGGGTTTCCAGCATTTTATAAATTCTAAATTTTGAGCACCCATACATTTCATGACAATTTAATCTAGTATTTCAGGTCCGTCAAATTTTTGGCGCCGTTGCCGAGGAAACAACTAGTTGATTTGTTTGATTTTTGCTTGTGTGCTTCTGGGCATATCATTTGATTCTATTTTCTTGTGTTTTATTTTTTGTATACGGTTGCTGCCATTTTTCTTATTTGTTTTGTGACAGGACTGCCAGTTCAAAATGTTTTCATCTACTTACCAGCAGCTGTGTCAACAATTTCAACAGCAGAACCAACCTTTCAATCAGCCACTACAGCAATTTCAACCACAATTCCAGAATTTTCAGCACCCAAATGATCAATTTCAGTCAACAAATCAGTTTTTTCAGCCTTTCCAAAATTTTCAGCAAAATCAACCAAATTTCCAGCCACAAAATCAAAACGGGCAGCCACAATTCCAGGGTTTTGAGCAACCAATTCAGCAATTCCAGCCCGTTCCATTTCAGTCCTCACTACCGCAATGTCCACTTCAAAACCAGAATTTTTAGGGCGGTAATTCTCAGCTAGTTCAACCATCTTTTCAGCCTCCATTTCAACAATTTCAGCAAGATTTTCAATCAAGTCAAAATTTTCAGCAAGGGGTCCAACCATTTTAGACTTTCCAATATCAAAATCAGAGTGGATTTCAACCTTCACAGCAATATTTTCCACAAAACGATCAGAATTTTCAGCCTCCATTTTAGAGTTTTCAATTTCAGAACCATAATTTTCAACAATCTCCACCTAATTGTGAACCAAGTTTTCTGCAGTTTAATCAGCCTATTGAACCATTTGATCAGCCCCCACAGTCTTCATTTCAGAATGCACAACCTACTCTTGGTCTTCAACAGCCTTATGTGACATTTCAAGATCAACAAGAGTTCCACACTAACCAAGGAGACTTTGATGATCCAGATTGGAGTGAGGAACAACAACAAAGGATGATAGAGATGTTGCAACAAATCCTACAACAATAGCAAAATTTTCAACAACAACAACAACAACAACAACAACAGCAAATTTTTCAACTTCAACAACAACGCCTTGCAAAATTGGTTGATCAATGGAATCAGATAAAAGCCCAAAGATCAGGACAATCAGATGAATCTACAGGTGTAGGGGATTGCACAGAGCCCCAGGAACCACCTACATTGATTGATACATTAGAAAATTCAGAGGATAGGATTGAGAGTGTAGGGGATTGCACTGAGCCCCAAGAATCACCCATTCCTACTGACTTAGAGGCATTGGAGGAGATTGATAGCAGGGCTTGTGATAGTTTTGGATTCAATTCTGAAACTTTACAGGATCATTCTATACTTTTATCTTATGATGATTTAGTTGTTAATGATCCTAATTTTTCTAATTTGGTTGATATAGGAATGGTTGAGGGAACATGCATGGGAGATGATTCCATAGGTGTAGGGGATTGCACTAAGCCCCAGGGACCACCACAATTTACTGGTACATTAGAAGATTCAGAAGATGAACCAGAAAGTGTAGGGACTTGCATGGTGGAAGCAAGAACCCAAGGATCAACTGCTTCAGTTGAGTGTCCACCAGAACTTGAACCTGAAGTGGAGCAATTATTTGACCAAGAGGAGGCCACATTTACATCTACTCTTGTAGAACCTCCAGGTATTTTTCAGCACGATCAGGTAAATACTCCTCCTATTTTTTCTGAAAAATTCATAGAGGTACCTAGTGTGGAATTTGTTGAATATGAAACATGTGGTGATACATATCATAAAAATGCTGAATATGAAAAATTTTTAGAAGTGCCTAGACTTGATGTTGATTATTGTGATGAGTCTCTTGATATATCTTCTGCTGAAAATGATTGTGAAAAATTCATTGAGGCACCTAAAGTTGATTTTATTGGCTGTGACACATTGCTTGATATATTTCTGATAGGAAATAATTGTGAAAATACTATTGATGTGCCAAAAGTTGATTTCATGGGGTGTGATAAGTTTCTTGATATACCTTTAGAGGATATTACTTATGAAAAATTCATTGAGATACCAGAATTTGATTTAATTGGATATGATGTAGTTTTGGATTCATTTCATGCAGAGACTGATATTATTTTATTTCTTTCTGACCCTGCACGCTTGAGAGAGGTATTACATTGTTTTGCAGGGTCCAGAAGACTTCAGGAGTGGGTGCTCCAACTGAACAGACTTCAACCTCCTGGAAGGACTTTCAAAAGGCATCAAGAAGGAGGAGTTGATTTTACTATAATTCGAAGCACTCCACCTCTGACATGGGTCTTGAACCTAAATCGCCTGCGGCCACCGGAGCAAATTTTTGTGAAGTTCAAGTGTGGGGGAGTCCGAGTTCTCTTAGTCACCCATGTTCCTCCACTACCACGATGGAGGCTACTGCTTGACAGACTCCGTCCACCAGAAATAAAGGGGAGATTATTCTTTCTTGTATTTTCTTTTATTTCATTTTTTATTTTCATGTTTCCTAGAATTAGAATTTTCCTTTGAATTGAGTCTTTACTAATAAATGCATGAGTAGAGTAGAATGCATAGGAGTCATTGTAAATACCTTGTTATATCTTTTCGCACTTTTTCTTGCATGATTAGGAATAAATGTATCCCTCTAAGTTATCTCCATAGCATTTTAGAATCTCTTGGAAAATAAATTAAATTTGGTTGTTAAAACTTAGGATTTGAGCTAATGGATGAAATCTTGGATGCTTGAGTACTACTTGGTTTTAGATTCTTAATTGATGACTTGAGATGAATTATTTTGACCTAGTGAGAATTAGCCTTACTTTTGTGATACACATATGTCATTGTGCTCTAGAACTTGCTTAGGTTCTTTCAAAATCATATTTCAATGATTGGATCACATCTATAGAGGCTAATCACTTTGTTTACCTTTTCATATCAATTTTGGCAAAAATCATATTCATTCCATTTTTCTTTACTTATTTCCTACTCTTATCCCCACTTTTCTTTGGACTTGTTGTTTGAGATGTTTCTTAATGCTACTTTGCCCGAGACGGACAAAGATTTAAGTGTGGGGGAGTGACTAGTGATTTGGAAGCAATTTTTATCAAGGATGCACTTCATTTCGAAAAAAAAAAAATTTTGCCAAGTGAGTTGAGTTTGGTGTCAAAAATGAGCAAGAGAGGTGGAAGCAATTGGAGATCTAGCTTCCTTATCATATCTTGAAGATCCAAGAGGCACGCAAAAGAAAAAAAAAGAAAAAAAAAGAGAAAAGAAGAAAAAAAAATCTGCAAGGAAGGAATTGGCACGCAAGGCAGAAAATCTGTGCCAAAGTCAAGGAAAGTAAAATCTGTGCCAAAAGAAGAAGAAGGAAAAAAAAAATTTATGAAGCTTGATTCGGTCAGCAAAGTCTGGATCAGGGGTTATGGAAGCTAATCAAGATCAGAAACAACATGTTAGAAGCTGAATCTCAGCTGTACAAAATCGGAAATTCTGAACAAAGGCTGATCAAAAAGCTGAACTAAAAAACTGGACTGCATTGCAAGGGTATGAATTAGTGAACTAAGCATTGATTGTATCCAATGCTGATTAGAACAAAGAAATGCTGCGCGTGGATGTTCTCTTCAGAACAGAGAAAAAAAATGCAAGGAAGCTGGACAAAGATTCTGAAGCTGTAAAAGAAATTGCAGAATTGAATTTGCTTGCAGCTGCACCTTGTTAGAAAGGTCAGTAACATTTTGCCAGAGTTTAAATGGAAGCTGAACACAGTCTGAACCGAAGCTTTAAGTTTGAATTGAAGATGAGAAAAAGCTGAGAAGAAGCTGATCTAAATCCGGAACTGCAGCTGTGCAGAAGCTGAAACCGAACTGCATTGCAAGCTGAAAATTGGACATTCTGAGCTGAATATCAAGGATAGCTGCTAAAATGAGTAGGCTACGAATTATGGAATATCTTGAAGGATTGTTTGTGAAGCTGAATTGGAGAAATCAGATTGGAAAGTGGAGATGACAAGTGCAAAAATCTGTGCCAAGTTCAAGGGCAGAAATTTGTTTACTATATCAAATTTGGTTCCATACAAGCAATTTTGTATCAACTCTAAACTGAATCTGGGTTCCCTAATCCATGCATTGCGTTACTGAAATGAAATCAGAGTGGAGAATGCAGCTAGGAAAGAAAAAGAAAAAAATCAGTGTCAAAAAGCTGAGAATGCAGTTTGTGTCAAGATTGGGCTGAATTTTGGGTTTCAAGGCTGTGAATCAAGGAATGAAGTACATGAATATGTCAAAGAGTGTTGAATACATCACAGCTGATCAGAAACAGAAATGGTGGCTGCTGGGATGTTTTAAATCAGAACAGGAAAAATCAGAAAAAAAAGTTGTAGTGTCAAATTCCAAGTGGAACAATGCAAACTTTCCACTGCACTATGTGATGCTAACTGATGTTAATTATTTAAGAAATCAGAGACTTGAAATGGATTCAGCGGAGCTGAATTTGAAGCTGGAATCTGAAGAAGAAAAAAAAAAGAGGAAAGAAGAAAGAAGAAAAAGGATAGAAGTGTGCCAACTTGGAAAGACATGTATCAAGAGTGAGTTACAAGGGTTGTTGAGTGAAAATTTTATGTTGAGTATCTATTTCACTTGATATTATATGTTCTTTGATACAAATATGATCTAAAAAAAAAGAGAAAAAGAAGCAAGCAAAGTTGGCACGCAAAAGGAAATTGGCACATTGAGAACAAATAGAGTTTTCTTCACCCAAATGAAAAGCATTATCCAAGTTTTACTCCATCACACTTTTGAATTCGTTAGAGGACTGTCAAGAGGGCAAAGTTCATTGGAAACATCCTTGAGCACTCAAGTCTTCCACTTTATCAATTTTTACATTTTCTTGGCTTTTATTCCACTCTTTACCATTTTCTATGTTTTCACTTGTTTTTGTAGATGTTGATCCTAATCATGAATAATGGTGGAGATTAGACAATAAGCAAGTCTATGGTAGTGCAAGAAGCATGTATGTTTGAGTGAGCTCCATTTTCATCATCTACTTAGAACTTAAGGAGAGAGCCACTAAAATTTCCCTTGAAAGGCTAGTGATTTAAATTCATCTCAATGACTCATGATGGATGAAAAGGCTAAAGTTGTTGATTTAAGGACAAGATACTAATCTATAGAGCTTAGATTTATGAGAATTGACAACCTTAGGTAATTTCTTTTCATTTGCTTCTAATTATGCATAAGAAATCTAGGGGATACATACTTAGTGGTTTCGTGAGACGCTCAAGGTTAAGTGTGGGGGAGTTGATAGATATCATTTTGTTGATTATTTTAATTGCTAAAATCCATGTTTGACCTATGTTTTTATTGCTTAATTGTGAAATTACCCAAGGTTTTAGAACTTCCTCTTATTTTGGACTTAATTGCAAATTTGCATTAAATTGGATTATTTGGCCACTAAATTTTTGATCTATTTTTGTAGGCATGAAAGGTTCATGGACCTAGGGCATACTGGGTCAAACTTGAGTCGGAAGTGGACCCGGATCGAGTTATCAAGTTTCAGATTAATCCGGGCCGTCCGATTCAAAAGCGACTAGATCTGAGCCATCCGGGATCATCTGATGCAATCCAAGCTAGGGTTAGGGTTGATCAAGCATTCTGATCAAGATCTGAAGGTTTCATCCCAATCAGAGCTCAATCAACCGTTGGATCAAGCTCGAAGGGCTCTAGATCGTCCATTCAAAGATGAGGTTGATCTGGACCATCCATTGCAAATCTGGAGGATCCGAGCTACCACAAGGCAGATCCTGACCCCTGATCAACATCTGAAAAGTTTGGGTCAGATGAGAGCAAAATCAGCCGTTGGATTCATCCAAATCAATCTGGGTCGTCCAATGCTTATGTATTTAATCAAACGTTTCCCTGCCTTCAGCCTCGTCGCGTCTTCGCCGCAAACATCTCCTTCTTCGCAGTTCTTCAGTTTCTTCATGTTTTTCTCCATTTTCGGGGCGCGACCCCTCAATTTCTCCATTTGATCATCATCTGAATCCTTGGAAGACAGTTTCGATCGAGATTTCAGCTCAAATTTCATCCGGACAGAGGTGTTTGAGGGTTTCGGCATTCTCTATGGTCCGAGCACCGAAATCTCAGCTACAACCCATTTCCGACCATCTGAGCCACTTGTAGGGGTTCTCAGGTGAGCTCAGGTCTTCTCCAAATCACCATCGCAACTCATGAAGCTGAGATCGAAGAGTTCGGATTGGTTTTCCCCAACTGATGCAGTTTGAGCAGAGTTCATCAATCCAAGCTGCGCTCCACTGATTTGCTGAGCTTAGGGGTTCGAGTCCAGCCTTTGCGTGACGAACAAAGAGATTTTGAGCTTAGGGAGGATTGAGGCTTAGTTCTTTAGCTAATTTCAGTTGATTTAGTTGTAAATTTTATTTCTGCACTTGGTTTCGGTTCTCTTTTGTATCAAGATACTTAGATTTGGTTTTCTGAATTGTTTAGCTTAATTAAGTTTTTAATCTTCAAGTTAAATAGTTTAGGAGCGTGTTTAGTGAACAATAGCTTCTAGTTTCAGTTTACTTTGGTTTATTTTGCTTGCGTGCCAATTTTATTGTTGCATATCAGCTGAGTATCAGTTTTTACCCTGTTTTGCCATTTCATTTCTGATTTTTGTAGCTTCTTTCGAATTCAGTTGTGTTTAGTTTATTCCTTGCAATTGAAGATAGCATTTAGTTTGTTAATGCATTAAATCTGCTTTTGTTTTCCATTCAGTTCTATTTCTGAAACTTTTGATCAGCTTGAGTTAATTCTACATATCAATCCTTTATTTCTGCAATTTCAGATTTCGTATCAACCCCAAGTCTACATTCTCCAATTTTGTTTCTACATTTTCGAATTCAGCTTATAAAGAAGTTCCCTGTTTAGTGAAGCATTGTATCAGATCTCAATTTGATCCATTGCATTTCTGCATTGGAAATCTGGTTACATTTCGGCAGTAGTTACAATCAACTTAGTCCTGCATCAGACTCTGCATTTTCATTTCTGCATCAGCTATGTTGAATGATCAGTTTCCATCTCCTGAAGTTCTCATTCATTCTCGCATGACAGTTAGTTCTTGCATAGATCAGTGAAATTCTGCACGTCAAAGTCTGCACATCAAATTCTGGAGACATCAATTCTGCAAATTCTGTATTATGATCCCTCATTAGATGTGTTTTAGCTTGATCAGTCTCTAGATTCGAAATTCTTTCCATTCATGCATAGCATTTCATTTATACCCTCACCTTCTGTAACGACCCGAAAAATTCTCTTAATATTTTTTTTGAAAATATTGAGCATGTCTAGATAATTTTCCGAGGGACTTAAAAATATTAATACGGATTTTAGCTTAGAAATCCTTGTTTTCTCATTTAAATTGGGAAAAATAAGCACTAATGGACTTTATATGGGCTTTCTAGTACCTTAATTATTGGTGAATTTTAAGTAAAAATTTATGTCAATATAAAGAGATTTTAATGAGAAATATTAACATAATTATGGGGGGATTTTTAAGGGATTTTCGAAAAAATAGAAAATAAAATAAAAAAAATAAAATACAAAAATTAGTGCATGCACCAAGGATTGAACCTTGGACCTCTTGTTCAACCATGCATGCTCTAACCAATTCACCTAGCAAGGGAGTGCTATGAGAAAATAAAGTGGATTATGGTTAAGGCTTAGGAAAAATGAAGAGTCATCAACCATGACTCTTCACTTGCCCTCCTTAATGTGTTATAAAGAGGGGGGTTTGGGAGTTTCTTTCTTCCTTCCATCAATTCCACCTCTCTTCTTCCTCCTCCCTCAAGCTGGCCAAAACTTCAAGGAAGGTTTTCCTTGAGAAAACTTCACAAGAGGGCTTAATCTTCAAGTGTTAAGGGTCATCTACAAGGTTACAAGGGCTAAGGGTGATCAAGAGACAACCAAAGTCTTCATCATCTTCCTTTTTAACGTCTAAAAACCAAGATAACCCAAGGTAAGACTCCCTCACCTGTGGTATAATGGGTTTTGAGTTATTTTCATGATACAAGAAATTGTTTGAACCATATATGAAGAAATACCAAAGTTAGGGCTACCAAGGGTTTCGGCCACCATGGGTTCTATGATTTGGTTTGGATCCAACTCCTTAATATTGTTCCTTATGTTTTATTATGTGGTAAGAGATGTTAATAAGGGTTATGTGAAAGTTTATACATGATTTAAGGCCCTAGAAACTTTCGGCCAAGATGGGTTTTAGGGCTAGGGCTCAAGGCTAACTCCAAGCAAGGGTTCAAATGTTTTCCTATGGAAGTATATGTAAATTATAGGATGTAAATTTGTAACTTTATGAATTTATTCATGTGATGGTGACCCATTAGGGTTTCGGCCAAGGTCCCAAGGTAGGGCTAGGGCTTAAGGTTAACTCCAAACAAGGGTGCAAATGTTTTCCTATGGAAGTATGTATAAGGTGTAGGATGTAAATTTGTAATTTTATGAATTTATTCATGTGATGGTGACCCATTAGGGTTTCGGCCAAGGTCCCAAGGTAGGGCTAGGGCTTAGGTTAACTCCAATTATGGGGGTTTGATGGCTCCCTAAGGCCTTGTATGTGATGTATGGATGTTCTTTTACTCATGGAACCCTCCCTATTGAGTGAGTGATGGAGCCTCATGCTAGGGAACCATTCGGCCAACTCCCAAGGTTTAGGATTTGGGTTGGGTTAAGACCCCAAGGATGCAGGTCTATGGGGTACTATGATGTATGTAGAGATTTAAGTATGTTGGAAGAATAGTTATGCCAATTGAAACCCTAGCTTATGTATCATGAATTATATGTTAGGTCACTTGTGAAGATGATTCCTAAATGTTTAGACATGTGCCATGATTTATGAATGATATGTATGTATGCCATGTCTTATGAATGATATGTAAGTATGCCATGCTTTAGGGATGATACGTATGTATGCCATGCTTTATGAATAATTTACATGTATGCCATGCTTTAGGAATGATACGTAGGTATGCCATGCATTATGAATAATTTACATGTATGTCATGCTTTATGAATGATATGTACGTATGCCATGTTTAAGAATGAAAAGGATGAATGAAGTTAAAGTTTATGCTTTCGAGGCATAATGATGTTATGGAACGAAAATGATGAATGAATGAATATGCTATGAATGTTTATGAATGAAGAAGCATGTGAAGATATTTTATTTTATGAATGGGCTTGTACCGGACCTAAGTAAGGTCCACGGTTCTGGACTACCGATGAAGCTGTCCACGGTTCGGGACTACCGATGAAGCTGTCCTTACGGTTCGGGACTATCGATGAAGCTGTCCCTACCCTAGTAGGTCGTGATTAGCTACCTCGTATTTACTTAGGGATGCGCGCATATGATATATGAATGTGGTACAAGCCAGGGCCCAATGAATGTTATGATTATGTTAAAGTATTTAAAAGCATGATTTTAAAGATTAAGCATCCTTATATATATATACATTTGCCACATGCATCCATCCATGTTATGCATTATATTTATGATAAGAATATTATGCAAAGTAAGTTTATGCAAGGTATGGTTATGCAAATGATTTTATTTACGTTCATGCTAATTTATAATGCCATGATTTTATTTACGTTCATGCTAATTTACAATGCCATGATTTTATTTATGTTCATGCTAATTTATGATGCCATGATTTATTTATGTTTATGCTAAGTTAGGATGCCATGATTTTATTTACGTTCATGCTAATTTACAATGCCATGATTTTATTTATGTTCATGCTAATTTATGATGCCATGATTTAATTTATGTTCATGCCAAATTATAATGCCATGATTTTATTCATGTTCATGTTAGACTATGATGCCATGATGATATCTATGTTCATGCTGATGCCATGATGATATCTATGTTCATGTTTATACGACGTATGGATTTTGTGAGTAGGAAAAGGGTCTTACTAAGCCTCCGTGCTTATAGTTTTATTTTCTTATACCGCAGATTAAGCAAGAGATTTCAAAGGAAGCAGCAGGAGAGGCAAGACCATGTGTGTGTGGTAGTGACATGGCCAAGAGTCCCTCTCATTTCACTGATTGCATGTTTTGTTATCTTACAATACTTATGTTGGTTATGCTTTACTTATGATAGCTATGCCTATGAAACAACCTACTACTTATGAAGTTATGGATAAACTACTTGCTACCTGAAAGGCTTATGAATGAATTATGGAAAGTAAATAATCATGATGCTATGCATGCTGGTAATAGGTTACCTGAAATGCTCATGAAAGCTTATGAATGTGTTATGAAAAGTGATATCATGATGCTAGATATGTGTATAGGATTTAAGCACTAATTGCATGGTTAAAAGCATGTGAAAAAGAATTTATGATTCCGCTGCATTAAGATGTTCTATATGCACATGTATGTTTAGCGTAACGTCGTTTTATGAAATAAAAAAAAAAGACGGGCGTTACACCTTCCAGCTGAATTGATCAATTTATCTCTGAATTGACAGTCATAATTTTTGCATTTAGCAGCAATTTTTTGGCACATGAACACCTTCCTTGTGTATCAAGTTGCTTCACTTTTTCACTATGTTTCAAGTGAAATTCCAGCACTAGTTTGTGCCAAGTTTAATGTAAATTTCAATGTGTTTTTAAGCTTGAAATCAGCTTCCTGCGTAGTCAGCTCGGTTTTGAATTGAAATCTCACAATTTCAGCAAGTTAGGCTTGCAATTTCTGCACTTGGGTCAAGGGAAGTTTTGGCACTAACCTTGTATCCGTTGTTTATGGATTGATTGCATGTGGTTGGTCGTAAGAGGTAATTTCTTAGGAAAATCTCTGAATAGTATCAATCAGCACTAGGATCGATCTAATATCAGCTTTGATTTTCTGAATGTTGCAACATTACATTGCATTGATTGATTTAATTGCCATTGATTGAATTGTTGATTGCCATCATTTGTTTGGCTTATTAGCTAAATTCCTCTATTTTCACGAAAGATCATGTTATCAGTTCCTTGCTTAGTATAAATAGGAGGCTCACAACCAAGATGGAATTGGACAACCCATTAGAATGGTTGTAGTGTAATTAGGTGGGGTTGGTCTTGACCATAGAATTACATTAAGAGTAGGACCAAAACCCGAGTTTATCCAATTTGTACTGACTCGATAATTGGATAGGACCTCAAAATTATATTATGGAGTGCAATCCCTTAATCCCGATATAATAACGGGCATATATTATTAACTATTATTTCTTTGATTTACCAATGAGCGAGATCTATTCTGTTAAATCGATAAGTCCGGTAAGTTGGGAGATAATTTTAATAATATGATGTGTCAATGATTATTGACGGAATCTGTGTCCTTGTGAGTTGGGTTGATGATGTTCATCATGCTAAACCCTGCAGGTGGATTTGATCTGGTATGATGATCAAGTTGAGTGGTACTAGTCAAGGACTCAGAGGTTTATTAATTTGAATTGTCAGTAATATAAATTAATTAAAAGGCATTCGAGATCTTAAATACGGGGGGATGGACGACTCATAATATGTGGAGCTCATATGAAAATATGGGAGTTAGTGAGGAAGTTCAATTAAGATCCTTTAGTGGAATGGTTCTTAATTAATGGATCGGGTTTAGATCTATTGGTGGGCCAAGATCCAACTCCTCCTCTTAGTCCCTACCTTAGCCCTATAAAAACCCAAGGAGATCATGAAACCAATGCTTGATCAATCACACAACAACCCAAGGCTTCCTTCCTCTCCTCTCTTACCCTTCTCTCTCCTAGGTCACGGCAAAAGCAAAGAAGAGAAGAGTGCCTCTTCTTCTTCTTTTCTTCTTCCCTTCTCATCCACTTGGTGGCTAGCCTCTACTAGACAAAGGGAGAGACTTCCTCTCCCTTTTGTAGGGTGCGGCGAGAAGAGAGGAGGCGGCGGCAGCAGTTGGGAGGTGGCGCAAGGGTGACTTGTGGCGCCGCCGCAAGTGGAGGAGAAGAAAGGATATCGGCCAGGTTTGGGCGTGTAGCGACACGACCCCTCTTGCTCCATCTGGCGGCTCTCTAGGTCGTGCCCTACGGTCTTCCCACCCCTGACAGTGGTTTTTTGCCTTCCCCAGGATTCGAAATCTAGACCTCCAGGCTAAGTACTAAAGTTTATGAATCCTAGTACCAAGTGAGGAGCCGCTCGTCCGATATCGACCGGACAGCTACTCCCTCGTCCCAGCGGACAATCAAAAAAACCAGATCACCACGACTACCTCAGCCTACTTGTACCAAAGCCTATAGGACTGGAACAAGCGACTGTACAAAGTGAAAACAGAAACGACGACAAAGCTGCGTACCGGTACGACTTACGACAAAACCAAAACAGAATCGAGACCTCCAGGGCACACAAAAGTACAACTATACTGTCGTAGAATGGACGACACAACAGAGCACAACATATGACAGCGAAAGTGAAAAGAAACAAAACTAATAAAAGGAAAGGGTACCAACATGTACCACAACCAAAACATCGAACAACCGCGGAAATCATCTCGGAGACACATGAACTGGGACAGGCTGCGGGGCAATCCAGACGATCATCCTGAAAAGAGAAAAACGGAGATAACGGGGTGAGTCCTAAGAACTCAGCGAATACAGTCTAATATGCACAGGAATAAATACTAGCAGTAGGTCACCATCTACCATAATAATAATCATAAATGCAGTAAGAAGGGAATACAGAGCTGAACCATAAGAAACTAAGGAAATACATACCTACCTGTATCGATCCAAACCCGGTAGTATGCATGTCAACCAAGTGTAGCAATCAAGTGCAGCAAACACAACCAAGTGCAGAGATGCAGGGCATGCTCATGATGCAACATGGGTCACCCCTGACGCCAGTCGGTATAAGTCGCGGAAGCACGCGAACCGAGTGGGTAGGACTCTGACCTGGTCTTCCCTGCACAAACAGACGGTCAATGAGGCGGTACACGCGAGACCGAATGGGTAGGGTCGGAGATCATAAACGTACCCCACCATCGGGTGAAGAAACGCTCTAAACGTCCCTCGCTATCATCGGATAGGTAGGGGACCTGCTGCAGCGCCAGGTCCGCCAACGGGGCTACACGACAGGTCGTGTGGCAGGTCTGACGGCCCATCTCAACCACTAGGGGAGTCAAAGGTCGCCTACATATTCCCCTACATGAGTAGCAAGTACGACGGCCCATCTCAACCTCCAGGGAGTCAAAGGTCTTCCCCTATGCTATGTGCAATAATATTGCATGTCACTATCTCATGCATCATCCACTATCTATCTCTGCTGTCATCTACATGATATGCAGTAATCCAAATAATCGGTATGCACCAATACCTAAATCCTAGCGTAAGATATAAGGTAAACTGTGCATCCCCAATCCATACAGAAATAGTAAGCAGTAAAGCTAACGGATACAACTACCGAAGCAAGAGTACAGAGATAAAGATATCAGATATCCCTACTGCTAACTATATTCAACTATGCATAAAAAGAGGTACCCGCCTCAATATAACGTAGTCCAAGCGACGAGAACCCCTCGTCCAAAATAATATCCGTGACGCAGATAGCCGCGACACTCAATATCCTGCATCAAATACAAAATCATTTAGCCACACATATCTTCTAATTTAATTAGGATTAATTCTAATCTATTAATCCTAATTAAACACCCATTTGATTAATTAGGGTTAATTATGATTAACTAATCCCAATTAAACCCTTCAATTAATCCTTCAACTCACGATCAACCCATACTGTAAAATACGGCGATTCAAAAATCCGGACCAAAAAAAATTTTTGGGATTTTTCGGATTGAGTCTAGGGTTTCCGACCCCTTAGGCGAAGTTTCGGGGAGTTAGATGGAATAAAATTATACATTTTGAGGGCTTAAGGGCTAGTAAAGCAAACTAGGGGAGTTAAATGTTAAAATCCAGAAAGTTGAGGGGTCTTTTTGCAAAAGACTCCCCCTTCTATTACATCCTCTTCCCAAGCCCTAAACCCGCAGCCGCCCACTCCCTTCTCCTCTCCCCTCGCCATGCCCTAGCCTATCCGCCGACTCGTCCCTTCTTCACGGGTGCGAAGCAATAGGGCCGCCTCTCCAAGCCCTAACGAAGCCTCTCCTCTCCTTCTCATCGCCGACCTCCTCACCACACGAGCTGATCTTCCTCGCTCATCGACGTCGCTGGATCCTCTCCGGTCACGAGCACAGAGGCCACCTTTCGGTGTGTGCCGTCTCGTCTCTCTTCTCCTCACCGGCGCCATCTTCCCTTCACGCGAAGCAAGCCGAAACTGAGCCTTGTTGTTCTTCCTCCTTGGTGTCGATCCATCGGATTTGGAGCAAGAGGAGTCAATGACACAGTTGGGGTCTACCGAATCTGAGGCAAGGGAACCTCAGATGATTGTGATTTCGTCTGGATTGGCATGGAGGATTGGGGTGGGTGTTCATGTGTGCGATCAGGTATTGCTACTATTTTGTATTATAGATCAGTGTTTTGTATGTTGATTGTGGAAGGAATTATGGATTGGTTAGCTCGATTAATCAGGTGGAGAAGTCTCTGATCTTGATTGCTCAGATTCAGGCTTGGATAGCAAATCTTGTTGTAGATCCTGTTTTGAATGTTATCTTAGAGCTGTTGATTGGATTTGGATGAATCTTGTTCTGGTATTTGTTAATCTTGGAGTATGATATGATTTCATTCTGATTTCGGATCTGATTTTCTGGAGGGATGGATTAGTGTGACCCATAGCAATTTAGTATGAGTGGCTCTTGATCTTTGACCTGCTATGGGTTGGTTTTGGGATTTCATTTGAATGGTTTCCCTTGTTTTGGATGAGGTTATTGTGTTCTATTGATCAGATTTTGGTGTCCTTATTATGGTTCTATTTTCTGGAATTTAGCCGTGAGCTTTTAATCATGTTATTGGGATGTTTAATCTTGGTGGAAATCCTATTGGGAGTTGATATTGGCTTGATGTTTAGATCTTGTGATTGCTTGATTATGATGAGAGTTGTGTTTTGATATTGACCCTGGATAGAAGTTTGGTCTCTTGGCTATTTTGTGAGAGTATGTCTTGTTGGATTTGAATTAGTTAAATCCTCAAGATGGCGGATCTGTCTTGTTTTGGAAGAGTAATTAGGAATCTTTCATTTAATTAGAAGTAATTAAATGGAAAGAAAATGATTAGGTAAATCCTAATATGGTTTAGGGATTTTCTGGCAAGTTGCTATTCTATTTTGTAATAGCTATTAAATATGTCCTTTGATACAGGGCAATGATTTGGACTGTTGAGTTGAGGAGTATCAGACGGGAGGTTCTCTGCGTATACAGACTTCTACTTTGAGGCGGGTACCCTTTGACTTATCTTGTTGATATTATCATATTGTTATGCATAGATTGTTATAGATAGTAGTAAGATTATACGCTATGTCGCTATCCCTGTTGATTATGCTGTTCTGGATACTTGTTAGTTATCCATGTGTTATTATGCCTGTTCTGGATACTTGTTAGTTATCCCAGAGTTATTATGTCTGTTCTGGATACTTGTTAGTTATCCCTGAGTTATTATGCCTGTTCTGGATACTTGTTAGTTGTCCCTGAGTTATGATGTCTGTTCTGGATATTTGTTGATTATCCTTGAGTTATTATGCAGTTAGTTCTACCCAGTCTCAAGTATGGTCATATTTATATGTATGCTTAGATATCGTGAGGTATCTCTTGCTTTTGACCTTGAGGGATCTGTAGTTTCTGGCCAGTATACCTTGTAGGATACCTGTTTTCCTGTTATAGGATTTCAGACTGAGACTTAGTATACTGAGGACTTGGGGAGGGAGGTATGTGTATTGATCATACACCATCCTTGCATTGTTGCATGCCGGCGATCAGCGAATCCCTTGTGGTTGAGCCTAATCGTCTTCCGGCACATGATATGCACACACGACCACTCATGGGTTAGTGGATACCGTTGGGTGTGTGCATGTGCTCTGTATTGCTCCGCTCGTCCGCTCAGGGGTAGTGGTTTCGGAGCGTGGTAGCAAGCAGGGATCCCTTCTCTACCCATAGACCAGAGAAGATGAGAGAGATATCTCCCCCATATATACATGGGGCGGAGCGATAGCTCCACCAGCATCCTGTCCTCTCGGTCACTCAGGAGCAGTGATGGCAGAGTGCGGACAGTGTCACAGCTCTACCCACTCGGCCGACACAGTATCACCTGTCTCGGTGGCTTGACTGGAGTTAGGGGGTGACCATGGCATTGCACCATGTGCATATTTTGCATCGTGCATTGTTTGCTGCACTTGATTTCTGCACTTGTTTGACATGCATATTCTGGAGACTTGTTATCTGAGATTATATGTCTATTGGTGCTTCTTAGGTATTGATTACCCTTTTTTTCAGGTTAAATGGATTCTGGTATGTATCTACCTCAGTATTTTCAGTTCTAGTCTTTCCCTCTTGTTGATATGAGACTGTATTCAGCGGAACTCTTGTTGTTAGTATAACTTTCTATGCATATCTGATGGGTATTCGCTGAGTTATGGACTCACCCAGTTGCCATACATTTTATTTCAGGTTGATGCCTGCCAGGAGATCCCTAGTAGCCAGTCCCCAGCTCGAGAGGAGCTTTGCTTTGTTTTAGTTTATGTTGTTTTACGGTTATGGACCCTGTAGTATATACTTTGCTTCCGTTGTCATGTTTTGAACATGTATTCATGTTTTATTCGATGGTATTGTACTTTTGAGTCCTATGTTGGACTTCGTGGGATTTCGGCTTTGTTCCTGCCCCCTGGCAGCTCAGGTGAGTTCGTATTTTAGTTTTACGACGGTTATAGGTATATACTTGTTATTTCTGCATGGATTTGAGGCCTGAGGCCATTTAACTGCGTGGTTGTGATATATTTATCTGTGTGTTTGTGTAAATTGTCCGCCGGACAGGGGAGGTGCTGTCCGATTTTCTATTGGAACAGCGGCTCCTGGGTCTCGTGGCGTGACACATACACTCACAGCAAAGTGAAACCAGCTCAAAGAGAAGCACCCAAAAGAATCTAGATTATGGGTGAATGCGATCCAAATCAAACAGAAACATCCCCAAACAAAGATATAATCAATTCAAACCCAACACATATCCTACACAACCTTCCTCAATCAACACTGATCAAGAAAACAAATCATAAACCTACAACCATATACAAACTGAAATCCTAGCTCTCATCGATCTACCATATGAACAAACACAGCAAGCATTCTAATAGAACCTAATCCCAGAACAGATTATGATTAACCCACAACAAACTCCTATTCCCAACCGAAACAGAACTATAACACAATTTTATGGCAGAATGCACAAATCAACAACTCTACTCACGCAAAAACAAACAAGACCTAATTTCCATGATCTATCATAGCATACCACCCAAGACTGAAACAAGAAACCCCAACATGACACAGATCATCCACAGCCCAGCAAAAACAAAGAAGGGAAGTCAAATCCCCTCCAAATTCGACATGATCAGAAGCACAGCATGCTAAAACGAATCAGAGACTTAAATTCAATCAGACCTACACCAAGAGAGTCTTACCTGAGATTGCTCGCGAGCTTGACCCTCTGCTCGAAATTGGCAAAGAACCCCAACCGAAGAGTTAAGCACAAGAAACAAACCCTAGATCACAGAAATCGCATCCCAAAAATCGAATTAGAAACCCAAAGGGATCCACAACAAAACAATCGTGGAAGAGACAGAAAAAAAAACTAAATCTCCTCTTCGACCTAACCGAAAAATGGAGATGGAAGACGACGCTCTACTCCGCTTGGATCCGAGTTGCCCTATTGCAACCGTAGGACGGCGATCGCGCACACGAGCCAATTAGATCATGCCGAAGAAGATGATGGTGACTCCAGTCCACCGGATCTCGGCTTGAACCGGCGACACTACAGCGAGAGAGAGACGGGGTCGACTCCAACCTTCCGGTTGAACGCCGGCCAGCGATCCGCGAGCCTTGGTGGCGCCGGTCGAGAAAAGGAGAGGAAGAAAGGGTCGTGGCTTCGCCGATCGCACCGTGAGGGGAGAGGAAGAGAAGTCGAACGAAGAGTTGCGGTCGATTAGGTTATCACGAGAAGAACGCTCGGGTTCTTAAGTCTCGGTTGGCCTTTTTGCAATTACCCCCTGTACTTGAGATATTTGCCTAACACCCTTATATCAGCCCTTTTTGCCTTTGAGCCTTCGAAGAATCCGTATTTTAACATTCTCCCCCACTAACAAAAATTTAGTCCCCAAATTTAGTTATCACATATGCTAGGTACGATCAAACAGCACTAAGTACTGAACGAATTACTCACTCGTGCCTCAATCAAACAAATGGGGATAGCTAGCACGGATGGTATCCTCGAGCTCCTAGGTCGCCTCGGTATCCATGTGATGCTACCATCTGACCCTGACTAGCCGGATCGTCTTGTTCCGTAGCTGACGCTTCCGGAAACCCAAAATCTGCATAGGTACCTCCTCATAAGTGGCGTTAGACTGAGACGGAACAGACACCTCAGATAATATGTGAGTGGGGTCTGGCACATAACTTCTCCACATGGATACATGGGATACGTCGTGGGCGCCGGTCAAAGATGATGGAAGCGCTAGGTGATAAGCTACAGGTCCAATCCGTTCCAGAATCTGGAACGGACCAATATACCGTGGAGCTAGCTCACCTCTGAGACTAAAACGTTTCACCCCTTCCGTGGGTGAAACTCGAAGAAAACATGATCACCCGCAACAAACTCTATGGGTCTGCGCCTCCAGTTAGCATAGCTTTTCTGGCGATCCCGCGATGCTAATAATCTCCGTCTGACAGTCCGTAATAACTCTGCCTCGTGCTGAACTCTCTGGGGTCCCAGCAGCTGAGTCTCACCGACCTCATCCCAGAGGGTGGGTGTCCTGCACACCCTACCATACATGAGTTGCCCGAGGTTCCAGGTTCGAGTCCTCTTCGCAACAAAAAAAATCTCCCTTAGGGGATTGTTATCTTCGCTTCAAGCGGTACCATCTGTATCGCCGAATAGAAGTCGTTGTTGTAGGCAAACTCCGCCCAAATGCAAATGGTCCTCCCAACTGCCCCAAAAGTCCATCACACACGAACGCAGTAAGTCCTCCAGAACCTAAATGGTACACTCGGACTGTCATCCGTCAACAGACGAACAACTAAACCGAATCGCAACTACGCACTTGTAGCTCATAGGAGACTCCTACCAGATTCCAAGTAATCCCTAAAATCTAGTAATCTTCCTATCGTATATCTCTACTAAGTGATCCATCGAGTCCAGCCTACGGATCGAAGGAAAGTGCATAGATTTGGTTAATCGTTCAATGATCACTCAAATCGACTCGTGTTGCCTCCATAAACCAACGTACTAGGTTTTCTCTCGTCGAGAATTTTTCGAGAGTAAGACCGCTAGTCTCTGACGCTCCCTGTGGGTTATGAGCCCACCGCGCTACCACTGCGTCAATCGACGTATCAATAATCTGGATACGAAGTCTCTCAATGTCCTTTTTCCATGTCGTTCCGCCAACAGGAACGTTTCAAATCCCTATACACTCGGGTACATTCGAAGATATCGTAAAACTAGGTCAATGCGCCCCCGAAGTAAATCTCCGGGACCGGAGGAAATCTCAAGACCGCACCACCTATTACTGAATAAACTGTTCCGTATACACCACGAGAACTCCTACGCCCAATGCCCTAAGGCTACCGTGCCTCGAACACACCGAGGGTAATAATCTCTAACTGAAGCACTCCTAATCTGATCGACAAAAGTGTCCAATCATCCAAAGGTAACATCACGTGCTCATATACCCAGTCAAGAATACATTCGGATGTCGTCTACGAATAGTAACGGCTCATCCCAACATCCTAAGGGCATCAGACTCCAATCCACGTGGTGGCCAGATCATCGGTATGCCTGTACAACAAACCAAGGGCATAACTGATCAAGGGAACATCATCTAACCATCAGCTACAACCGAGCAACTAACCAACATCACCCATATCAAGGGTGCTCAACCCTAGGGTCACTTGTGCCACTTCTATAATATCTGACCCTCCAGATCCACAAGAAATTGCATAGATTGGGTTAATCGTTCATCGACCACCCAAATCGTCTCATGACCCCTCCTAGTCCTGGGCAGTCCTACCACAAGGTCCTTAATATCCGTTCTCATTTCCAACCATAAATGGGAATCGCCTAATATAACCCAGCGAGTCTCCAAGATTCATCCTTCATCTACCAACATAACAGATATCTAACCTCAACATTTGCAATATCCTTCCCAATATCGGTCCACCAATAGGAATGCCTCAAGTCTCTATATCTACGGTATTACCTGCAAAACACAGAAACCAA
>JAGFNQ010002891.1:0-85869 GCA_024364735.1 Boesenbergia rotunda | reverse complement strand
CATCTGTCTGGGGGGATGGAAAGCTGTGCTGAACTGAAGTCTGGTGCCTAGGGCGTCCTGAACACACCTCCAAAAATGGGAGATGAACCGCCCATCTCTGTCAGAAACGATCGACTTCGGAACTCCGTGAAGGCCTGATTACTTCCTTCACGTACAGCTGTGCTAACTGCTCTACCGAATGCGATAACTTGATGGCTAGGAAGTGGGCAGACTTGGTCAATCTATCCACTATCACCCAAATTGCATCGTGTCCATGGGTGGTTCTTGGAAGACCTGTGATAAAGTCCATGGATATTTCTTCCCACTTCCACTCTGGAATGGGAAGTGGCTGTAGAACTCCTCCTGGTCTCTGGTGCTCTGCTTTGACTCTCTGGCAGGTCAAGCAGGTACTGATATATCTGGCCACGTCTCGCTTGAGTCCAGACCACCAGAATCTTTTCTTTAAATCTTGATACATCTTGGTAGAACCAGGATGCATAGAGTATGGGGTACTGTGGGCCTCTTCTAGAATATTCTTTCTTAGTTCCTCATCATTGGGGACGCAAAGGCGGTCTCCAAAATAGAGGATGCCACTGTCTGATACTCGAAACTCTGAATTTTCTGCCTCTTGGATCCCCTGCTTGATCTTCTGGATCTCTGGGTCTTGATCTTGCTTTTCTTGTATATCTTTAAGCAGGGTTGACTCTAGGGTCAATGCAGAAAATTGCCCAACCATAACCTCGACTCCAAAATCTTTTATTTCTTTCTGAAGTGGTGGAGACAGTGATGATAGGGACATCAGTGCTGCGCAGGATTTTCTGCTCAGTGCATCTGCCACTTTATTAGCTTTACCTGGGTGGTAGAGGATTTCACAGTCATAATCTTTAACCAACTCTAGCCACCTGCGCTGCCTCATATTCAGGTCCTTCTGAGTGAAGAAGTACTTCAAACTTTGATGGTCTGTGAAGATTCTGCACTGCACTCCATACAGGTAGTGTCTCCAGAGCTTCAGTGCGAAAACCACAGCTGCTAGCTCAAGGTCGTGGGTATGGTAATTCTTCTCATAGTCCTTGAGCTGTCTGGAGGCATATGCTATTACTTTACCGTCTTGCATGAGGACAGCTCCAAGGCCCATCTTGGATGCACCACTGTAGATGTCAAAGGCCTTGTCACTCTCTGGAACAGTCAGGATGGGAGCACTAGTCAATCTTTTCTTCAGTTCTAGGAAGCTGTGCTCGCATTTATCTGACCACTCAAACTTCTGATTCTTTCTGGTCAGGGCTGTGAGTGGAGAGGCTATTCTGGAAAAGTCTTCCACAAATTTTCTGTAATATCCTGCCAGGCCTAAGAAGCTTCTGATTTCACTGGCATTCTTAGGTCTACACCAGTTGCTGACTGCTTCTATCTTGGCTGGATCAACTTGAATGCCTTCTTTGGATACGATGTGACCTAGGAAGGTCACCTGATCTAGCCAAAACTCACACTTTGAGAATTTTGCATAGAGCTTCTCCTGCTGAAGGATCTGCAGCACTAGCCTCAAGTGTGTAGCATGGTCCTCTGGAGTCTGTGAGTATATGAGAATATCGTCAATAAATACAATGACGAATTTATCGGGATACTCCCTGAAGATGTGGTTCATCAGCTCCATGAAGACTGCTGGAGCATTGGTTACTCCAAAAGGCATCACTACAAATTCGTAGTGACCGTATCTTGTCCTGAAGGCCGTCCTGGGGATGTCACTTTCTTTAACCTTTAGCTGATGATACCCAGAACACAGGTCTATCTTCGAGAACACGGTAGCCCCTTTGAGTTGATCAAATAAATCATCTATTCTAGGAAGGGGGTACTTGTTCTTGATGGTTACCTTGTTCAGAGCTCTGTAGTCTATGCACAGACGCATAGACCCATCCTTCTTCTTGACGAAAAGTACAGGAGCTCCCCAAGGTGAATGACTGGGGCGGATGACACCCTTGTCAAGCAGCTCTTGCAATTGTTCTTGTAATCCTTTCAGTTCTGCTGGTGCCATGCGATAAGGTGCCTTCGAAATTGGGTTGGTTCCTGGGGCCAACTCAATTTCAAACTCAATTTCCCGATTGGGAGGGAGTCCTGCTAACTCTTCGGAAACACCTCAGGATAGTCATAGACTACCCTCACTTCTCCTCTCTTGAATCCTTCTCCTTGACTCGCATCCACTATATGAGCTAGAAAACCAGAGCACCCCTTCTCTAACATTCTCTGAGCTTGTAAGGTAGGTAGGAACCTATTTATCTTTCTCCTTGGGTCTCCAATAAACTCAAATGAAGGTTCTGCTTCTGGTGTGAACTTGACTTTTTCCTTGCGGCAGTCTATAGAAGCATTATACTTGCTCAAGAAGTCCATTCCTAAAATGACATCGTAATCCTTCATCTCAAGGACTAACAAGTCACTGTAGAGCTCTCGGTTGGAAATCTAGATTGATACTGCCCTTAGCCTCTCAGTAGAGGCCATTACTTCCCTTGACGGTAAGGTTGTTAAGAACTTCATCGTTCAACCTTTCTGGTGGCCTTTATACTGGTTAAGTAGTGCTCAGTGATCAAAGCACTACTTATTAGTTCTTCGGAGGTTTGCAGCCTCTTAACACCGCTAGCCCCCTTCAACGCTATCTCAGGCCTTAACATCTTGAGCATTAGCCTAACTATCTCTTTTTCTTTGCTAACTAGCTCTGGGCACAAATGAGCTAACCGCTTAAACATCTTCACTGCTTCATCCACGGATAGTTCTCCTTGTCTGAACTCCGTGAATTCATCGTAATGCTTGTTGGTTACTTGCATGTGAAAGTATTCTTCGAAGAACTCAGTCTCGAAGTCGGCCCATGTCATCTGGCTGACATTTCTCTTGGCCTTGACTCTCTTCCACTATATTCTAGCATCTCCCGTAAGGCAGAAAGATGCACACTTTATCTTCTCTACCTCATGCCAGTCCAGTAGCCCTACTATTCTTTCCAACGTTTTGAACCATGCTTAAGCATCCCATGGTTTGCTTGTGCCTGGGACGTTCCCTGGCTTCAGTTTCTCCTACTGAATGAGGTACGCTTCTTGCCTTCTAGGAGCTTGCTCCTCGTTTTGGGCCTTTCTAGGACGTCCTCAAATGTATAACTTAACACTTAATGGTAATGTTCCCAAACTTGCTTTAGGATATAACAAGACCTTGGTCTTGATTCTTATCTCATTTCTTAGTCCTAGAACTCGTTCTAGGGCTTAGTAAGACCTTGGTCTTACTCAAAACTTTTATCAAGCACCTTGCGTGCCGAAATCCCAAAACTTACTTTTGGGCAAATCAAGTAAGTACATAAGCATTTCTCTAATGTCCATTCTAGGGATTAAACATGATTCCGTGATACTAAGGTATTAAACATACTTCCTTGTTCTATGCACATATGAGTAAGTACTTAAGCATTTCTCTGTACTACAATTAAATAAAGGAGCAATAGAAAAATTGAAACTTAAAGCTTTCTTACTTGAAGACGACAAGGTTGATGCTGATGTGTGTGTGATGCTGGAGAATGGGAACTGCTTTGATACCACCTGTAGCGACCCGCCTTCTCTGCCTTAGACGGATCGTTACCTTTGTCTACTTCTCGACTCTAATGCATGACTAAAAATGCGGAAATCTTTTTTTTTTCTCAATTTAAATCTATCTATGATATACTAACTCTAATAGTCATGCATGATACCATGTCACACTTTCTTTCTCAAAAACTCGTAAGAAAATACCTATTGAAACTTGCCTCGCCCAACTCAGCTTACGGGTATCAGTCGACTGATACTGTACCAGTCAACTGATAAGCCTGAGATCTGAAATTTCAGGTTTCGAAACTTGTTTCAAAAGCCCACCAAACATATAGTTTCGAGCCATATAAAATCATGACACCATTTCTATACTCTATACCAGTTTTCTAAACAATTTAGCCAATCAAGACGGATCCATAAACTTGAAATTAGAACTCTTGTGGAAGTAAATAAGCTATTCAAGTTTATATGAACTTTAACCTTAGAGTTTGTACCAATCTTGACTCCTATGCATTCATAACACCAAATATATATTCTATAACCTTGCTAAAGCATTATGAAATGTGAATGCAACTTTTCTAAACATATTGAAGCAATAAAAACTTGATTCAAAGAGAAATTAATACTATCTTGGCACATGCATCTATTTCTCTAACAAAGTATCAATATTTCAAACTACTTACACTTCTACTCATCCAATGCGATCATAAGGATATGTAAGCTAAATGAAATGACATGGAATCTTTATTCTAAGAAATTGAGCATGCGAGACTGTCCAAAGCTTAAATGTTCGCTAAACTCCATAAAGCAAGAGCTCGAAATTTGAATAAACTAAAACATTGTAATTCAAATAACTAAATTGTCTCGTCTCAAGGATCTCTCCAAAATCAGCCACCACACACACTTTACTCAGCACCGCCTCGTCGCCTTCCTTCAGAATTGCTTGCCTTTACCTTTATCTGCAGTAAGAGGAAATGCAACTAGTAAGCAAAAAGCTTAGTAAGTACTATCTAGCTCACAAAATCTCGAAATGTACAAACATGCTTCTTGATCAATCTGAAAATCATATGAGATACTTATATGCTTGAAAGAAAACTAAGGACATGTATAACTCAAAACATGCATACTCAAGCATTAATAAACCTCACTTTACTTTTCTTGGCTCAACTTGAAGCTTTAGCTATTCTTTAACTTTTTGAAAACTCTTTAAACTTTAGAAACTTTGCTAAAGCATATACTTGAAAATAATAATCACTTGGATCCACTGAAGACGTAAGTACCATCTCATATGCGCGTTCCCTAAAAGGTTGGGGTAGCGAGCCACCAATCCTAATAGAGCAGACCTTGGTCTACCAGGGCCAAGACCTTGGAATTGGACACCTGAATTTCTTTAACGACGCCCTTGGACGCCGGGTACTGGCCTTAGAAAATAAAATAGCTTTTCTTTCTTTTCTTTCTTATCTGTAAATGCCTTGGCATTTTCTCGAGCACCTTGCGTGCTAAAATCCCTAAGTCTTGACTTTTGGGGATTTCTTAAGGCCTTGGCCTTTTCTTTTCTTATCTTTATCTTCTCTTTTCTTTTCTCATAGCTTTTCTTGGACCCTAACCTCATATAGGGTACTCAATAAAATATATATATGCATATAATGAACTAAGATCACATGCAAAAATCTTAACAAGAAGTAAATATCTCTTTTAAAAACTTTTAAGGGAAATTCTTGCGGAAAAACCGCCTCTTACTGCAGGTGAGCAGTACTTACTTGATATCTTGGCTTACAACCAAAATTGACGTTGGAGGTTCGAGAGAAACTTGAGATCTCGGAGAATTCTTCGCGCCTACGCGTTCCTCTCGTCGCGGGGATCCCGAATATAGGAATATCTCTCGGAGAAGAGTCTTGGCCGGCCCTCTAGGGCTTGGTGTGGTGTCGCCCAAGAGAGGAGAGGGAGAAGAGGGGTCGGCGTGAGGTTTTGGCCGAGGAGGAGGAAGGGTTTTGAGAGAAAGAAATAAAGTTTCTCTCTTTAATCATCTATTTATACTTATGGGGCGAATTTACCTAACTATCCCTTATCTATTGTTTCGCTTAATTTATTTTAACGAAACAACCCAGCGCAGCTGGTCCGCCCATTTGACTCTCACAGCGTGGGTGGAGGGTTCGATTCCCACCCACGTGATTTTTTGTTTTTAACCTTTTTTGTCATTTTCGTTTACGGAAAAATTCCTTAAAAATATCCATAAATTTGGAATAAATTCTAAGATATTTCTAAAATTAGTTCCGAGAATTTTCGGGCTATCTCTTTTAATAAACTACTAAACGGACTCGGAAAATTCCATAAAAATATTCTAAAAATTCCTAAAAATATCTAGAATATTTCTAAAACATTTCTAAATAATTCTAAGGACTTTAAGAACTAAAAATGGAAATTTTGGGGCGTTACAATATGTGAGTGGGGTCTGGCACATAACTTTTCCACATGGATACATGGGATACGTCGTGGACGCCGGTCAAAGACGATGGAAGCGCTAGACGATAAGCTACAACTCCAATCCGTTCCAGAATCTGGAACGGACCCATATACCGTGGAGCTAGCTCACCTCTGAGACTAAAACGTTTCACCCCTTCCGTGGGTGAAACTCGAAGAAAACATGCTCACCCGCAGCAAACTCTATGAGTCTGCGCCTCCGGTCAGCATAGCTTTTCTGGCAATCCCGCGATGATAATAATCTCCGTCTGACAGTCCGTAATAACTCTGCCTCGTGCTGAACTCTCTGGGGTCCCAGCAGCTGAGTCTCACCGACCTCATCCCAGAGGGTGGGTGTCCTGCACACCCTACCATACAACGCCTCAAACGGTACCATCTGTATCGCCGAATAGAAGTCGTTGTTGTAGGCGAACTCCACCCAAATGCAAATGGTCCTCCCAACTGTCCCAAAAGTCCATCACACACGAGCGCAGTAAGTCCTCCAGAACCTAAACGGTACGCTCGGACTGCCATCTGTCAACAGACGAACAACTAAACCGAATCGCAGTTATGCACTTGTAGCTCGTAGGAGACTCCTACTAGATTCCAGAGTAATCCCTAAAATCTAGTAATCTTCCTATCTTATATCTCTACTAAGTGATCCATCAAGTCCAGCCTACGGATCGAAGGAAAGTGCATAGATTTGGTTAATCGTTCAATGATCACCCAAATCGACTCGTGTTGCCTCCACAAACCAACGTACTAGGTTTTCTCTCGTCGAGAATTTTTCGAGAGTAAGACCGCTAGTCTCTGACGCTCCATGTGGGTTATGAGCCCACCGTGCTACCACTGCGTCAATCGACGTGTCAATAATTTGGATACGAAGTCTCTCAATGTTCTTTTTCCCATGTCATTCCGCCAACAGGAACGTTTCAAATCCCTGTACACTCGGGTACATCCTGAAAATATCGTAAAACTAGGTCAATGCGCCCCCGAAGTAAATCTCCGGGACCGGAGGAAATCTCAAGACCGCACCACCTATTACTGAATAAACTGTTCCGTATACACCACGAGAACCCCTACGTCCAATGCCCTAAGGCTACCCTACCTCGAACACACCGAGGGTAATAATCTCTAACCGGAGCACTTCTAATCTGATCGACCAAAGTGTCCAATCATCCAAAGGTAACATCACGTGCTCATATACCCAGTCAAGAATATATTCGGATGTCGTCTACGAATAGTAACGGCTCATCCCAACATCCTAAGGGCATCAGACTCCAATCCACGTGGTGGCCAGATCATCGGTATGCCCGTACAACAAACCAAGGGCATAACTGATCAAGGGAACATCATCTAACCATCAGCTACAACCGAGCAACTAACCAACATCACCCATATCAAGGGTGCTCAACCCTAGGGTCACTTGTGTCACATCTATAATCTGATCGTCTAGATCCACAAGAAACTGCACAGATTGGGTTAATCGATTAACGATCACCCAATTCACATCAAGCCCTCTCCGAGTCCTAAGTAAGTCCACGACAAGGTCCTTAATACCGGTTCCCATTTCCAACCATAATTTAGAATCGTCTAGTATAACTCAGCGAGTCTCTATGATTCAACCTTCATCTACTAACATACCAGATATCTAACCACAACATCCGCGATATCTTTCCCCATATCGGTCCACCAACGGAAATGCCTCAAGTCTCCATATCTTCCGTATTACCTGCAAAACACACAAACCCAGAACGGTGAGCCTCACTTGCCAATTAAGTGAGACAATCAAGGAAGCTCCTCCGTAAATAGGTCAGAAAATTTTCACACCATAGAAAACGCTAGTACACTCTTTCGGACATACGTCTGAAAATTCTCGGACTACGAGAACATCCCAGAGCCCAAGGATACCACTGTCCTCAGTACGGCCCAGTGACAATAGGAATCTCTAACGTTCACATGCCAGAACCTCTGGGCCCGAGACGAGGAGGTAACTGGAATCTCGTCGTCTCTGGTGCCAATAAATCACCACATGGACTGGTTTGGGGGTCAGATTGTAACCACCCTTGCTTGACAACCAACGGTCTACCCCTCAAAGCCCGTCCTCGATAACCTCTACCGATTACGGTCGAATTTCTTAGGTGTTACGCAGCAACACCAAATTCACCGCACCACATCCGTTCCTAAATTCTCGATGTATCATCGGGAATATTTAACACGTACGACAAGTCTATGAGTCATGATACCTCATAGGCTAGAACGGCGTCAGATCAGTCGACTAACCGTCATCTCGTAACCCGATATACTCCAACTCCACTCCAAAAGGTGATAGAGACACAATCTCTTAGGAGTATCCCAAAGTAATCGAAAAGTAATTATTTGTTTCCTGAGTATCGTCCTTAGTGTCTTCACGTAAAGGTAACTCAGTCTCGTAAGTGATTTGCATCGCTGCAGAAACCAGAAGTCCAAAGGTACCTTCTTGGTTATCCAAACCAAGTACGAGCAATAATCCCGTAAGTGTCAAGCAACTAGCTCTACACTACCTCGGATCGGCACAAGTCACATTTGACTGTACTATTTAGGTTATCTAACCAAGTATAATGAATCCGAGCTCAAAAAAAAAGTCTCACGGGAATAGGATATCGCTATCCTCTAACAATTGACATGATAAACAACCAATACCATCACTGCTGCTACCACGCACCACCATCACTACCCATGAGTGACCGACCGGAGACACGACAGAACAACTGCACACACCCGGAGGGATCCCTGACTGCTACAATGCATCGGACTCACTCCTCAGGGGTGACCGTGCAGAGTCTCGAAAGGACATCTGTGAGCACCCTCCGATAGCCACTACTCGCGTATGACAATGTGTACAGGTCATGATCGTCATAACATGTCATCTAAGATATCTGAACGGAAATAAATAACCCTAACCGCCCAAAGCTCCATGAGCTTAAAGTAGATCGATCCTATGTCGGTCGAGCCAACTACGATACGCAAGCTCTAATAGGTTGTCGTCCGATGTAACCCTAGCTTCCCAACACATCAGTCGGTACCATTGAAGAATCAATATTCTCCACTATACAATCGAATTTACAACGTGCCATCCGATCATCTCCTTAGTCAACCTTGACCATAATGGTGATTTGGAAAAGCTTGACTAGGTGTCATTCGAGCTACCTCCAAGTCAATAGATACCCACCCTAACATTATGGGAATCGATATCCAATCCCTCTCGGGAAATATCCATCCAACCTATCCAAGGTAGAGTATACAAAAGTATAAGCGATACTCAAGAGATATATATCTACTATGATATATTCCAAAATACCACAAAGATATATATCTATGAAAGTCATACTCATATTCCAGCTATATCGATCTTTTACCATCAGTTATAGTATATAGCTAGTACTACACTTCCTGCATCAATGCAGGTCGTGTACTCACTCGTACCCTCTAGGTCACCTAACTCAACACGAGCAAACCAGAAGTCTAAAACTCCCCGATATAGGAGAAATCATCACTGTATCGATACGCAGTCACAATGTCTCACACAGTCGATAACAACTGACACTAGTATACAACTGGTATGGGACAGGAATTCTATAACTTGAATTCCTTAACCTCCGATAGGTTATTGACAGGTTCGACCCTCGTCTTCCGACCATGTATCAGTGCTACTCGAGAATCAATATTCTCTGCATCCTAGACGAGTCGGCAACATGTCAACTAGTCACCTATAATCGACTCCCAACATAGTCGCAAATAAAACGGATCGACTACATGTCTCCCAGCCAAACTATATTTATAAGTACATACCGACCAAGTATATAAGTTGATATACAATCCCATCAAAATAAGGAATGTCGAATGTCTAATACTACACTAGAGAGTAGATACAAAAGAGGTAAATAAGACTTGTCATATACCTCGTGTCGTCTGGAGGAGTCCCGTCGCCGCCATGTCCCAATCACGTCCAACGAGAAACGACTTCGGCATAAAATCCGAACAACCACCCACAAGACCACAAGGTATCTCGAGAACATGGGCTCTGATACCAAATAAATTGTCATGCCCCGAGGAGCCGCTCGTCCGATACCGACCGGACAGCTACTCCCTCGTCTCGGCAAACAATCCGAAAACCTAATCACCACGACTACCTCAGCCTGCTTGTACCGCAGCCTATAAAGCTGGAACAAGCATCTGTATCAAGCAGAAACGAAAACGACGACAAAGCTGCGTACCGGTACGACTTACGACAAAACCAAAACGGAATCGAGGCCTTCATGGCACATAAAAGTACAACTATACTGCCACAAAATGGACGACACAGCAGAGCACAACATATGATAGCGGAAGTGAAAAGAAACAAAAACGAGTAAAAGAAAAGGGTACCAACAGCTCAATTGGTACCAGGATTCAGGAACTATTGTACTTGTCCTGGAGGTCAAGGGTTCGAATCCTGGGGAAGGCAAAAACCCACTGCTAGGGGTGGGAAGACCGTAGAGTCGCCGGCCTAGAGGGTTGCCTGCGGGGACCATAGAGGAGGGGTCGCTACATAAAAAGGCGCCTTTTTATATAGCGACACGGCCCCTCTAGCCCCCTCAGGCAGCTCTCTAGGTCGTGCCCTACGGTCTTCCCACCCCTGGCAGTGGGTTTTTGCCTTCCCCAGATTCGAACCCTTGACCTCCAGGACAAGTACAAGTGAGCGTGGCTCACTTGGTTACCAGATTCAAGGAACTATTGTACTTGTCCTGGAGGTCAAGGGTTCGAATCTGGGGAAGACAAAAACCCATTGCCAGGGGTGGGAAGACCGTAGGGTACGACCTAGAGAGCCGCCTGAGGGGGCTAGAGGGGCCGTGTCGCTACACAACTCATTTTAAATCCCTCAGATTACTCGTAGTGCGTGTGACTAAATAGGCTTTCGATTTATATTGGTCGTCTATAATTAATCAATTAATTATAGAACGATCATGAGTGATACCTAGTAGTACATCATGCTCCCCAATTAATCGAAAGATCAACGGTTGACCTCAGATATAATTCTGAAACCCTTCAACAGCTCTAATGAATCGTGCCTCATTCCCTTCACCATCTTATACCCACTTGGTTCAGGACACGGTCTATGGTGTCAGTCCCCACTAGGCTGACTACGTCACACCTAGCCCAAGGAATATCTTTCTCGTCCAATGGATTCTAATTACTCTCATGTATTTCAAAGACTCATACTCTGAACATGTCATGCTCTGGCCAGAGGCTTTGAGTAACAATCCGACGATAGGCCTCGGGAATACATCTCCTCGCAAAGAGTGGTGAATCCTTTGTAGGTTGTTCAAATATCTTCGGGCACTTCGGCTTATACCCAATCATCCTGGGTCCACACGTCCTTGGAGACGCTTGCTTAAGATGTCAAAGTATAAGTCTCCATGACCAAGATGACTTGAACACCGCAAGTCAAAGGAACATCGCACTTAAGCTGCAGTAAGAACTTCACTGACATATCTATATGTAGACTACCATATGAAGTTTTACAGCCAGTCACTCCAATGAACTAGTTCCCTTAACTAGCATTCATGTTTATCTCCGGACATCTCAATGTCACCAGCCAGTAAGAATCAGCTGATTAGAGAATAATCCATGCTAGTCTCAACAGAATTGATAGTGTTCGTATTTATCAATTTATCGACTAGGGATAATTTCAATACTTAACAATTGCACATGTAGAGATAATCACTAGTTGTGAATTCATCACAAATTCTCTCATGCTGTGAATTGTATTGCGGACATTCAGTAAATGAGTTTAAGATCTCAATCAAATACACAAACATGTATACTCAAATAGTGAATATTCATTTATTAGAATAAATGATTATAATCATAAGGCGGTTGCCTTAGGACACTTCTCTCATATCACTAACAACGCCCTCCTCCTCACCTCCGGCCTCACGGTTGACTCGTTCGCCGCCGCCGACCTCGCTGCGCTCCTCCCCGCCTGCCTCCCTCCCCCCGCCGCCTTCGCCGCCATCAACCACATCCACCGCCTCCGATGCTACCCCTTCCCGCTCCTCTTCAATTCGCTCATCTCCGGCTACGGCCGGAGCGACCGCCCCAACCTCGGGGTCACCGTCTACAAGACCATGCTGGCCGTCGACATTTTCCCCGATCACTACACCTTCCCCGTCGTCCTGAAATCTTGCATCGAGTTCTCCGATGTCGCTGAAGCTAAGCAGATCCATGGAGCCTCGGTTAAACTCTGCTTCGCCTCCGATCTGTTTGTCCAGAATGCGCTCGTCCATGTATATGCAATTTGCAGGGAGTACGATCATGCACGGGTTCTGTTCGACGAAATGCCCCTTAGAGATGTTGTATCCTGGACTGGCTTGATCTCCGGCTATGTAAAAGGCGGACTGTACAGAGAGGCATTGCAACTCTTTTCCTCCATGGATGTTGAGCCGAACGCAGCGACTTTTGTTAGCATCCTCGTCGCTTGCGGGAGATTTGGGGACCTGAACGGGGGTAAGATGATACATGCACTGGTGTTGAAACATGAATGTGGGTTAAATTTGGTTGCTGGAAATGCACTCCTGGATATGTACTTGAAAAAGTTTAGTCGAAGCCAAGCAGATCTTCGATGAGCTTCCCAAGCGAGACATAGTATCGTGGACAAGCTTCATCAGCGGTTTAGTGCAATGCCCAGCAGTCCGAGCAAGCGATTGATATGTTTGCTTCAATGCAGGCTTTTGGAGTCGAACCAGATAATGTCACTTTATCGAGTGTTCTATCAGCTTGTGCGAGTTTGGGATCATTGTGTTCTGGAAGATGGGTACATGAGTATATAAATCGGAATGGCATTAAATGGGATGTTCATCTAGGGACTGCATTGGTGGACATGTATGCGAAATGTGGATGCCTGGATATCGCATTGAATACCTTTACTGAAATGCCCTTCAAGAATGTTTCTTCCTGGAATGCAGTGATCAGTGCGCGAGCTATGCATGGGCATGGTAGAGAAGCTCTTGGCTATTTTGAGCAGATGGTAGGAATTGGCATGAATCCAAATGAGGTGACCTTCTTAGCCATTTTAAGTGGTTGCTCTCATTCTGGATTGGTAGAAGAAGGTCGTTGTTTGTTTAATCTAATGACCAAGTCCTACAATCTTCCTCCATGGATAGAACACTATGGTTGCATGGTTGATTTGCTTGGAAGAACAGGGCTACTCGGCGAGGCTTACAAACTAATTCAAACCATCCCAATGAGACCAGATGTGCACATCTGGGGAGCTTTATTGGGTGCTTGTAAAGCTCATGGAAATGCAGATCTTCTGCTAGAGATTCTAAACGGTCTTCTCGAGCTGGAGCCACATGATACTGGGGTGTACGTGCTCTTATCGAATGTATATGCTGCGAAAGGTCGATGGGCAGATGTAACAAGAGTGAGAAAACTAATGAGGCAAAAGGGTATAAAGAAAGAAACAGGAATCAGTATCGTGGAGGTTGATGGTAAAGCCTTCAAGTTTGTGGTTGGAGAGTTACAAAACCTACAGGAGGACATTTGGGTAGCTTCATATACTTTGGATAAACTATTACAACTTGATGATCTATAACCTTTAGTTATAACTTATGGTGAAGGGCAATTCTCATCTCCAAATTCCATTCCATTAGATTGAATATTTCATTGACCATTCCCCTGGAGGCTGAAAAGGATAGAAAAAGATGTCACTGCAGCAGAAGCCTTGTCAATTGAAAGGTCTGAGTATTTGCTACATACTAACATGGTTAGTTAGTTGGGATGGTTTTATATATACTACCATCATACTAATTCAGAAGGCAGTATCAGCACAATCCACTCAAAATTATCTTCAGACTGGATGAATTGCATGTTACACTTTACTCAGAAAATAGAAGGAAAGGTTAGATCAAAGTATTCTTTGTAATGTCGAAATTCACTTTGTCTTTTGGCAGTAGTTAATGGTGTTGAGATGCCTTCGCATCCGAGAATTACATACTGTGAGGGATTGTCAAGGTCCAAGAATTTTCTTGGATGATAGTGGAAATCTATTGATCCTAAAAGGAAGTTAAAATGATACATTTTAACTGTTTATTAATTATTATTATTATTATTATTATTATTATTATTATTAACTTGGCATCATGTATCTACTTTTAATAGACTAGTAATCGATTTGGTCCCACGAAAATTTCTTACGGGTTATCAGAATAAATTGGAAAGTGCTTGCAACGGGTGACCCATCAGCTCAACATTCTTAGGTTATTCACTTATTAAGAAAAGTTCATCCGTTAATTTGCCGAAGTTAAGATTTAATCGTTAGATGTCTGAGAGACTGAAAAGGCACTATGTCGCTGCACAAATATGAATTCTAATGACTTTTGCTACTCTAGCCTTCCTTACCACTATTTTTTTATTCCTTTCAAGTATTTCACCTTAAAATAATAAATTCTAAGAACAGCAAAGAGGCAACCGCAAGAGCTTCAATCGGGTCGCTTACTACTCATGGAGAAAAGTGCCAACTCGGACATCCTGGGACCTTATTAGGTAGCGATCAGTGAAACTTCAACACTAGCTGAACACTAGGTCATGCGAATCCACTAGAGTGTATAGGGGTTCGACTAGGGCATGTGTGTGCATAAAATATATACCTCCGAAAGAGTGTGCTAGAGATCCATACATTGGCAAGACCCTCTTTATACACTGGAGCTTCTTCTTTCATTTAATCAAATGATATTGTGAACTTATATATTTTATACTCTTTGGCTCTATCCATCAATTATTAGCCCGGAATATATTTTAGCTATTATTTTAGTTGACACTAGGTGTCCAGCTTACATCAACTAATTCTAGGAATGACTAGTTCGGCTCCATAAAAGTTTTTCACTGGTCACCAGGATAAATCAGGAAGTGCTCGCAGTAGACGGTTTATCTATTCTTAGGTCAACCGCCCATTAAGAAAAATTCATCTGTTAAATTACCGAAATTGAGGCTTAATCATTAGATGTTTATGAAATTTAGAAGGTGTCCTGCCACTGCACGGGCATATTTTAGTTGTATTGGAGTAAAATGTGATAATATTCATCCGAGACAATTAGTATCATTGACCTCCCGATTAGATACATGCAAGTAAATTACGGAGACATTTTACCCAAACATAGTGGTTCTGCATGTGAAATTTAGGTATCTAACGAGACATTTAGTATCTAGTAGGAAGTAATGTTATCTATTCGAATAATCACATAGATATTTAGGAGGAGGTTGGTACGTGGTATTTGAGCTCTGCAAAGGGAAAGGAAATCAATCCGTCCGTTTGGTTCAATGGTATAATTACGGAACAGTGTTTTGATTACGCTATTTGATGTATTCATCCATTCCACCCCATTTTGGGGGGAATGAAAAACCCCAAGCGCCAGCTAGCAGAATACAGTTTATATTTTTAATTAAATAGAATATTATATGTAATGAATGAGATGAGATATTAATATTGATTCCTTTATAGGTAAACCCAACACCATCAATGGTAATGGTAATGTTTACACAGTCCTAACCAAACACCACTTTGTAATCAATCATACCCATTCTCATTCCCCATCTCAATCAATCCCATTCTCATTCCCATTCCTCCGTTTGAACCAAGCGCACCCTTATATGAATTTTGAAGTGCGGTATTTGATGTTGATTGTTTGGTAGTCTGAATTTTTTAATTATTTTGTTTTTTTATGAAAAATTGCTTATATCTCTTACACCCTATTTGGAAACTTTTAAGTAAGGAATTGGAATTCAATTTCGATCGGAATTGAATTCCGATCGGAATTGAATTTCAATTCTCATGTTTGGAATGAATTGTAAAAACAGAATTGAATTGAATTCAATTGTTATGCTTTTACAATTTTATCCTGCGAGGATGGAGCCGGAGTAACTTTAATTTGTTTGGTGAGGGGGCGATTTGGTAATTTAATTTGTTCAAGTGAATTCTTTTCACAAATCACTTGTGTTTAGGTGTGATTTGTTTTGAGGGGTTTGAAAGGAATTGGAATTCAATTCCTTAGCAATTCCTTCCTGAAAATTGCTACCAAAGGATGGAATTGAATTTTAATTCCCAAAGGAATTTCAATTCCTTCCTTTCAATAGGATGTTAGTGGTAGAGCGTCAGTCTTGCACGGTGAAGGTCCGTAATTAGAACCTACACAGGGCATGTTAGATGTTTTATATATAAATATTTAATAAAATAATCTCAAAAATTAATTAAACGAATTAAGTTGGGCAAGGATCAGCAGTGCTAGATTTCTAATATAAAATTACCTAAACTTTTCAATCAGAAATCTGTTGTTGTCTAGTCTGGTTATGATACTGGCTTTCCTGTAGGCGACACGAGTTCAAATCTTGTCAATGGAAATTAATTCTTCCATCCATTAAAACAATACATTCGTAGAAAAAGATGATTACCTATTTAATCACAGATCAATTTAATAAATCCTCAATCCTAAATAGAGGATGGAAGGAGTTTTTTAACCATTAAAATAAATAATACATGCTTATATACAGGGGATATTAAGAACTACGTATTTCCATTTTACTATAAATGGAAAACATCCATACGGGACAACACTCCAGTATTCCATCTGATGCTATTTGTTTTTTTTTTTTTTGAAAAAATAATTTCACGAGGATACAGATATCACTAGATTCGGTTACCACAAACAGATCGTAGCCATCAAGTTAAAAATCAGTCCACCATGACTCCATCTCTAGGTCCGAGATGGGCATAAATTCACTAGTTCGGTCGTAATCCATCAAAAGTCAATGGCCATTCCTCTCACCCGTCATCAAAGAGTCAAGTCAATTGATTCCAATCAAAAATTTTGAGTGAGTGATTGGTTAAATTGTGGGAATGGCTCAAGGTTGTGCAAAGTTGGATTCTTATAAAGCTCTATAAAGGGTCTTTTCATCCTCACATGATGTACTGATAGTTAGTATGTGAGTATTATCATCTTAAGGACTGAGGGTCAAAACTTAGAAAAGCCAATATGCCCGCCCTCCCTACGTATTAGCCATAAGATCCGGGTTAGTAGCTCCAATAATTTACCTCTCCGTGTTGGCTCTGAAACGGATTGACGGGAGCGCTGAGGGCGAGCGAATCACCTTTTGCCACTTCTATAAAGGGTCTTCCCACCCGTTTCATTTCGGTTAGGTAGCAACTTAATGCCCAATTCAGACTTCCTTGTGCACCAAAATCCTCGATCGACCACAAATGTCAAAGCGTTAGGTTCATAATTAGGCTCTTGTCGAAGACAGATCACTAACAAGCATTAATTCTATATTCCCTTTGCGAATTGTTGTAGGGATCCTAGAATGGAAAGCGAGGAGGAGACGAAGAAGCGACTTTCTATCAACCTTCGATCTAAGCAAAGCCATACCGGTATTAGATGAGGCCCAAAACAAATAATAAAAAATATTTCCTTTGTTACAGTAAATAACTATAAAGTTCAGTTTATAAATAACAAACATACTAAATACACCGCGTCGTGTGATAAGATCACGCGAGTGGAAGCAGACCGGTAGGTGGTATCGCATGCGACAACCACCGCACGAATCAAGATGATTAGGCCATACGAATACATCACCACGCGATTAGGACGCAACAAGTGTCATGTGTTGCAAGACTAAGAAGAAAGTCACAGAAGAATATTAGGATTATCTTTTATTCGGTAGATCTGTGCCTAGTGTCATGTGTTGCAAGACGAAAAAGAAAGTCGGAAAAGAAGATTAGAATTATCTCTTGTTTAGTGGATCCGTGATTTGGTGGAAAGAACGCTAGAGAAGAAATCACATGCAAAGAAGAATTATGCGTTGGTGCTTACCTTTCGTTTTTTTGGATATAATTAAAAAAAGGGCCCTTAGGAAGGTTGGGCCCTGAGACGGTTGCCTATCTCGTCTTATGAATAGTACCATCCTGGATCTAACCTCAAGATCCTGCTTCTAATGTGTCGACCAATTTGGTCATTGTCTACCTCTGCTCAAGCGGAGGCGCCACCCTACCGCTCGACGGCGACTCCGATAGCGCTCTATTCTGGGAGCTCAGCATGATGCAGTAGAAGCTCATAGATAGCCAAGTCAAGTTGGCGCAGCTCCAGAACCGTCTCGTCCCCGTGAGCGACCTCCTCAAGACCCTCCTTAGCGAGCTCAACCAACGGCATGTAGATCGAGAGAGGGAGGAGGATTGGCTGGAGGAACTGAAGCTGGTCGTGGGCCCTGACAAGCTTCCTCTGGGTCGTTGCAGAAACCTCGACAACAACGGGCTATTCCTAGCAATGGGCTTTGCCTATTGACGGTTCCCAGAGGAGTTGACACGGTACATGACGTACGAGGTGGGAAAGGAGTGTCCCTCCGCCTTCGCACAGTGCCTTATTCTTAAAAAAAGGCAATTATTGTTATGAATGTGGAAAAAATGACACTCATAGACTAATAAACTTTGATTTTAATTCTCTGATACCTTAAGTGGATAAATAAATCATTTAAATAAATACTTTTTAAAATTTTTATTTTGCACATTTATAAAATTTTTAAAATAAAATATTAATAATATTTTTGAATTGTCACAAATCATAAACAGAATCATGATCATCAATTTCAAACTGTAATCGTCTTTATGGTTAAAATTAAGAATCTTGTATGGTTAAAATTAAGGATCAACGTTAATGAAATAGTCCAATTGATAATTTTGAATTATTGCACAGTAAATACTGAAAATCAAAGTGAATTTAGATGACATATGAGCATACCAAATTCACCATCTTGATTAGAAAATAGAGAAACAATCATCTAACAAATAATAATACCAAACAAGGGCACTGTTGGCAAGCGATTAGCTGGTCTTCAGCAATCCAGCACTTGCCATGACTATTTGCATTATAACCTATTTTACATAGATACGTGTCAAAGACAGGGGAAAAAGTGCAAGAATATTAGTGCTCATTGCATCACACTTTCCAAAGTTCTCACACATCAATTAGAACAATCTTATATGAAATAAGATTCATCTTCAACGAGTCTGATAAAAATTGGAAAAGAATATCACAAGATTTATGGTGATTTATGTTGATTCTGTCGCGAAGTGAGATGGACTCCCAAGAGCGCACGCGATCTCCTAAAGATCACGAACCGTCGATGCTAGCTCCGATGCTAGCTTCGATTTGCAAGGCAAAGACAATTAGAACCCGCTGGGAAAGGTCCCCGGCAAGACACTCCGACGGTCAAGTCAGTCTCCGGTGATGGAAGAGCAGCGAAGGCAATAGAACAGTAGCGAAAATACTATTGCGCGTACCCTGGGGATGTGGAGTGGAGAGGCTTATATAGCCAGGGGAGCTAACAGCTTCTGCCCAATCTGTCACCTTTTGTAGCGTAGCGAGGACAGGGTAAGACGTACCCAGAGGTGGCAGGGTAATGTGTCGCATACCGGAATAAGGAAATGGGTGTTGTCAACTTATGGGTGGGCGTCGTCAAGCGCCGCTCGGTCTGACACCAACGTATGTGGTCGTAGTACGGGGGGAGTATGACAGGGAGATCATGGCGTCAGCGAGATACTCGGGATTCGGGCCGGAATGGTACCTGACCTGCGCCAACCCCGTACAGCTTCTACGAGTCTTATGTCAGGGAGTGGTTATTCTGATAAGTAATGACAAGAACCTTAGACACCTTGGCTTCTCGAGTTCAGGAAGGCTTCCCGAGCAAAGGTATGCTCCCTGAGTCGTGGTGCGCGCGGTTCAGGATGAACATCCGAACTTGGCTGACTCGGAGATGTTATGGTCAACAACCGAGTATTCTTCTTGTAGATGCAATCATGCCATAAATGAGAAGTTTCGATGATTGACAGTTATTTAAGTTTAAGCTAATACATTGGATCTAACATTGAGGTTTAGTGTGCAGTAATGCAAGAAGTTCAAAGAATGGCCGGGGACCAGATTTTTGGCATGAAGACCCGGAGTTGAGGAAGCTCCAGGCAAGAAGTCCAAGGGATGGTTGGGGACGGAACTCTTGGCATGAAGACCCGGAGTTGAGGAGGCTCCAGGCGTGAAGTCCAGGAAACGAGAGGTTTCGCTGGCACAAGGTAATTGGATCGATTGAGCGTATCAATCGATCAGGCAATCGATTGGAAGATGACCAATCGATTTATGAATCGATTCATGGCGATTCTGTGCGAAAACAGAATACTCCCTAATCGATCAGTCAATCGATTGGGAGCTCTTTAATCGATTGATGAATCGATTCAAGGTGATTCTGTGCGGAAACAGAATGCTCTTTAATCGATTGGTGAATCGATTACGAGCGATTCTGTGCGCAAACAGAATGCTCCGTAATCGATCATACAATCGATTCACAAGCTCTGTAATCGATTACAGGTTATTCTGTCCGCAGATAGAACACTCCGTAATCGATCATTCAATCGATTCAAGATACTAATCGATCAGCCAATCGATTCAAGTTCAATATGGCGTTATCCCAGCCATTCATCCGATATCCGTACTGTTCAACGGCTACTTGGTAATCGATTAGGGCTTTTCGCCAATCGATTCATGAAGTAGAGAAGACCATTATAAGAGGGCGACCAAGCACAAACACGGGTACTGTTCCATTGCAATCTCTGCTAGGGTTTTGGTGCTCCAAGTTCTCTGCTCAAGCTCAAGTTTCCAACACCTTCTTCAAGCAACCAAAGGAAGGAAAAGCAAGCCTAGTTTGTAATACTTCTTTCTCTTCTTCTTCCTTGTGTTGTTCTTTGTGAAAGCTTTCAAGGGTGTTGTAAAAGTGTTTCTCCACCTTCGGTGTTGTTCCGAAAAGGAGGTTTCATAGTGAAATATGTGATCACTGGTGTGGACCCTTGGATTAGTCACCTTAAGGAGGTGGAGACCAAGTAAATCAAAGTGTTAGCATTGGATTTGGAGGTGTGTGGCTTTTGATCTCTGCTTGGAAGAAGAAGAATTAACTGAAGCGAGCTATTCACCCCCCCCCCCTCTAGCTCTATCGATCCTCAACAAGTGGTATCAGAGCGAGGTTGTTTCGGAGGACTCACACCCAAAGAAGCAAGCGGTTGAGCTGCGAGGATGTCTTTGAAAGAGGGTCACAGCACTACACGACCACCTTACTCTGAAGGGAACAACTTCACATATTGGAAGAGTCGCATGGAAAATTATCTCATGACTGAAATCGACAATTGATTTTCTGTTACGGAGGGTTTTGTTGCGCCAACACAAGATGGAAAAATTCTGGAATCATCGAAATGGACGGTTGAGCAAAAGATGAAGGCGTAAGCAAATGTTAAAGCCACGGTAACTCTTCAATGTGGATTGAGCTCGGAACAACTAAACAAGGTCGGTCCATTCAAGAGTGCTAAAGAGTTGTGGGATAAGCTAATTAAGCTAAATGAAGGCACAAAAGATTCAAGAATTGCCAAAAGAGATCTTCTTATAAATCAATTGCAAAATTTTGTAATGAAGGAAGGAGAAACCGTAAGTCAGTAGTTACATGGAAGATTCAAGGAGCTTTTAAATGGTCTTCATTCGGTTGGAGAAAGTATGGAAAACTGGGACCTCATCAGGTATGCACTAAAATCCTTCCCAAGAAACTCCTTATGGTCATCAATGGTTGATGCTTATAAGGTTTCAAGGGATTTATCAATTGTTAAGTTAGATGAACTATTTTGTGAACTAGAACTGCATGAACAAGCTAATATAAGTAATAAGGAGAAAGATATAGCTTTAGTTGCAGGTGAAAGGAGCAAGAAGAAAAATAAAGAGAAGAAGAAGGAGAAGAAGGAAGAATCCTCCTCATCTGAATCCGAGCAAGATAGCGATAGTGATAGCGATGAAGAGCTATCATCAAGTGAAATGGCAAACTTTGTCCGGAAGATGATGAGACGATCTAGAAAATTCAACAAGAAGGATATCAAGAAGATGTTCCTTGATGACAAGAAAAAGGGTAAGTCTCAAGCTAAATCAAAAGCAAAAACTGATATAATTTATTTTGAGTGCAGCAAAAAGGGATTGCCCTGAGCTAAAAAGAAAGGATAATAAGACAAAGAAAAAGAAGGCCTTGAAAGCTACATGGGATGATTCTTCATCTAGTTCATCAGATGAAGAAATTGGGAGAAAGACTTCAAGACACGTGGCTCTCATGGCCTTGAATGATGTTGAAAGTAGTGAAGATGAGGAAAATCGTGAAGATGAAGTTGAGTCTTCAAGCGAGTCATCATCTAGTGAGGATGAGGTAACTTCTTCTAAATTAGATAAACTCTATGCTACTATTGCATGCTTGACAAATGCATTATCTAGATCAAAAGTTAAAGTCAAAGAACTACAAAATAAGATGAAATTACTTGAAAATGATATTATGTCATGTGAAGCATGTACACATCATGAAGTTGCAAATTCTAGAGGTGATGATCTTAAAAAGGAAAATGCATCATTGAAATTGCAAGTAGAGGGTCTTAGAAGTGCTTTGGAAAAATTTACATCAAGCTCTAAATATTTGGACATGATATTAGGAAGTCAATGGGCAGTTTATAACAAGGTAGGATTAGGATATAAACCAAAGGATAAGGAAGTTAACTTCAAGTCTCTTGTTAGTAGAAATCATGTTTCAAAAGTGAAAATTGTTCAAGCTTGGGTACCCCCAAGCAATTTGTTATAGATGCTATTGGACCCAACATTTGGGTACCAAAATATTTAGTTCATCGCATTTGAACATGCATGCATCGAGGGGGAATATCCAACAACATGGTTTATTGATAGTGGATGCACTAGGCACATAACGGGGGACTCATCAAAATTTTCATTACTCAAAAATAAAAATAAAGGTACCGTTTCCTTTGGTAATAGTGGTGAATTGAAAATTATTGGAATAGGCGATATTCAAATTTCTGAACAATTTATAATTAGGATTGTTCTATTAGTGAAAAGTATGGTTTTCAATCTACTAAGTGTTAGTCAACTATGTGACTCGGGATATAGAGTTGAGTTTCACTCATCTCAATGTCTAATTAAGCATAGTGAACTAAACACTATCATGCTTATTGGCCATAGAAAGGAAAACATTTATCAAGTTGAACTATTTGGTGCTACTAATGTGTTTGCTAAGTGTTTCATGTCTAAAAAGGAAGAGACTTGGCTTTGGCATTAGAGACTTGCTCACACCAACGTGAGACACATCAAGAGACTATCAAAGAATGAGTTGGTGCAAGGATTGCCAAAATTGAAGTTTCAAAAGGACAAACTATGTGATGCATGCCAAATGGGTAAGAAAACCAAGGCTACCCACAAAGGTAAAACGAATTTAAGTACGTCTACAGCGTTGAAATTATTGCATATGGATTTGTTTGATAGTAGCAAGCATGTTTCCTTGAATGATAGTAGATATTGTTTAGTTGTAATAGATGACTTCACTAGATACACTTGGGTGTTTTTCTTGAAGTATAATGATCATACCTTAGAAACTTTGATTGTTTTTTTGTAAAAGAGTACAAAATGAGAAAAATTTGAAAATCAATAGATTAAGAAGTGATCATGGAAGTGAATTTGAAAATGAAAGATTTGAAAATTTTTGCTCACAAAATGGATATAAACATGAATTCTCTACCCCTAGGACGCCACACCAAAGTGGGGTGGTTGAGAGAAAGAATAGAGTTTTACAAGAGGCCGCTAGGAGTATGTTAAATGAATATTCTCTTCATAGTTATCTATGGGCCGAAGCAATTAATACGGCATGTTATGTGCAAAATAGGACTTTAATTCATAGGTTTTTGAACAAAACACCTCATGAGTTATGGTTTGGTAAACCTCCTACAATAAAACATCTTAGAGTGTTTGGATGTAAAGTATATATTTTAAACACTAAAGATCATTTAGGAAAATTTTCCACGAAGGCGGATGAAGGTATTCTTGTAGGGTATTCCACTCATAGCTTCCACTGCCTATAGAGTTTACAATAAGAGATCCAAAATAGTTGAAGAGTCTCTAAATGTGTTTTTTTAAAGAAAATCCAAGCTCAAGTTCAAATAAAGCAATAGAGGAGGAAGTATAATTTGAATTGGAGAAATTGACATTAGAGGAGGAAAATAATCTTGAGAAAGAAGAAAGTGAAACGGAAGGTATTGTTGAGTTACCACTTGAGAATGTAATCACTACAACTCAAGAACCTAGATCCACAAGGACAAGTGCAAACCATTCTTTGGAGCAAGTAGTGGGTGACATTACACATGGGGTACGAACTCGATCTTATTTTCGAAATGAAGGGAGTCAAGTGGCTCTAATTTCACAAATTGAGCCAAAAGCCGTAGGTGATGCATTGCTTGATCCTGATTGGATTTTGGCAATGCAAGATGAATTATCTCAATTTGAGAGAAGTCAAGTTTGGGAGTTAGTGATGATAGCCCAATACTAGTGTCACGATGAGCCTCAAATTTAGATATTTATAAACTGATAACCCTTGGATAACAAGATTAAATGTAGAATAGGGGCCTCAGGTCGTATTTTTCCAAGGACTAGTTGTGGATGTTTAATTCGAGCTTGAAAGTTGTTGTCGTTTAATGATTTGGGTTTTCTAGTAAAATGGGAGGGTTTTGCAAAAAGGAAATAACAGTACGAAATAGAACGAACTTAGCTAGAGCATGGAATTAATTAGGAAATTGCTAGAACTACTCTTAACCTATTGGAAAAATGAAGCAATTCAATACGAAATAACGAAATTGAAATTCAAGATTAAAATTGAGTGCAAGGAAGCTGTAACTAAGCAAATAAAATTGAATGCAATTAGCTTGTAGCTAAACAACAGAATTGCAAAGGCTGAAACAGGACAAGCTTAAAACAGAGCTAAATCATAACTAAGGCTACCTGATCGGTCGTCGGACCGATCAGATACAAGCCTGATCGGTCTGGACACCGATCAGAAGCTGTCTAGATCAGTCGATCAGACCGATCAGTGTCTGAAAGATTACTGAAACGAACTGAAACAGAAAGGAACAGCTAAAGGAAAGAACTCAGAAACTAAATCTAAACTTCAGATCGAGTTCTTCACCAATAATTCTGTCTTGCCGTTACACAAGATGCAGCTAGAAACCCTCTAGCTTGGCAAATCAAACAGAATCTAATTCCCGCGATCCATCTGCTCAGTTTGGTGTGCGATCTGGAAACTCCTCCGATTTCTTCCTTCAGAGAACCCCTCTAAGTGCGCTTGTGGTTCAGGAACTCAGAACACTTCAGAGAACCCCTCTGAGTGCTTCGATTGATGAAGATTGACGAACGACGCAGGAAGTGATCGGATGAAGCCAGCTCTCAGTGAAACCCTCACCTGAGCTTCCAGAGATGAAATTGACTTGCAAACTTCTTGAGAATTTGATCTCGATGATCCGAAATCTTGAAATGATACTTGATCTGAAGTGGCCGCGCGATCGGCAAAGAAAATTGCGAAGAAAACGATGAAGAAACTGTGAAGAACTAGAAGAACACTCGACTCTGCGACCCGGCGACGCGACGACGGAGCTTGGCGGAGGGAATTCCCAATTTAACTAATTCCATTTGAAATTGAATGACTGAGATTGTTCTGGCCTCATCCGACGGTCGGATATACTCGGATCTGAACCCAAACTTCCAGATCTTGATCAATGGTCCTGATCTACTCCTCCTCAGTTGGGATCGTTCAGATCTGCAACGGATGGCTCAGATTGCTCTGATCTTTGAATGGACGGTTTATGTTCCTCATAAGCTCAATCCAACGACTGGATGACTTCTGATTGAGACCAAATCTTCAGATCTTGATCTGTGGTCTAGATTAACTCTAACTTGAGCTCGGATTGGTCAGCAGATGGTAGATGGCTCAGATCTCACCGTTTCTTGATCGGACGGTCCACATTGATCCATCTCTTGATCCCCTTGATCAAAGCCAATTCTGACTCAAGTTTGACTTAATCTGATCTAGGTCCATGCTTATTCAAAAACTTACAAAATTAGATTCAAATTTAAGTGCCAAAATATCTCAAATATAGAAAGATTTGAATCAAAAGCTAAAATAGAGACAATTCATGAAACCTAATGTAAATGTAAACTTAAGCATGTAAAAGTGGATCAAAATATGGATTTGAGAGCTAAAATAATCATCAAAATGGTAATTATCAACTCCCCCACACTTACTCTTGGGCGTCTCGCACAAGCTAACTAGTAATGTACCCCCCTAGATTAGTCTCAATCATAGTTAGAAGCAATTGAAAGGAAATTACCTAGGGTTGTCAATTCTCAAAAATCTAAATTCAATTGACTAGTATGTTGCCCTTAAATCAACAACTTAGTATACTTCATCCTTCAGGACTCATTGAGATTAACTAAACTCACAAAGCCTACCAAGGGAATGTTTAGTGGCTCTCTTCCTAAATTCTACATTTTTGATGAAGTGGAGCTCACTCAAACACAACATGGTTCTTGCACTCCATAAGCTTGCTTATTATCTACTCTCCACCATCATTCTTGATTTGGATCCATACTTACAAAAGCTTATTCAAACAAGGTAAAGAAATATAGAATGATAGAATTGAAATAGAAGTTTAATGAACTTTGATACTAAAGATTCATGATAAAGAAAGTAAAGAAGTATGACATGGTAAGGAAATATGGAAAATAATATGGCATGATAAGGAAATATGGAAAAGTAAAGAAAAATGGAAGACTTGGATACCAAAAATGTAACCTAATGCACTTTGCCCTCTCATTTTGAATTATCTTGCATATTTCAGAACCCAGGTGAGTAAGGATTGGAGAGTGCCTCTGAATTGGATGAAAAACCATGCTGAATTTAGTGTGCCCAGGTTTTGTTCTGTGCCAACATATACTGATCGGTCAAGGGACCGATCAGACTTCTCCTGATCGTTCTGGAGATCGGACTGGAATGCGTCTGATCGGTCTACAGATCGATCAGACACTTCCCTGATCGGTCTGCAGACCGATCAGGGGCTGATCAGTAGCTAAAAACTATAGAATTCTGAAACTGTCTGCCGAGATTTCTCTTCTTTTCAATCAGTACTACATCTCAGATCCAACTAACTCCTTGTTCTCATCTTTCAACTCAGAAAACTAACCCATCACTTACTTCCACTTCACGTTTTTTTTTCTTTCTTTTTCTTCTCTTTTCTTTTGTTTTTCAGCTGCTCTTCTTTCTGTTTTTGTTTGCAGCTAAGTCCCTTTTTCCTTTTCTCTTCAATTCCTTCCAATGACTAGCTCCAACTTTCGAAATCTGAGATGTACAGCCTTTCAAAACTTTTCAACTTAATAATATGGAATGTGATCATCCTTTGTTCATTACTAGGAATGTGTCTTCAATATTTGATTCAACAAAACTTTTCAGCTTTTCAACTTGATAACTTTCCTTGTTCTTATTGTTTTCTGCCACTATCTGTTGATGCAGTCTGGCCCTGATTGTTGTTTTGGTGTTGACACCGATTTTAGTTTAGGTTGATGATTATTATGATTATGGTTAAGTCCTAATCGGGGATTAGGCATGTTATGGAAAATCCTAGCTTGGAGGGCTAGGTGTTGGAAAATCCTAACCTGGAGGGTTAGGTATGGAAAGTCCTAGCTTGGAGGGCTAGGTGTTGAAACGTCCTAATTCGGAAGGGTTAGGTGAAAAGTCCTAACTTGGAGAGCTAGGTGAAAAGTCTTAATTCGGAAGGGTTAGGTGAAAAGTCCTAGCTTGGAGGGCTAGGTGAAAAGTCCTAACTGAGAGGGTTAGGTGAAAAGTCCCAACTTGGAGAGATAGGTGAAAAAGTCCTGGCTTGGAGGGTCAGGTCCTAGCTTGGAGGGCTAGGTTTGGAAAAGTCCTAATTCGGAAGAGTTGGGTGAAAAGTCCTAGCTTGGAGGGCTAGGTGAAAAATCCTAACTTGGAGGGCTAGGTGAAAATTCCCAACTTGGAGGGTTAGGTGAAAAATCCTTAGCTTGGAGGGCTAAGGTGGATGAAACCCTAGCTTGAAGGGCTAGGTTTGAGTCCCTGGATCGGTCTGGTGACCGATCAGGGATATTGGCACGCTGCTCCATCGTGGATCGGTCTGGTGACCGATCCAACGATGACTGATCGGTCTGGTGACCGATCAGGGAGCGCACAGTGAGGTTGGGAACCTACTATGTGGCTCCTGATCGGTCTGGTGACCGATCAGGCAGCAGGCTGTTGCCCTGTTGCTTGTCTCCTGATCGGTCCGGTGACCGATCAGGGAGCAGGCAACTTCCTCACTGCCTTACTCCTGATCGGTCTGGTGACCGATCAGGGAGTAAACAGTGAGTTGAGTTCCCCCGCGGATCAGCTCCTGAACGGTCCGGTGACCGATCAGAGACTTAAGATCTGATTTCCGGGATTACCGTTCATCGAACCTGATCGGTCTGGGTGACCGATCAGGCATCACTCTGATTGGTCTGGTGACCGATCAGGCTTCACTCTGATCGGTCCAGTGACCGTTCAGGCTTGTGTTGCCGCGAGAGCTGGGAGTCCCAGCGAAGCGGTGGATCAGTTAGGTGACCGACCCACGAGCCCTGGATCGGTCCGGTGACCGATCACTTTAATTCAAATTATATTGTCAGACGCTCTGATCGCGTCTGAGCATATCTGATACACTGCGGCTGATCTCCGATCCTTGATTTCTTGCTTGATATGCTGCTCTAAACCACTGATTAAGCTGCAGGTGACAGGGAAGAATTCAAACACTCAAGGAGAGTCAATGGTGGTCTTTCTTTGGAGCAGGTTTGTCTGTTTTCCATCCCAGGTTGCAACGGGCGCTGGCGCTGGCTGGAGCTGCTGTCTGGGGCTGGTCTGAGGGAAGCTCAGGAGGTCCAGAATGGCTCAGTGGTGGCTGGTGGTTGCAGAAGAGCAGCTGGAGGCTGCTGTGGGATGGTGACCTGGAGCTGTGTGGAGAAGACTTAAGCGCTGGTTGTGAGAAGTCTTCAACAACTCTGTGAATCAGTATTGCTGAAAAGTTCTTGTGGCTTGCTGCGTGCTTGTGATCTTGCTGTTCCATCATTCCTGAGCAAGCCGTTGAGATCTGAGAAGCAACCACTCCTTGCTTGAGCACTTGAAGGAAGGAACAAGAGGCTTGAAGTCCAACAGCGAAAAGACACGGAGAAAGGGATTCTTGCGTGAGATCGTCGCTGCGTGGAGCTTGGAGAAGCCTGCTGTGTTCCTGTCTTTGCTAAGTGCTAAGTAAGATCTTTCTTGTGTTTCATTGTGCTTAAACCTATATCTGTGATTGAAACGCTATGGAGAGGTTTCTCCACCGAGAAGGAGGTTGCTTTCTATCCGATGTTAACCGGGGCTTGATCTGCCGACGATCAAGGGATCGCCCACCTTAAGGGCACGCCAAGGAGTAGGGGCAAGTTATCCCCGAACCTTGTAAACCCTCCTTGTTAGCGATCCTGCTAGTTGGGGTTGTTTGCTTTCGTTTTCTATTTTTGTTTTCTGCACTTATTTGTTTCCATTGTTTCTTCCGCTGTGCTACTGATAAATTTGAGTGCAGAAATCCTATAAGTCGTTAAAGTCCAAGTGATTGGCTATATTCACCCCCCCCCCCTCTCTAGCCATCCGGGTTCCAACACTATCAACTCTTGGACCCCTCTTGGCACATAACTACACTTATTGATACACCAATTGCAACCTTCAATTGATCTCTACTTCAATTTCTTTTCCACTTAATACTTTCTTGAGCACATCTTTTTCTTTCTTTTCGTTTCTTCTATGGTAGTGAAAATGAGCCTTCACTTCCCTTCACTAATCAATTCTTGCAACCCAAACTTGATACAAAAATCCTTCAAGTTGGCACACTTTTCTTGTAGGTTGTCAATGCTTGATTGTCCTCAATATTTGATAGAATGCTTGCATCCTCCCCCACTCTTAAACTTTTGTCCGTCTCGGGCAATGTAACATCAAGAACATCAAAGTACTCAAGTCCATGGAAAAGATTATGATGAACATAAAGAATAGGGAAAGGAAAAATAGCATAAAAGTGTCTCAACAAGGAATGTTGCAAAAATGATATAAAAAAGGAGACAAAGTGATTCATCTATATAAATGTGGTCCAATCATAGAAATATAGTTTTGAAAGAACCTAAGCAAGTTCTAGAGTACAATCACATGTGTGTATCACAAGAATTAGGCTAAATCCTCACTAGGTAAAAAGAATTCATCTCAAGTCATCAATCTAGAGTCCATAACTAAGTAGTACTCAAGCATCCAAGACTTTTCATCCATTGACTCAAATCCTAAGTTTTAACAACCAAATTTAATTTGCTTTCAAAGGACTCTAAAATGATATAGAGAAAATCTAGAAACATATATTTATTCCAATTCATGCATGAAACGAAATGCCAAAAGGATAAAATGGTATCTAAAATGACTTTTTATTCATTATACACTACATAAGCATTTATTAGCAAGAACTCATTGTAAAAGAAAAATTATGGCAAGAAAACATAAAGATGATATATACAGTGTAATGAGAGTGTAAAAAGAAACAACTCCTCTTCAAATTGGGTTAAGAGCACGAAGCATCCATCTTGGAAGAACTATCCTCATGTGATCAATCTCATAGTGCACAGCTTTCTCCCTTATTAATTTCGCATAAGTATGTTCCGGTGGTCGGAGGCGATTAAGGTTTAAAATCCATTCTTGGGGTAAATAGCTACATGTTAAAGTAAACTCAACCCCTCCCACTATATGCTCTTTGGAATTTCTTCCGGGAGGTTGGAGGCTATTAAGTTTGAGTACCCACTCGAGAAGCCTACGGGATCCTGCAAAATCATTAAACGAAAATACCTCCCGCACACATGCAGGGTAAGAAAGAAATGACATACACACAACCTCTATATAGAATGTATAAAGAAATGTGTCGCGGCCAACAAAATCAACATAAGGTACCTCTATTAGTTTGTCACAACCAATCTTTACATAAGATGTATCATGAAATGCATCATTTCCAATAAAATCAATCTCAGGTACCTCTATGGGATTTTCTGAAAAATTATCCTCTACAAAGAATGTATCAAGAGATTCATTACAACCAATAAAATCAATAGTATCAGGGCCAACAAAATCAACCTTAGGTTCCTCTATTAATTTTTCACAATCAACCTCTAAATAAGATGTATCAAGAATTGTTACACATTCAACAAAATCAATTTTAGATACCTTTATGGATTTTTCACAAGCAATCTCTACATAGGATGTATCAAGAATTGCATCACATTCAACAAATTCAACCCTGAGTATCTCTATGAATTTTTCACAATCAATCTCTACATAGAGTGTGTCAAGAAATGCATCACAACTAATAAAATCAATTTTAGGTACCTCTATGGGTTTTTCACAATCAATTTCTACAAAGGATGTATCACAACCAACAAAATCAATTTTAGGTACCTCTATGGGGTTTTCACAATCAATTTCTACAAAGGATGTATCAAGAATTGTATCACAACTAACAAAATCAATTTTAGGTACCTCTATGGGTTTTCACAATCAATTTCTACAAAGGATGTATCAAGAATTGTATCATAACCAACAAAATCAACCTTAGGTACCTCTATGGGGTTTTCACAATCAATTTCTACAAAGGATGTATCAAGAATTGTATCACAATCAACAAAATCAGCCTTAGGTACCTCTATGGGTTTTTCACAATCAATTTCTACAAAGGATGTATCAAGAATTGTATCACAACCAACAAAATCACCCTTAAGTACCTCTATGGGTTTTTCACAATCAATTTCTACAAAGGATGTATCAAGAATTGTATTACAACCAACAAAATCAACCATAGGTACCTCTATGGGTTTTTCACAATCAATTTCTACAAAGGATGTATCAAAAATTGTATCACAACCAACAAAATCAACCTTAGGTACCTCTATGAGTTTTTCACAATCAATTTCTACAAAGGATGTATCAGTAATTGTATCACAACGAACAAAATCAACCTTAGGTACCTCTATGAGTTTTCACAACAATTTGGAGAAATACTTACCTTATCATGCTGAAAAATACCTGGAGGTTCTACAAGAGTAGATGTAACTATGGCCTCCTCCTGGTCATGTAAAGGCTCCACTTCAATTTCAGGTTCTGGTGGGCATTCAGCTAAAATAGGTGATTCTTGGGTTCTTGCTTCCACCATGCAAGTCCCTACACTTTCATGCTTATCCTCTGAATCTTCTAATGTATCAATCAATGTTGGTGGTCCCTGGGGCTCAGTACAATCCCCTACACCTATAGAATCATCTCCAACACATGCTTCATCAACAATATCTGCAACAACCATATTAGAAAAGTTAGGACTCACAACAACTATATCATCACAAAATAAAAGACTAGAAGGGTCATGTAGAGCTTCAAAATTGAAATAAAGACTACACAAGCTTTTCTATCCATCTCCTCCAATGCCTCTATAGCTAATGACTGCCTAGTAGGTATGGGTGGTCCCTGGGGCTCAGTGCAATCTCCTACACTCTCACACCTATCCTCTGAAGACATCTCAATCAATACAGGTGATCCCTGGGGCTCAGTGCAATCCCCTACACCTATAGAATCATCTGCAACAAAAATTAAATCAGATACAGTCTTCAAATCTTCTGCATCCTCTGTAGCTAACACCTCTCTGCCTCAACTGAACTAGAATATCCTCTATGAATATCAAGTAAAACTTTTTCAGCAAATAACTCTGCCTCAACAACCTCATCTGCAATACCTATGTTAATGGTAGAAAAATCCTCTCCGGGGTACCGTGGGAAGGGTAAAGAGTCCTTTGGTTCTACCACTTGAGCTGAAATTTTCAAAAACGGATCTTGAACAGGAATTTCAGAAGGAATTGATGCTGTAAGTGCCATGATTTTGCTGATTTCTTCTTCTTCTTCCACCAAAATTGTAAGATCAATTGATGAAGGACTTAGGCTTGCACTAGGGCCACTTCCAACTGATGTAAAATCCAATTTGGGGCTGATCTGAGTTGGGAAATAAGCTGCTGGAATTTCTTCAGAAAAATCAGCCCTTGGTGTTTAGACTTAAACAACTTCCTCACTCCTCAAAGTTATTGCACAATCATTCCCCTTAGGATTAAGAGTAGCTTGAGAAGGTAATTGTCTTGATCCTAGGGCTTGTAATTGATTCATCCCACTAGCTATTTGTCCAATGTATCTTTCAATGTTTTGAAGAGTCAACTCATCCTTTTGTTGCCTTTGTTGTTGTAAAATTTGCTGTTGTTGAAAATTTGTTGCAACATCTCCTCAAACCTTTGTTGGTGTTCATTAAACTCACTAGAGTCTTCAAAGTCTCCTTGATTGGCATAGGACTCTTGTTGGTCTTGAAATATAGCATTAGGTTGCTGGAAATTATGAGTAGGTTGTCAATCTTGATAATTCTGTTGTTGGGGCTGATAAAATGATTGATTGGATTGTTGACATTGTTGAAAATTGGTTTGATAACAAGGATGATGTTGCTGGAAATTATTGCTCTGAAATTGCTGATCTGCTTGCTAAAAATGTTGGTTGAAAGGCTAAAAATTTTGAAACTGAGAATTCTGCTGGAATGGTTGAAAATTCTGCTGAAAATTATTAGAGAGCTGTGAAGGTTGTGGAAAATCTTGATAAACTTGCTAGTTTTGATGAAATGGTTGCTGAAGAAATGGTTGCTGAAAATTCTGAGAATTTTGCTGAAATTGCGGTTCTGGCTGATTCCAAGGTTGGTTTTGCTGAAATTGTTGATTTGGTTGCTGAAAATCTTGATAAGGCTGTAATGGTTGAAAATTTTGCTGAAAATTCTGGAATTGAGAATAGGGTTGTTGAAAATTCTGACAAGGTTGTTGAAAATTCTGAAAATACTGATATTCTGCCATGGAACTGCTTGAATAAGTAGAAAAAATTTTCAATAGCTTCTCAAACTCTCAAATCACCATTGCAGTCTTGGCCATAAACAAACAAAAATGGCAGCAAATGTATACATAGAAAGATAAGCAAATGAAATAAAATCAAAGAATAAAGAATTATGAAAATAAATACAAGCTAAAATTAAACAAACTCAACTAGTGATTCCCGACAATGACGCCAAAAATTTGATGGTAGCCCAATACTAGTGTCACGATGAGCCTCAAATTTAGATATTTATAAACTTAAAATCCTTGGCTAACAAGATTAAATATAGAATAGGGGCCTCAGGTCGTATTTTTCCAAGGACTAGTTGTGGATGTTTAATTCGAGCTTGAAAGTTGTTGTCATTTAATGATTTGGATTTTCTAGTAAAATGGGGGTTTTTACAAAAAGGAAATAACAGTACGAAATAGAATGAACTTAGCTAGAGCATGGAATGAATTAGGAAATTGCTAGAACTACTCTTAACCTATTGGAAAAATGAAGCAATTCAATACGAAATAACGAAATTGATATTCAAGATTGAAATTGAGTGCAAATAAAATTGAATGCAATTAGCTTGTAGCTAAACAACAGAATTGCAAAGGCTGAAACAGGACAAGCTTAAAACAGAGCTAAATCATAACTAAGGCTACCTGATCGGTCGTCGAACCGATCAGATACAAGCCTGATCGGTCTGGACACCGATCAGAAGCTGTCTAGATCGGTCGATCAGACCGATCAGTGTCTGAAAGATTACTGAAACGAACTGAAACAGAAAGGAATAGCTAAAGGAAAGAACTCAGAAACTAAATCTAATCTTCGAATCGAGTTCTTCACCAATAATTCCATCTTGCCATCACACAAGATGCAGCAGAAACCCTCTAGCTTGGCAAATCAAACAAAATCCAATTCCCGCGATCCATCTGCTCAGTTTGGTGCACGATCTGGAAACTCCTCCGATTTCTTCCTTCAGAGAACCTCTCTGAGTGCGCTTGTGGTTCAGGAACTCAGAACACTTCAGAGAACCCCTCTGAGTGCTCCGATTGATGAAGATTGACGAACGACGCAGGAAGTGATCGGATAAAGCCAGCTCTCGGTGAAACCCTCACCTGAGCTTCCAAAGATGAAATTGACTTGTAAATTTCTCGAGAATTTGATCTCAATGATCCGAAATCTTGAAATGATACTTGATCTGAAGTGGCCGCACGATCGGGAAAGAAAATCGCGAAGAAAATGATGAAGAAACTGTGAAGAACTGGAAGAACACTCGACTCTGCGACCCGGCGACGGAGCTTGGCGGAGGGAATTCCCAATTTAACTAATTCCATTTGAAATTGAATGGCTGAGATCGTTCTGGCCTCATCCAACAGTCGGATCTACTCGGATTTGAACCCAACCTTCCAGATCTTGATCAATGGTCCTGATCTACTCCTTCTCAGCTGGGATCATTCAGATCTGCAACGGATGGCTCAGATTGCTCTGATCTTTGAATGAACGGTTTAGGCTCCTCTTAAGCTCGATCCAACGGCTGGATGACTTCTGATTGAGACCAAATCTTCAAATCTTGATCTGTGGTTTAGATTAACTCTAACTTGAGCTCAGATTGGTCAGCAGATGGTAGATGGCTCAGATCTCGCCGTTTCTTGATCGGACGGTCCACATTGATCCATCTCTTGATCCCCTTGATCAAAGCCAATTCTGACTCAAGTTTGACTCAATCTGATCTAGGTCCATGCTCATTCAAACTTACAAAATTAGATTCAAATTTAAGTGCCAAAATATCTCAAATATAGAAAGATTTGAATCAAAAGCTAAAATAGAGTCAATTCATGAAACCTAATGTAAATGCAAACTTAAGCATGTAAAAGTGGATGAAAACATGGATTTGAGAGCCTAAAATAATCATCAAAATGGTAATTATCAACTCTCCCACACTTACTCTTGGGCGTATCGCACAAGCTAACTAGTAATGTTCCCCCCTAGATTAGTCTCAATCATAGTTAGAAGCAATTGAAAGGAAATTACCTAGGGTTGTCAATTCTCAAAAATCTAAACTCAATGGATCCTATGGCAACTAACACTAAGTTAGACAATGATATTGAAGGTAAAGAGGTTGATCCCAAAATGTATCGTAGTGCCATAGGTAGTCTCCTCTATCTCACGGCTAGTAGACCCGACATATTGTTTGTCGTGGGTATGTGTGCAAGGTATCAAGCTTGTGCCAAGAATCACATCTATGTGCAATCAAACGAATCCTTCGCTATCTTAAAGGGACTCAAAGGTGGGATTGTGGTACCCTAGAACCGAAATGTTTGACCTTGTAGGATACTTCGATTCGGATTACGCCGGGTGTAAATTGGATCGGAAAAGCACTAGTGGTGGATGTCAATTTTTGGGATCTTCCTTGGTGAGTTGGTCAAGTAGAAAACAACATTGTGTAGCACTCTCCACAACCGAAGCCGAATATATAGCTATGGGTGAATGTGTGTCACAATTATTATGGATGACTCATACCTTAGAAGATTATTAACTCATTTATAAAAATGTGCAAGTTTTTTGTGACAATGTGAGTACCATAAACTTGACAAAAAATCTGGTTCATCATTCACGAACCAAGCATATTGAAATTAAACATCATTTTATTAGAGATCATGTGTCTAGTGGGGATATTATTCTTAAATATGTTGAGTCAAAATCAAATCTTGCGGATCTTTTCACCAAACCTCTTCCAGAATCTGAATTTAGTTACTTGCGAAGAGAATTAGGAATGTGCCATATTGAATAATCCTCCATGATCACTTCAAGATACTCAACTCACTTGCCTTCACATGCATCTCACAAGAACATAGATCTTCCCTTGCTTGTGCCTTTCTAGATGGGAGTGAGATGTTAGGGTTCATCCTCTTGTTCATAATACTTGTTATGATGTATTACTTTGAGCAAGAAGATGAAAAATTCACCATAAATCATTCACTTGACCAATCATGGGGAAGACTAGTACGCCATTAATGTGTACTTAGTCCGAAGATCATGATTGGATATTTTAAGGAAAGCAACCAATATCCAAGTCTTTGGAGACCATGTGATCTTGCTTGAACTCTTAGGAATTCGAGGATGCCACGATTGAGTACATTCTAGCCATGTATCAGTTATTCCAATCGATTGATTACAGTTATCAATCGATTGGTGGGTCTGCATCTTTCGGCAGAACCTCTCTGAATCGATTCCCTAATCGATTCGAGCGCTTTCTCTCGCAGGCACAGAATGCTTCTTAATCGATCATTTGATCGATTAAGACCGGTCGAATCGATCGGCTAATCGATTACGCACTCCCGTAATCGATCAGCCGATCGATTACACACTCTTGTGATCGATCAAATGGATCGATTCAACAAGGTCGTAATCGATTGCTCAATCGATTACGGGCATTAAAGTGTTTTACCTAACCTGTCCTGTCACTCGCCTCATGCCCTAAAAGCGTCCGCCGTCCCAAAATCTTCCAAAGGCTTCTCTCCCGCGTGCTCCCACTAGAAAACCCTAGCCGTTTCTTTCCTTCCTCAGCGTGCCTCCTTTCTCTCGACGCTCGGTCGCTGCCCTCTCGCGACTCACAGGCGCTCGGATCACTTGTGCGTAACTTCTTCACCTGTTCCAGCGTTTTCTTCACCGATGGCGCCAAAGTAAACCCTAACCTTACTTCTTCTTCTTTTCCTTACTTATTTGTCTTGGGTTTTTGGCTAATCCAATTTTTTTTGTTTCTTGTGTTCCTTTGGTTGCATTGTCTTCCATCAACTGCATGCATTCATTTCATCTTGTGCATCCCTTACCCTAACCCTAAACTCACGATTGCCTGTCCGTGTGTATTCACATTACATTCTTCTCTTGGGTTTCATTTGGTTGTTCATCACAGAAAGAAACCGAGGGCAAATGAGACGGGTGCCAGGTCTTCTCGCCCACAACCCCCTACGGATGCCCATTTTCCGAATGCCGCTTATCAACAGGCATTTGGTAAAAATGTATTCAAACTAATAGCCCCTAGATCACTTGACCGTCAATTCTTTCATGATCATTGTTTCGAGGTGTTTAGGATCATTGAAACCTATAAACTTGAGTCTATTGTCTATTGTGAACGAGGAGTCAATCTAGGTTTGGTTTCTGAGTTTTACAACAACCTACACACCACGGATGGAGTGAATTATAAAACTCGGGTGGCCAAACAAAATTTAGATTTTAGTTATAAGGTTCTTCAGGAGTTCCTCTAGTGCCGTCCTTCTACCGATAGCTTTGTCTTTTTTCCTACATTTCCTGAGCTTCTACCTCCACCATTTGAGGATATTTCCATAGACTCCATGTATCAGATTTCTTTCATCGTCCGCGTCCAGATGACCCTTATGCCAATCTTACCACTTTTCCTGCTCTTGAGCTCTCCGCTGCAAATTATGCTCTTTATAAAGTCGTAATAAATTGTATTTTGCCTATCGTGTCTCGGGCCTTGGCAACTATCAGACCCTCTCAGTTTTTCTTGACCTATGCTCTTCAACAGGGTCTTGATGTCAATATTCCCCTAAACATATTTCATTCCATTGTCCATTTCACTCAGCCTGTGCATGGTACCGTTCATATGCCCTTTGGCCATATCATTACAGAGTGGCTTGCCTCCATGCGGATTGATGTCTCCCGGGGGAAGGTGGAGCCCATGCCGTCAAATATTCCCGAATTTCAGCACGTTCTTTCTCCAAGTCCGGGATGACGGGCGATTTTGGCGCCATTAGATGGATTGACGGTCGGCAAGTCGGAGAGGGGCCGCGAGCACGACCTGGACCTGGACCCGCTGCTGCAGCTGCTCCTGAGGATGACGAGGAGGAGGACCTTCGGGCTAGGGTCCTTGCTTTTGAGGAGAACGTGGACACCCGTCTTGAGGAGATGCGGTTGGAGGGCGACTTTCGTCACTTAGAGGTGCAGACATGCCTCACAGCCATTGAGCGCACCCAGCTGGAGATGCGCGATATGCTTTGCTCCTGGATGCGCGGCCAGCCTCCTCCGCCGCCGTCTTCTGATGCTCCACCTTCGGCGGTTGGCACCACTTCGGGGGGTTCTGGTCTTCCCGATGTTGCGGAGACCCCGACTGCGGATCCTGCTTCTGACCTAGTGGAGTTCTTCTTTCAGCCCTGATTTGTGTATTTCTCTCTTAGTTGGGTTGTTTTTGTTGGTAGTTTCCTGTCATGTACTTCGTATATGGATGATGTCAACATTGGATGGTTGTATGCTATGTTCACATATTATGCTTTATTTGTGTGTGCTTAAGTTTTGCGTCGAAATTACTTGCTTGTGCGATTTTCTATCTTGTATTTGCTTACATTGAGGGGGAGCTCTTGTATGCTTGTTTATCATTCATTTTTGATATTTGGCAAAGGGGGAGACTTGCAGATATTTAAGTTTATATTTAAGATTATGCTTGAAATGACTTCATTATATGCTTATTGAATTAATATTGTTGATATTATGTTGAAAGTTAGCTTAAACTTAAATAGATTGTCAAACATCAAAAAGGGGAGATTGTAGATGCAATCATGCCCTAAATGAGAAGTTTCGATGATTGACAGCTATTTAAGTTTAAGCTAATACATTGGATCTAACATTAGGTTTAGTGTGCAGTAATGCAAGAAGTCCAAGAAATGGTCGGGGACCGGATTCTTGGCATGAAGACCCGGAGTTGAGGAAGCTCCAGGCAAGAAGTCCAAGGGATGGTCGGGGACGGAACTCTTGGCATGAAGACCCGGAGTTGAGGAGGCTCCAGGCGTGAAGTCCAGGAAACGAGAGGTTTCGCTGGCACAAGGTAATTGGATCGATTGAGCGTATCAATCGATCAGGCAATCAATTGGAAGATGACCAATCGATTAGTGAATCGATTCAGGGTGATTCTGTGCGAAAACAGAATACTCCCTAATCGATCAGTCAATCGATTGGGAGCTCTTTAATCGATTGATGAATCGATTCAGGGTGATTCTGTGCGGAAACAGAATGCTCTTTAATCGATTGGTGAATCGATTACGAGCGATTCTGTGCGCAAACAGAATGCTCCGTAATCGATCATATAATCGATTCAGAAGCTCTGTAATCGATTGGTGAATCGATTACAAGTTATTCTGTGCGCAGACAGAACGCTCCGTAATCGATCATTCAATCGATTCAAGATACTAATCGATCAGCCAATCGATTCAAGTTCAAAATGGCGTAATCCCAGCCATTCATCCGACATCCATACTGTTCAATGGCTACTTGGAAATTGATTGGGACTTTTCGCTAATCGATTCACGAAGCAGAGAAGACCGTTATAAGCGGGCAACCAAGCATAAACCCGGGTACTGTTCCATTGCAATCTCTGCTAGGGTTTTGGTGCTCCAAGTTCTCTCCTCAAGCTCAAGTTTCCAACACCTTCTTCAAGCAACCAAAGGAAGGAGAAGCAAGCCTATTGTGTAATACTTCTTTCTCTTCTTCTTCCTTGTGTTATTTTTTGTGAAAGCTTTCAAGGGTGTTGTAAAAGGGTTTCTCCACCCTCGGTGTTGTTTCGAGAAGGAGGTTTCATAGTGAAATCTGTGATCGCTGGTATGGACCCTTGGATTAGTTACCTCAAGGAGGTGGAGACCAAGTAAATCAAAGTGTTAGCGTTGGATTTGGTGGTGTGCGACTTTTGATCTCTGCTTGGAAGAAGAAGAAATAACTGAAGCGAGCTATTCACCGCCCCCCCCCCTCTAGTTCTATCGATCCTCAACAGTTGTAGAGGTGAAGGAAAGCCCGAGTATAGGAGTGATTCCCCTTACCGGATCTTCTGATTGTATCTTTGTTACTTCTCTGAGATGTTAACATCAATGTATTCCCCATATACATTAAGGAAAATATTTGTTACCTTTGGTGTGCCTATGCTTGTATTGTGTTAATACTTTGATGTCTCGCTTGTTTTCCTTTGGTCGGGTAGGTTATGTTATCTTTACTTCTGCAGCGCCTATGTGTCCCGAGCACTTGAAATATCGCGAGGCATCACGGTCTTGGCTACTCGATCCGGCGTCTATAACATCATGGTCGAGCCTAAGTACCCCGGGCTTCTGCAGTTCCGCGTGGCATTAGGGTTTTTATACTTGGTTGGAAGTCCATAGCAACTAAAACCAAGCCTAAGTATCATGGGCATTCGCAGCACCGCGAGGTATTAGGGTTTTGGGTACTTGGTCGGGTAACCATAGCCCCCAAACCAAGCCTAAGTACCTCAGGCATCCGCAGCACCGCGAGACATTAGGGTTTTAGATACTTGGTTGGGCATCCATAACCCCCAGACCAAGCCTAAGTACCTCGAGCATCCGCAGGACCGCGAGGCATTAGGGTTTTTATCCTTGTTTGGGAGTCCGCAGTAACCCAGACCAAACCTAAGTACCTCGGGCATCTGCAGCACCGCGAGGCATTAGGGTTTTTATCCTTGGTTGGGAGTCCATAGCAACCCAGACCAAGCCTAAGTACCTCGGGCATCCGCAACACCATGAGGTATTAGGGTTTTGGGTACTTGGTCGGGCATTCATAGCCCCTAGACCAAACCTAAGTACCCTGGGCATCCGCAGCACCGCGAGGCATTAGGGTTTTTATCCTTGGTCGGGAGTCCGCAACAACCCAGACCAAGCCCAAGTACCTCGGGAATTCGCAACACCGCTAGGCATTAGGGTTTTTATCCTTGGTTGGGAGTCCGCAACAACCCAAACCAAGCCTAAGTACCTCGAGCATCCGCAGCACCGCGAGGTATTAGGGTTTTTATCCTCGGTTGGGAGTCCGCAGCAACCCAGACCAAGCTTAAGTACCTCGGGCATCCGCAGCACGGCGAGGCATTAGTGTTTTTTATCCTTGGTTGGGAGTCCGCAGCAACCCAGACCAAGCCTAAGTACCCCGGGCATCCGCAGCACCACAAGGTATTAGGGTTTTTATCTTTGGTTGGGAGTCCGTAGCAACCCAAACCAAGCCTAAGTATCCTGGACATCTGCAACACCACGAGGTATTAGGGTTTTTATCCTTGGTTGGGAGTCCGTGGCAACCTAGACCAAGCCTAGGTACCTCGGGCATCCGCAGCACTACGAGGTATTAGGGTTTTATTCTTGGTTGGGAGTCTGCAGCAACCCAGACCAAGCCTAAGTACCCCGGGCATCCACAGCACCGCGAGGCATTAGGGTTTTTGATTCTTCGATAGTATAGTGGTATTTTGGAGAGTGCGCCTTCCTTTATTACTTGAGTTCGCTACAAGGCAGCAGAGATACACAGGTGGGTACACAATATGCAAAGTAAATCTTATCGGGACCGGTAGGGTCAGATATAGTTGGCCTGCCCGGGCCTCTCGAGCCTTTTGTCCCTCTCTCCCTATGCATGATCGCCTCCTCCGGCTAGCCTTCTGAAGCCCTCGGGTTCTTTCGAGACATTGTCCTGTCTTCCCTACTGTATCATCGCCGAGACACCAGCTGGTCCCATTTGACCTCAACCACTCGGTCGTCTACAATGAATTTTATCTTCTAGTGGTAGACAGAGACCACCGCCTGAAAGACATTGAGCGTCGGGCGGCCCAGGATGGCGTTGTAGGAGGAGGGAGAGTCCACAATCAAGAAAGACGTCCTCCTAGTCCTCTTCACCGCGTCGCTACCCAATGAGAGCGATAGGGTGATTTACCCTATCGCTGTACTTAATGCCCCGTAAAGCCGAACAGTGGGGTCGAGATCGGGCGTAACTCATCCTCGTCGATCTGCATCTGGTCCAAAGCCGCTTTGTATAGGATGTTCACGGAACTTCCTGTGTCCACAAAGATGCGCTTAACTTCATAGTTGGTGATGCTGGCTAGGATTACTATGGCGTCTTCATGGGGAGCTTCCACCACTTCCAGGTCTGCTGGACCGAAAGAAATTGTAGGGTCGTGCTCCTGGCTCCGGCTCGTCCCAATGGAGTAGTTTTCCAACCGCCGGATATGAGACTTCCTTGCCTGGTGGCCGAGTCCCCTCCGGTGGGTCTTCCGGATATTACTCCAACATGCCCAGAGGGCGGGCCACGCATAGGGGCCTTGCCCTTCTGGGTATCTCTTTCTAAGGAGAGAGAACTTCGAGGTGCAGGCCCCGACTCCTTCCTCGCGACCGTGACCGAGAGCGATGTCGGGTCTCATTTTCCCCTGCCTGCTACCGCCGATGAGAAAAGCTTCGCCTTGGAGATCTTCGGCGATATCCCGATTTATTCCACATCCTTCGAGGTTTGGTGTCTGCCTCTTCACTGAACCTCTTCTTCAAGGCATGACACTCCACGATGGAGTGTGTTGAGCTGCCATGAAAATCACAGTACTTCGGCGATGGCTCTGGCTGCTCAGTGTCCACCATCTCAACCAACCGACACCTACCTGCCCACTGGTCCTTCTCGAGGTGAAGGTCTTTTCCTCGTGTCGGAGCCGGGGGCTCCCTCCTTTCAGACCGGGGAACAGCTGGAGGGAGGACTCCGGTTGGTTCCTTGCGACGGGCGTATTGTACCTCCTCCACGTTGATGTGCTTGACAGAACGTCCCAGCAAGTCGTCGAAACTGATGGGAGGCTTTTTTACTAGGGATCGGAAGAAATCCCCTTCCTCAAGCCCTTGAATGCAAGTACTGACAAGGATTTCTGACGTCGCACTGGGCACGTCTTGCGCCACCCTGTTGAACCGCTGGATGTACTCCTTGAGAGGCTCCTTCGGCTTCTGCTTGAGGGGAACAGGATGAGTGTCGTCTTCTGATAGCAGCAGCTACTGGCAAAGTGGTGAAGGAAAGCGGTTCTAAACTCTGCGAAGGAATTGATAAAACCTTGTGGCAGCCTTTGGAACCATCGTTGGGCTGCTCCAGACAGGGTGTTCAAGAACACCTGACACTTTACACCATCACTATACTGGTGCAAGAGTGCTGCATTCTCGAACTTATAGACGTGATCCTTCGGATCCGTCTTTCCGTCATAATCGGCGATCCCAGGCCTGCGGAACTGCTTCGGCATGGGATCTTTAACAATCTCAGATGAGAAGGGAGTAGAGGGAACCTTATGGGAGGCCTTAGATTCCTCCCTTTTTCCTTGTCCCTCTTCGTGCCTCCGTGCGCTGGAGGCCACCGAGTCGGCGTTCTCGATATCTCCAGGAGAGTCTCTCCAAGGACCTAGGGCTGCTCCGTCCCGTCGTCCCACTTGTGTGACAGATCTCCGCGAATACGAGATGGAGACTCTAGGGATCTCCTCCCGCGCAGGAGCCCCTTGCTGCGAGGCAGCTTGTTCGACTTGGTACTACTCAAGCGATTCTTTGATGGCGTTGGCCACCAAGCGATCGAGTTCCTCCCTTGTAAAGACAATGGGTTGTCCTTCCGGTCCTGCCATCGATGCTTCTTCGGGTGCTTTGTTGGTTTCCACAGATGACGCCAAATTTGTTCTGGAAGGAGTCGACGTCAATGGCCAGTCACCAAGACTCAACCCATGTGGATGCTGACGGGAGGGGAGGAATTCTGCTCCCTGCGAGATCAACACGAGCGTTAGGGGAACACGCCGGAGGTTGCCCGACGGAGCCCACTCTGACGCTCAAGTCAATTCCTCGATGGGAGAGTTGAAGTAGTAAACAAGAAAAATATACGAGTAGCAAAGAGTGTGTAACCCCTTTACCAGAGGGGTTTGACTTCCATTTATCCCTGTGGTAGCTGCCTTGGCGCGTCCCCACAATCGATGTCACGTCCCCCCCCCCTTTGGCGGTTACTGGATAGCTTTTGAAACGGTCCACGCCGTCATTACGTATTTCGACCCGTTGCGACATTTAAGGGTCATGATGACTCCGCGTCAGCGATGATGCTTATCTATAGATCCAAGAAAAAAAGGGGATCGTTATTTGAGGTCGGATGTTACTTGGGGCTCCGTTTTTCCGAGGTGATCTCGGGGTCTTCTGGCCCGGGCAATCGCAGACGCTATAATTCCCAGAGGTGATTTCGGGACTCAACTTCCCGAGGTGATCCCGAGAGGGATTTTCTGATCTGACCTTCCAAGGCATGTCTCCCGAGGGAGGCCCTGAAGGCTCTTCTTCCCGAGAGTGTCCCAGGAGCTCTGAAAGAGGAGTCGTTCAAACTCGTTCTGTTTTGCTACACAACTTCTTCATCCTACGTGTCTGCCACGGACTATTCAACCCTCTTAAATAGTATAAATAAAAACATGTAAACATTATAAACTAAACAAAGATATTGGTAATTTGATGTGAAATTATAAATTAAATAAAAATGGCTAAAAACACGTCATATTGCCCACTTAATAATATGATGAAATATAATAGATATCAATTGAAACTTAAAGAAAAAAATTATAAAGTATACCTCACGTTGATTTGTACGTTTATACGGTATGTTGATAAAAAAAAGTATGCCTCGCGCTTTAGCGTAGCCGTAAAATACTCCCATGATTATTTAGAAATCTTATTGAATCTTAACTACTATATATATTACGGGAATTTTTTCTCTAATAAGATAACAAATCTAAGAACGATGGAAACTCTAGATGGACAATCACAAGCACTGTCCAATTTACTTTAGTAGTCAGTGATAAATTTTTATAGGGCTACAACGGCGATCTTCAAAATTAATTCGAAAAATTAGATATCTAGATTATCACCCATAATTTTTTTTAAAAACCCACCCCGAGACTATGATACAGTGACAGGACGACTAATTATTATCCCAAGTATCCTCGGTTTGATCCCAACTATGACGTATATTGTAAAAAATTTTCCTCTAAATAGGATGTGAACCATGGGATTTTGAGCTCCTGGACTCGATTTACCCTAACGGTCGATGAGAAACTTGACGCTGGGCTTCTAGATCACCCGCCACGAGTACTTTCCAATTTACCCTGACGGTCAATGAAAAATTTTCGTAGGACTGAGCCAATTCTCTGAGGTTCGATCTTATCTAATCTCATTAATCATTTTTTAAAAAAAATACCTCCAATCCGATTCTCCTTCAAAGACAAACAAGCAACCAAAAATAAAATAAAATAAAATCATCCTTACAAGGTATGTATTCCCTAAAATCAGTGACTTAGATCAAAGGAACCTCCAATCCGATTCCTCATGTCGGAGTGGGGGCTCCCTCCTTTCAGATCGGGGAACAGCTAGAGGGAGGACTCCAGTTGGTTCCTTGCAACGAGCATATTGTACCTCCTCCACGTTGATGTGCTTGACAGAACGTCCCAGCAAGTCATCAAAATTGATGGGAGGCTTCTTTACTAGGGATCGGAAGAAATCCCCTTCCTCAAGCCCTTGAGTGCAAGCACTGACAAGGATTTCTGACGTCGCACTAGGCACGTCTTGCGCCACCCTGTTGAACCGCTGTATGTACTCCTTGAGCGGCTCCTTCGGCTTCTGCTTGAGGGCGAACAGGTTGAGCGTCGTCTTCTGATAACGGCAGCTACTGGCAAAGTGGTGAAGGAAAGCGGTTCTAAACTCTGCGAAGGAATTGATAAAACCTTGTGGCAGCTTTTGGAACCATCGTTGGGCTGCTCCAGACAGGGTGTTCAAGAACACCTGACACTTTACACCATCACTATACTGGTGCAAGAGTGCTGCATTCTCGAACTTACAGACGTGATCCTTCGGATCCGTCTTTCCGTCATAATCGGCGATCCCAGGCCTGCGGAACTGCTTCGGCATGGGGTCTTTAACAATCTCAGATGAAAAGGGAGTAGAGGGAACCTTATGGGAGGCCTTAGATTCCTCCCTTTTTCCTTGTCCCTCTTCGTGCCTCCGTGCGCTGGAGGCCACCGAGTCGGCGTTCTCGATATCTCCAGGAGAGTCTCTTCAGGGACCTAGGGCTGCTCCGTCCCGTCGTCCCACTTGTGTGACAGATCTCCGCGAATACGAGATGGAGACTCTAGGGATCTCCTCCCGCGCAGGAGCCCCTTGCTACGAGGCAGCTTGTTCGACTTGGTACTACTCAAGCGATTCTTTGATGGCGTTGGCCACCAAGCGATCGAGTTCCTCCCTTGTAAAGACAATGGGTTGTCCTTCCGGTCCTGCCATCGGTGCTTCTTCGGGTACTTTGTTGGTTTCCACAGATGACGTCAAATTTGTTCCGGAAGGAGTCGACGTCGATGGTCAGTCACCGAGACTCAACCCACGTGGATGCTAACGGGAGGGGAGGAACTCTGTGCCCTACGAGATCAACACGAGCGTTAGGGGAACACGTCGGAGGTTGTCCGACGGAGTCCACTCTGACGCTCAAGTCAGTGCCTCGATGGAGAGTTGAAGTAGTAAACAAGAAAAATATACGAGTAGCAAAGAGTGTGTAACCCCTTTACCAGAGGGGTTGGACTTCCATTTATCCCTGTGGTAGCTGCCTTGACGCGTCCCCACGATCGATGTCACGTCCCCCTCTTCGACGGTTACTGGATAGCTTTTGAAAAGGTCCACGCCGTCATTACGTGTTTCAACCCATTGCGACATTTAAGGGTCATGATGACTCCGTGTCAGCGAGGATGCTTATCCATATATCCAAGAAAAAAAGGGGGATCGTTATTTGAGGTCGGATGTTACTTGGGGCTCCGCTTTCCCAAGGTGATCTCGGGGTCTTCTGGCCCGGGCAATCGCAGGCGCTATAATTCCCCGAGGTGATTTCGGGACCCAACTTCCCGAGGTGATCCCGGGAGGGATTTTCTGATCTAACCTTCCAAGGCATGTCTCCCGAGGGAGGCCCTCGAAGCTCTTCTTCCCGAGAGTGTCCCAGGAGCTCTGAAAGAAGAGTCGTTCAAACTCGTTCCGTTTTGCCATGCAACTTCTTCATCCTAAGTGTCCGTCATGGACTATTCAACCCCATTAAATAGTATAAATAAAAATATGTAAACATTATAAACTAAACAAAGATATTGGTAATTTGATGTGAAATTATAAATTAAATAAAAATTGCTAAAAACACGTCATATTACCCACTTAATAATATGATGAAATATAATAGATATCAATTGAAACTTAAAGAAAAAAATTATAAAGTATGCCTCACGTTGATTTGTACGTTTATACGGTATGTTGATAAAAAAAAGTATGCCTCGCGCTTTAGCGTAGCGGTAAAATACTCCCATGATTATTTAGAAATCTTATTGAATCTTAACTACTATATATTACGGGAATTTTTTCTCTAATAAAATAACAAATCTAAGAACGATGGAAACTCTAGATGGACAATCACAAGCACTGTCTAATTTACTTTAGTAGTCAGTGACAAATTTTTATAGGGCTAGAACGGCGATCTCCAAAATTAATTCGAAAAATTAGATATCTAGATTATCACCCATAATTTTTTTTTAAAAACCCACCCCGAGGCTATGATACAGTGACAGGACGACTAATTATTATCCCAAGTGTCCTCGGTTTGATCCCAACTATGACGTATATTGTAAAAAAAATTTCTCTAAATGGGATGTGAACCATAAGATTTTAAGCTCCTGGACTCGATTTACCCTAACGGCCAATGGAAAACTTGATGCTGAGCTTCTAGATCGCCCGCCGCGAGTGCTTTCCGATTTACCCTGATGGTCAGTGAAAAATATTTGTAGGACTGAGCCAATTGCCCGAGGTTCAACCTTATCCAATCTCATTAATCATTTTTTTTTAAAAAAATACCTCCAATCCGATTCTCCTTCAAAGACAAACAAGCAACCAAAAATAAAATAAAATAAAATCATCCTTACAAGGTATGTATTCCCTAAAATCAGTGACTTGGATCAAAGGTCATAGAGTTGGAACCATCACAAACACAAAATCAATCTTGTTTCTAGTCTAAAACTCACAAACATCAAGCCACTTTAACACTTACTTCGCTATATAGGATGATCTTGTTGCTCGTCTAAAACTCACAAACATCAAGCCACTTTAATACTTACTTCGTTATATACATCCCCCTATACCATCTGTTGACTTGGCATCTCCATTTCCTGAGAAGCTCGACTAGTTGCGGACGCAGCCTGCCATCTGTTCCTCCACCTGAGAAACTCAACAATGACTGTATTTCCACTCATTGCGACTCCAAATCCAGCAAAAGTAGCCAAAATGATGGATATAGCGGCTTGTAAATGAAGCTGCAGGTTAACCATATCAACGGTTTATAATTACTCGATTGCATGCATACATATCTGTATCTTACTTACAATTGTGTAGAACAGATGAGCAAAGAAGACCACTAAGACAAACTGAATTGCAGCATAGACCCAAACGAATTGCTTCATCACTATCATGACATTTAGAGAACACAATCAACATCATAAAAATGAAATTCACCATCTTTATAAACCTTGCTTCAGCATTTACCTATTGTTTGGGAGGTGAGGGTTGCAAATAGTCCCAATATGCACGAAAAGGGCACAGCAATAGCTAGAGCAGCAGTTCCAAAACTTGCTACCTGCAAATAATACAAATCATACTCACAACTGATCAGTATTCAAAAAGATTCATTGATTAATTTGTCATCTATAGTTTTTTACCAATAGTTGTTCGAGGAAGCAAAAATAGGCAAGCATGCTGACGACCACAAGGATAGGCATATCGTGCCAGTACCTGATAACAAGAAGCACTATTAGAAATCACCATCTTAATAATCTAAATTCATGTCTTTACCTGTAATGAAATAGATTTTGTTGTGAATTGTCTGAGAGTGCTGTGACTGTGTGTGCCGCTTGTATGCGCAGCAGAGTCACAGGCAGATTCTTAACCTCCTGTTTGCAAACTTCACAGTTCCTGTTGCCTTTAATGCTAAACCACTTGACAGCACATTCTTGATGTGCAAGGGCAAGTTCACCTTTGCAGCTGCATTCTAGCTTGAGAGTGTCATTTCCTTCGGATAACTCAATCATACAGATTCGACAGACAGCCTCTTCTTCTGCTATATTCTGCCCTTCATCGTCAGGAGCTAAATAAAAGATAAAATGGCACAAAAATGTTAGCAAATAAAACACACTTCTCCAAGAGGAGGAACAACGTTGGGCAGAAGACATTGCGATAACTCAAGGAAGCAACACTTAATCATGAAGAGGTTTGATGATGTACCATGGTCTTCGGGACTGATGATTTCTGTGACAACACTGCTCAAGTCCACCACTCGAGGAGTTGAAGGAATTACTCGAAAGACACCTCCTAACGAGTTCATTCTCTTGATCCTTTTGGACTTAACATGCTTCATGTTCACAGGGAATGAAATTGAACGAGATATATGATGAAGCTCTTTCCTCTAACAAGTTGTATACAAATTGTTAAGCGTGGATCATAAAAAGAAATATGTCTACCTATAGCAACACATGTTCAAATTAATACCGAACAAACACTTAAACTCAGAACTACGAACAAAATAAACAAGTACTAAATGCATTAGCAGATCATCACAATTGCATGGAAATTAGCTGTCACAAACTATTGATCAAGGATGATAAATTATATACTTCAAAGCAGCAGCTGTCAACTGTTAGATTGCCATGTGAAATAGCTCCATGTTCATCTAGTGGCAAGGATGATGCTCTTCCAATTCTTGGGCTGAATAGTTTGGAAAAAGAATTAAAGGAGCTAAAAAATGAAGGTTTTTCCCGTCTTCCTCCGAAATATAACTCTGGAGCTTGACCCTCGCATCTCTCCATCTCTGAAGCTGAACTCTGGAATTTGAAGCTTAGTCCTGAAAGGAATCTCCTTAAGGGGGGTTTACCTCTAGATGAGGATGAACATGAAGATGCATGAATTTTAGCAGACGCAGGACTGCTTAATGGGACAAGGTTTGTTCTATTGGGGGCAGATTCATGGGATGAAAATGTATTCAATTTTGGACAATTCATGGAGGAGATCAAAAAATCTCTGGAGGGTACATCAATAGAAAGTTTGGGACGTCTTTCACTTCGAACAGGTGAAATTTCTTGATTAGCACCTCCACCCTGCAAAGTAGAAACAAATTAATACCTCAGAAAATACTACTTCATGAAAACATTTGCGATGCAGTCAAATAGCATCAGTTCGAAGAGATTCATGTTAAAATTACCTTTTGATTGAGTGTATCTGACATTTTACTTGTCTCTGATTTTTTCAAACTGATAGAAACACTGCTCGGGTGTTAAATTATGCATGCGATGGATTCAACAATTTGTCTGATAGACTGTAGCACCACATTGATGTCAAAACAGCATGCTCAATTGTACAAGGACCTGACTGAATAGCAAGATGTCCTGAAACGTAACAAGGAAACAGTTTATGCAAGAAGTATTATGTTCAGCTTTCATGCTGAGAGAAAAAACAGATTTGCGTATATGAAAGTAAAGAAAAGATATATAACTCATTTATAAGGAAAAAAAAGGCAAAAGGAGGAAGAAAATATGTTACATGCTCCGTAAAGAAGAAGAAGAAGAAGAACTTCCGACTCCACGTTTCCTTTTGGCAGAAACCAGAGTGAGGAAAAGATCAAGGCTCAGTGGGCAGCTGAATTGAATGTGATCGGCAAAAAAACATCAACAGAGCGACGGGCGGAACCAAGAAAGCAATCTTAAAGTTAGTTAAGGAATTTATGGCGAAGTAGGTGAGGAGATGGTGTTGAATGCCTCCATGCTCCTCTTCTCCGCTCGGCCGCAGCACCCCCTCTCTGTCACTATGTGTCTGTGTTCAAGTCCCGAGACGAAACTGCTATATAGACAACTTTCGCCTTCACTCTGTTCATGTAACCCTGTCCAACTCTGTGGTTGGAACGCCTTATTCCTTAAATGAGAAATAACAAAAAATGACATTGTAGCAATGAGCCGAGAAGCTGGAAATTGACAGCCGCGAGGCGATTAATGTGATAGTTCCTTCTGCTCTTTAGTCATTTAATAGTGGATTATAAAATAATTTATAATTTATCTCTCTTTTATGATTAAGTACGTTATCTTTTTGCTATCCACGCTAGCGAACTTGCGATTGCACTTTCTCATCCATGCCCATGTTGCTTTTACAGATGTGTCCCGCCTGACGGCACACAGAAGAAATGGGATGCTTTGTATGACAGCTTCTAAACATGAGCTGTATGTCATACATGAATCCGAACAACACTTATAAACCGAATCACATCATTGAAATTTATAGCAAATTCATAAAACGAAAACAGACGATTAAAGCTATAAATCCAACCTGAATCGAGATTCATCATCGTCCTCTTGCAATCGCAGGAAGAATTAGAGATCAAAAGATGAGTTTCTCAAACAACGAGGGTTCGTTCCCACGTAGCGCAAATAAACGTACGTGACGCTCAAATCATTCATGGTGCTAGATCATTCTTTGTGACCTATCTGTATTTCTCGGATTTCTCAAGCCAATAACAAACTTTAGTAGAACTAACTGGACACTGGATCTTTTAGAGATCAAAAGACGAATGTCTTATCAGAAAAATTGATGTTAAAGCGGCAACTGTAAATTGTCTTTGAATCTCTAATTACATATTAAATTTTATTATTAATTCTTATATCAGAAAAATTTATTTCCACTCACGTAGAATTTTATTTACTTCAATTCCTTAATACATGTCGATTTATCAAATTATCCTCATTTTTTAGGTAAAAAAGTCCTAAATGAGGTATAATTCCTCTTAAATTCAGCATAAATTAACTAGAATCTAATATATTTTCTATCAATTCAGTACGACTCCTTTTCAAATCCAATTAATCGAGAATCAATCAGAGATGCCTATAATATAATCGATTGAGGAAATCGATTGGGGAGTTTCGATCGATTAAAAATTGATCAATAATCGATCAGTTATATTTGTTGCAAGAGAACCGAACTCTTATTTTTTTATAGGTATAAAAAGTCCAAAGTATATATAATTCTTCCTAAATTTAACACATTTAAATTAGAATTTAGTATATTTTCTATCAAATTAATCCAATCAATTAAGCCTAATCCAATCAATTAGTATAGACTCTCAATCAATTGATTAGATAGAAAAAGAATGGTAATCAATTTTATAAAAAATTATTAGATTCTAGTTAAATGATGATGAGTTTAAGAGTAAATATATTTCATTTTGGACTTTTTTATCTAAAAAATATAGATAGTTAGGTAAATTAGTATAAATGAGAGAGTCGAAGTAAATAAAATTTTATATACAATGAATGAAAATGAATATTTTTTTACATAGAGACCGAGGAAGAATTTTAATTGTTATTAAAGAGTTTAAGAGAATTTACCTTAGCGATAACAGTCATATCTTTTAGGGATAAAATGAAAAGAGTTTTTGTTACTCTACAAGGACTACAGTTCTATTTATAACTTTAAATTTATTTTTGTTATTAATTCATCAATAATAACCAAAGCGTATTATAAATTTTTACGCATAAAATGAACATCAGCTATTTTAGCCCATAATTAAAGTATTAGTTATCTCACAATATGTGTTATAAATTTAACATAGAAGCTCGTAATACTGTAAATGCTCGCAAAGCTCAAATAAATAAAAAGAAATAACAATCTTATTCAATTCACAAAATTAAAAAAAGAATAACTTCTGACAAAGATAATGATTGGCGTCACGAAGATTCATATTGATCTGATGCTTTCGCGCCCAATTATCTGCCACTTCTTTTTGAACACGAATAAGTGGATCGGTACGTGTCTTCCTACTCGGAATTCATTCATTCATCCATCAATTCCAGAACAGGGACACATGCAGATCAACGACGCTAGCTAGCTTAGCTCTCCTTAATCAGTACCAGACTGACAAAACCGAACAGACAAATTCGTTCTCATGGTTACTTTAATGGTTGAGACGTAAGTGAGGGTATGATTCATTGCAATAAACCCTAATTCGTGCTACGTGGACTGGTTGTAGCCATGTAAGATGTAGGTAGTGGATGATGGCGTGTGACCCTCTTAACAAAAGCTCTCCCTCCCTCCCTCCCTCCCTCCCTCCCAATTGATAGTGAGTGGGTGCCGATCATTCGAGTAAAGCCAAAGATACATAAATGTAGGACATAGTTTGTTCCCCACTGATCAAGCAATCAACATCACAAGCCAATTGTGCATCCGAAAGCTAGTCAGTGGTGTATAGGTCATGGACCAATTATCTTCAACGTGCATTGATCGTCAAAATCGGCTTAGACATTCAGTGATCTTAGTAGGAATTTTAAAATCAATTATATGATGATTAACTAAAGATATTTTATATCATATTATATTATTAATAAAGATATGTTTAGTTATTATATTTTATATTTGTGTCAAATAATTAAGTATAATAATGTTCTTAGGTAGTAGGTTCTTAACTACATCATATCGGTTGGTTGAATCGATAGTGAGATGATATAGAGAATACTATACTAAACCATTCCTAGTCAAACATTAATATTCAAGGACAATATTAATGCATGAAAACTAACATATAGGTCAATTGATGATATGAACTCACAAGTAATGGATATATGATATTAAGTTGACACATGGGTATACATTAGAGAATGTGTACTAAATTAACCAGTCATGAAAAAGTTTCATAAATTGTCATATGAGTGTCATAAACTTTCTCATATGACTATTAGTATGAATATTCCTTAGACTTGAAGTCACTACGGTTTCCTACATTAGGAGTTATGTACTTTAGTATCGTCAAACGTCACCTGTAACACAGTGGACTATAAAAGCGATCACTGGGTATGTAATGAATTATGCGGAAGGATGTGAGTGATGTAGATGAGATCTATCCCTCCTATATGGTAGGAGTGATATCTGTGGGCTCCTTGATCGAGTAGGAATACTAAAATGCATGGTCATGCTCAAATGAGACGTACAATATGAGATATTGAGTTCATTTGTTTAAGTAAGTCTACTCGGGGATCAATAAACACAAAGATTGATCGAGATTGACAAGGTCTATGCCTCATTGGTCAATCTAGATATCGTGGATAGAAGGACAAGGTCATATATTGTCATAGTCACGGAGGTTAAGTCAGATCTCGACTTTCTCATCACTTGGGTAGCAATGATGCATTGCTAGATGCCACTCATTGCTTTTGTGTCTAAAATGGTTTAGACACATTGCTAACGTTACGAGAATCTATTGGGTCACACACTAAGGACACGATGATTCAGAGATTAATTGATCTAAGTTTGACTAATATTTTATCCGAATTTGATTAATTGAGTTAGACTCGAATGAATCCAATTGGATTATAGGATTGAAATCTAATTTGAGTTAGACTCATTTAGATTAGACTAAATCATATTTAAATGAGATATTAATTCATTAAAATATTTAATAAATTAATAATAGAGGAAGATGAAAAGTTCTTCTTCATTGGATGAAGTGAAGTTGAAGAGTCACATGAAAAAATGTGCTCTAATTAAGTTTTTATTTGCATTAATGGAGAGAAGCTAAAGGGACAAAAACTCTTCATATTCATAGGATGAGTATAAAAGAGTTTTTCTTATCATTTGGATGTAGAACTTGTCATTTTTCCCACACCTCCTTCTTGCTTTGTGAATTTCTTCTTGTGGCTAGCATCATAAAGGCGATTCTTCTCTGAAGCTTGAGAGTTCGTGTTCGTGTGGATACGTATAATGACATGACCACTTGAACATGCAAGAGATCCGGCATACCACGGATAAACGAGATAAGCGAAGGGCACGTGCCAAAGGTATACCTATACGATAGGAATTTGTAAATTAACTTTGTATGAGTTTTCTTTCACATGGATCGCTCGTAGAATCTATTATTTCCGCTGTGATTTTTAAATATTTTTGCATATATATAACTACAGTGGTATCAGAGCTACTTATAAAAGATCATACAATGTTTAGAAAAACTTTTATATGTGATATAGAAGTAGGGCATAATTTTATTATAGATTGTATAATATATGAGCATTTGTTGAGATACAAAAGTTTGTGTTAATCAAACTAAAAATTCATAGCATTATCATATGAATATGAAAGTGTACTATGGTCCAATTTTACTTAACAAATTTTATAACTTATGGTTTCAACTCATGAGCATTTTTACAATCATAATAAAGATTGATGTCTTAAATCTATTGTGTGTGATTTATGCCATGGTGCATGATTATGACCTTAAATCCAATGTGATTGGATGTATGTGTATGTGCATGTTATAATATAATTCATAAATCGGTCTGCGTGTCATGCCTTATCTCTATTTTTCTAGTTGTAAAATAGATTAGGCTCGAATGTAACTCGAGTTTTCCTAATTTGTAATGTACAAAACGAGGAGTGGAATGTCTATTGAAGGATGAAGTAACAAGAAGGATATCGACGACACATGATGACGAAGGATGCACTTAGAGAAGATGTTATCCCTAGGCTGACTATCAATTTTCTCATTAGCTTGAGAAGATTGTAGTATATGGGTCATAATCATGTCACGTTTCACTACTTATATATTGATATATGCAATATCTGTATGTGATGCATAATTAGATAAACATTTATCTTAATTAAGTCAACTCGATATGTCTACCAAAGTTTGGTACTCATAAACTACCTCGATCAATTGTTGTTGGGTTTGCCAAAGCAAAGCGACACATTTTATCTTGGTAGAGTGCGAGAGGACAATTGTGATGTCCCGATATCAAACTTTGGGTGAGACTTTGTTGGGTTCTCCCGGCACCAAAACATATAACGCAGCGGAAACAAGAACCCACGAGCGATCCATGTGAAAGAAAACTCGTACGAAGTTCATCTATCTAATAGATTTATCTACTGTTTATACCTTTAAAGCATGCCCTTCGTTTATATCGCTCGTCCAAGATGCGCCGGATCTCTTGCATGTTCAAACGTTCGTGCCTCTATTCGTATCCACACGGACACAATCTCTCAACTTTGAGAGAACTACCTTAGTTGTGCTAGCAACTTGAGGTAGGTCACAGAACACCAAGAACTCTACAATAGAGTTTCGGCCAAGAAGGGAGGAGAGGAAGGGAAGAAGAAAACATCACAATTTTTTTTATTCAAAATGACAAAGCCCCTCTTTTATATTCATCCCATGAATATCAAGAGTCTTTTGTCTCTTTGACTTCCCTTCATTAAAGCTAATAAAGAGCACATCCTTTCATGTGACTCTTCACCTTCTCTTCATCCAATGAAGAGAGACTTTTTCTCTTTCCTGAATGTAATTCCGACCGGGTCTCTCGGGCTTCCGACTAGGTCTCCCGATCAAGTCTCCCGAGTGCCGAGCTCCCGACCCAGTCGGCCGGGTGCCGACCCAGTCGGCCGGGTGCCGAGCTCTTGACCCGCGCTCCCGAGTTCCCAACTCGGGCTCCCGAACTGACCTCCTGAGTTCACAACTCGGGCTCAGATCTCCCGAGTTCCCAACTCGGGCTCAGATCTCCCGAGTCCCTGACTCGGGCTCAGGCCTCCCGAGTTCCCAACTCGGGCTCAGATCTCCCAAGTCCCTGACTCGGGCTCAGGCCTCTCGAGTTCCCAACTCGGTCTCAGATCTCCCGAGTTCCCAACTCGGGCTCAAATCTGTCGACCAGATTTTCCGAAGCATCGTGTCCTTTGTGTGTGACGCAATAGGTTCTCGTGACGTTGGCAATGCACCTAAACACTTTAGACACATAAGCAATGAGCGATATCTAACAATACATCATTGCTACCCAAGTAACAAGAAAAGTCAAGACTCGACTAAACCTCCGTGACATGATAATGTATGACCTTGTCCTTCTATCCTTGATATCTAGATTGACCAATGAGGCATAGACCGTGTCATCCTCAATCAATCTTGTGTTTCTTGATCCCCGAGTAGACTCACTCAAACAAACGAGCTCAATATCTCATATTGACTCATTTGAGCATGGTCATGCGTTTCAGTAGTCCTACTCGATCAAGGGGCCCACAGATATCACTTCCGTCATATGGGAGGGATAGATCCCATCTACATCACTCACATCCCTCCACATAATTCATTATATACTCAGTGATCGCCTTTATAGTCCACCCTGTTATGGGTGACGTTTGACGATACCAAAGTACATAACTTCTTATGTAGGGAACCGTAGTGACTTCAGGTCTAAGGACTATTTATACCAATAGTCACATGAGAAAGTCTATGATACTCATATGACAATCTATGAAACTTTCTCATGGCGGGTCATTCAGTACACATTCTCCAATGTATACCCATGTGTCAACTTGATATCACATATCCATGACTTGTGAGCTCAAGTCATCAGTTGACCTATATGCTAGTCTCCATGCATTAATATTGTCCCTGAATATTAATGCTTGACTAGGAATAATTTAGTGTAGTGTTCTCTACATTATCTAACTATCGATTCAACCAATCGATATAATGTAGATAAGAACCTTCTACACGAGGACATTATTATACTTAATCATTCGACACAGAATACAAAGTAAGTATAATAACCAAACATGTCTTTATTAATGATAGAATATGATACAAAATATCCCTAGTCAATCATCACATAATTGGCTCTAGGGCTCCTACTAACAGACTTAACTAAGTCTCCTCAATTGGATTGAGAAACCTTGAGGTATATCACAAAAGTTGGGAAAATTGGGTAAGAGAACAATTATACTAAGTCTTGGGCGATTAGCCAATGCTAACTTAGAATGATGTGTAATGTGGATCTTGACCCTCTATTTCCAAGAGTTGCATAAAATGTAATTGATAAAATATTACTTACCTAATTATATTAAGTCTTGGGCGATTAGCCAAAACTAACTCAAGATGAGGTATAATATGGATCCTGTCCCACATGTATATAATCGCTATTTGGTTTGAAGCTAGTAATGTGGGCAAATTGAGTTTACCCACATCCACGACTATGTTAGATCATGTTCGTCAAGCTAGAGGGGGGGGGGGGGTGAATAACTTTTCTCGATTTCTATCTACGATGTTAGCATGCGCAAGCGGAAACAATAACAATAAAAACAATCAAACGATAACACATTACCGTTTACGTCGTTCAGAGATGACGCTCCTACTCCACGGTAGTCCGTAAGGTAGAAGATCCCTTGATTCTTCGGTGGATCACTCCTCAGATGCCCTCTGGCCAGCTCGTGTAGCTTCTTGTGGGTGGAGAATCCTCGCCACAAACTCGGACACACTTCTGAGTACCAAAGACTACTAATGAGCTTTAACCAAGCTTATTTCGTCAGAAGCTCCCAACCCAAATCGAATTCTCTTAAATAGAACTCAAGGCTGAAACTAGCCGCTACCAGTCCACTGCCCCTGGGGCAGTCGACTGCCCCCACTCAAATTTGACCGTTGCAAGCCCAACGTTCGAATTATGACTGTTACCAGTTGACTGTCCCCACAGCAGTTGACTAATCTTTCTGTGGGGTTTATCAGTCGACTGCCAGAACACCAGTCGATTGCCCTACCTAGGTTTCCTTCCTGAGTACAATTCCCTCAGCACTCGACTCTTAGGATTTCCCTGAGTACATTCCCTCAGCACTCGTACCCTCACGACTCAGCTGATTCTTCACCAGTAGCCTCGACTGTTACTTTCGTGGCCTCTTCATCCTCGGCTCCCGTCCCTCAGATACGCACATATGCCTCCAGCTTGCCTCCATGCCATCCTTCACGCATGCCTCGAAGTCCGCGCCCCTCGGCTCATCGTCCCTGCTATCCATTGTCCCTCAGGTGTGCACACAAGCCCACGGTTTGCCTCCATGCCACCCTTCACCATTCCCGAAGCCGTCCAGCTAAGTCAATATGTGTCACCTGCAAACCTGCACACACACATATACATATTAAAACACAAGGGTAAACCTAACTTAAACCCTTTGCACAAACATCAAAATACAAGGTCACTCCGGACCATAGTTTGCCCCACCAATCTCCCCCTTTTTGATGTTTGGCAATACGTTTAAGTTAGGGAAAATAAATAGCAAAACACAAAGCTAACAACTATTTGGACTTACATTGCCAAGGCTCCATCTTGGACTTATACCGCCAATGCATATGCAATGCAACCATGCATGGATCCTATCCCAAGGCATCCCCACACCTAACCTCCCTAAGTTAGAAATTTTTACCAAAACGGGCTTTTTAAATCCTTCCTAAGGCTCCCCCTACATTGGACTTACAAAGGATTTTGAAAAACCTCTTCAAGGTTCCCCTTACGCCAAGAATGGAGCGACAATGCTCCCCTTTTATCTAAGCTCCCCCTAAACCTAAGGTTTCTTGCTAAGGCGTGTTTGGTTTCCCAAATTAAACCCAACACTTCTCCACCATTGTCATGCATCAAAAAGATTCCAATAATTTCTCCATTATTAGATCTTTTATCCCTTAATGATCATAAACACAGTGTACTAGCCCCTCATACATTTGTTTTACATCATTTGGACACTTTTCAATTTCTGAAACCCAATTCAGCCCATATCAATCGACTGCCCCCTGGGTCAGTCGACTGCCCCCTGGGTCAGTCGACTGCCCCCTGGGCCAGTCGACTGGCACACTAAAACTCTGATTTTCAACATTTCTGACCCAACTTCAGAAATGCACCAGAAATTCCACAAATCTCTAAAAATTCTCAAATTTTGTGGAGAGGTTTGTGGTACCCATATCTACTTAGAAAAAATACACTAAAAAATGTATCCATTACCATTCCTAATATTGACACAAAATCCAAAACTACCTAATTAGTTCAATTAAACCTTGACCTAAAGTCCTAGTTTTGGTCTCCTCTTGATGTTTTTGCCTATACAACCCATAATGCCTCCCTAGCATTGATTTGTATGACATTAATACATCGAAAACCAACTTTCATCTATATGACCCCAATGCCATATTTTCATGCATGATACACAAATCTAATGTGCCAAAACTCAAGAATTGAGACTCAAGTTCGTCTCTAATTCTTTTAGCACAGTCCATGGTCCATCTAGACCTCTAGGAGAATACTTCCCGAGATCCATTCACCATATATCACAAAGGATCCTAGAGCTCCCCCTTGAGCTCTTGCCCTAGCCACCTCCCTAGGTGACTCAACAATCACTAGGCAACACCGGTACACCTTCGGTGACTCTTGTAGGACCGGTGCCGTCGATAGAGGGGGGATGAATATCGACTCAGAAATCTTCACGGTAAATCGTAAATTTTTCGTTCTAAATAGAGCGTTAGTAGCACAGCGGAAAAGTAAAAAAGAAAAATAAAAGACGATAGTGCACGCGGGATTTTTACTTGGTTCCCGACCGGGTCAGTACATCCAAGGCCTATGCACGGGAACGCCCGTCCACTATTGGTCTCCTTTCTGGACTTTCCGGAGGTGGAGAAACCTGTCTTACATTGCAGTAATTACAATAAAAAATATAGAAATTTAAGTGCAGAATAATTAAAGCAAACCAACAAATGAAATGGTTGAAGACTCGGCCGATCTGGACCTCCGAAGTGCCGCGCACTTACTCCTGGAGCCTTCCGGTAGTAGAGCCTTGTCGTTAGCGCTTTGTCGTCAATCAGAATGCTCTGAATTGATCTTAGAAGTTGTGTTTAAAGCTGAGGGGTCGAAGCCCCTTTTATAGGCTTCATACGAGCGCTTGGCTTGGCTAGGTTCCAGCTCCATTGTGTTGTTTGCCTGCATTGTCTTCCATTCTGGGTACCTGTAAGATACAAAAATACAAGGCAAATACACACACATTCTTAACCTTAAGGACTTGGTTCTGACTTCGGATTTCCATGAAACCCTAGGTCGAACCGATGCAAGTTCCCACCCTCAAGAACGCGTCTTTCACCTACTCCTTTCAGGAGACGGTTGTCATCCAGTCCTTCGGGTGAACTTTTGCTTAGCCTCCGTTACTCTCGGATCTCGAGACGTCCGAATCCCGACCCGTCTCTACTTTGTCCTTAGTCATCGCTCAGCTAAGTTGGTCAATCTCTTGGACCAAGACTTCGTGCTCAAACCCTAAGTCTAGGACTTCGGTGCTCAACCCTCGGCCAGGTCTTCGTGCCCAATTCCTCGAACCAGGTCTTCGGTGCCCAACCCTTGGCCAGGACTTAGTGCCCAATTCTTCGAACCAGGACTTATTGCCTAGGTTTACTAGGACTTTTCTTTCACTTTGGTACTCCTCTCTTAACTCCTCTTCCCTTGTTCAATGTATCACTGACTTAAGTATATTGTCAAACATTAAAACACTTAGAGGAGGACATCACTGATGCAACTTGCACCAACAATCTCTCCCTTTTTGATGTTTGACAATATCTTAAGTTAGATTGGTTGAAAGGGCTAAACCTTGAAAAATAATCTAAGTTTTGAAAATTCGATTTGATCTTTTGGGAGAAAACAAAAACTTCTAACTTAGGCTTACTTTCCCCCTTTTTGAAAAACATTTTGATTGATCCTTCGGTAAGAGACCAAAAATTTTCTAACTTAAGCGCACCTCTCCCCCTTTGTGATATATCAAAAATCCCCAAAGATACATGCACCAACAATGAAAATATTTGGCTCTTTTTGAAAATACTTAGTATAAATTTTTGAAAGCATAGTAAAACTAAGTACTTAAATTTTCGAAAAAATCCACTTTGCAAAATATTCAGAAAGATATTTTGTATTTGTAGGAAAATGTTTGATCTGAAAAAATTTTCTTTAGAAAAGATTTTTCGAGAGATTGCAAGCAAAAAAAAAATATTGTGAACATACTCTTGAATTTTTTTTTTTGCTTAACACATTTTAAAAAAAATGTTTTTTTTGAAACATGCTCGTATTTGTAGAAACATCTGTACCTTTGAAAATTTTTTTGATCATTTTCAAAAATGCAAGTACTTTTAAGATATATTGAGTTTTTGGAAACAATGCAAGTACTTTCGAAAAATATTATGCATTTTTGGAAAATATGAGTACTGTAAGTTCTGTAAAAAGTATAAGTTCTTTTGAAAGAAGATTACTTGACTTATATTTTGAAAGTACTTTGAAAAATATTGTTTTGAAAACATAATATTTTATTTGACTTGGTTTCCTTTCCATTCTGACACAATCCTAGGAAACCTTGTTAACTACAAGGACATTTCCTCATGTGTCCAGGAAAATTTTCCAAACTCAAGAAATATTATTTCAAATTGATTCTATAAGTTTAAAAATAAATTTTTGAAAATAAAAAAATGATAGTATTTGAAAGGAAATTGCTTATGTTTTCAAAAGGATTTGAAAATACCGTGCATGAAAACATATTATTTTGATATGTTTAATAATTCTTTTAGTTTAACCTCCCCCTAAACTTGACCATCCCAGGAAGCTTGTTGACCATAAGTACTCTTCCACTAAGTCTTTAGGGTTTGGTTTAGACCAAATGAATTATTTAGGGGGCGTTTGGTTTGTTCCATTTTCCGTTTTCATTTTCCAGAAAACCGTATTTTCTAGTTTTCTGGAAAATGACTTTTTTTCATTCTCCAGTTTTTCAGAAAATGCTATGTTTTTTTCTGGAAAACAAAGTTGGAAAATACAAACCAAACATATTTTCTAGAAAATCACATTTTCTACCGAAAATGAAAATGGAAAATAGACAGGAAAATGCAAACCAAACGCCCCCTTTTCAAAAATAATTACCAAAAAATTTGAAAAATACTTGTCAGAGAATTTTCTTTTGACTTAGACTCCCCCTAAATTCGACACATCCTTGGAGTCCTCGTAGATCATTAAGTAGACCTCCTCTGTGACTTTAGGGTTTATCAAAATCAAGGAAGCAGGTAATTTTTGAAAAGATAATCTTTTAATGCATAAGCCTTTTTTCGAAAACACAAATGATAGTTATTGAAGGCACAGTTTTCGAGAAAAACATTTCAAAATAATGAAAACACTCCCCCTGTACCCAACACCGTTTGACACTATCTAAGTGTCTTAAGGAACTTTAGTGTTGTCCTAATAGGCTTGTGTCTAATTGTGTGAGTCAAACAATTTTCAAAAGGATATAATTTTTGAAAACATATAATATATTGGCAATCAGACAAGCATGAAATCCATAAAAATATTATTATGTTAAAGCACTATTTTGAAAATATATTTTTAGAAAAATATTTTAACAATTTTGAAAAACAATTTTGAAAAGCAATTTTCAATTCATTAGTTCTTAACATCTCACCCATTCTAGATGTCTTAATACAACAAGCATGGTTGCCTTATGGGTGCATTGTGAGATGCTTGAATCATTTTTCTTAATTCATTTTTGAATCTAAGATTTAATTGAAACTTGTGTTAGATTCAAATTTATCAAATAGTAAAGTGAATTTGATTTTCGGTAATCGACTTCCAGGTCTTGGCGAGGCACAAGGCCTTCTTTGGTCGTAGCCTTATTGGATCATCAACCATTTCCTTAATAAAGCCTTTTATCGAAAATTCATTTTCAAATTACTTCTTGAAAAATTTTGGTCTAACTAGCTTAGGTTTTGGATCGGTAGCTTCGGCTAGTTCCACCAAACTAAACATACCAAGTAGAATATACTTGACCTTATTAGAAGAGCTTCTCTAACGTACTATCATCTCACCTCCGCCTAATACTAGGTTGTTCAAGTTTCAACTATTCTTTTTCCTATAGTCGTTCTAAATTATGCATAAAATCAAACATGAATGACATGACATAAAGTGAAAAAATAGCAGATGCATGACATGGCAGTTATGCATGAGTCAAACAATTCAAATCATTTTATTTAAGTTTCTAATAATGTATCAAATTTCTGATTTGATACATGTTGTGTGAACCCGCGAATATGCCAACCCACTTTGACATATTTAATTTTATTAACTTAATTATTACGGTTTGGATAAGATTTTATTTGGTTTGAGTTTAAGTTATTTAAGAATTAATTGAATTAATTGGGATTTAATTAATTTGAATACGAATTAATTAGGATTTAATTGGATTAATTAAGAAATAATTTGAATTAATTAAAGATTAAATTGAATTAATTTGAATTAATTAAGATTTTATTGAGTTAAGTTGAATTAATTTGAATTAATTAAGATTTAATTGAATTAAGTTGAATTAATTTGAATTTGAATTAATTAAAGATTAAATTGAATTAATTACGAATTAATTAAGATTTAATTGAATTAAGTTGAATTAATTAAGATTTAATTGAATTAATTATGAATTAATTTGAATAATTAAGGTTGAAATGATTAACTAATAGTTGTGGGTTTAAGTTCATAATCTTCGTTATCTCGAAAATTTCTGACTCATCCACTACTTCTTTCTTATTTATCTTTTCAAGTTTTTCCAATAATTCAGGTTTATTTGAATCATTGTGATTTCTATTGACTAAGACCTTGATTTCAGAAAATTCCATCTCCTCTTTATCCTCAAAATCACATCCTTCAATATCCTCAAGGTAGGTGGGGTAATTTGGGCCACTAGTTAACGTTTTATAATAATCTTCTACATTATTTGTAATTAAACTATTATCTAAAAGAATTTCATCTTCAATATCCTCAAAATTATCCTCAGAAATATCTTCAATATTTTCAAGAATCTCAAAATTAATTTCTGGATTATCCTTAAGATTTTCAGAATTAATTTTCGAATTATCCTTAAGATTTTCAGAATTAATTTCTGGATTATTCTTAAGATTTTCTGATTTGAAATTAGAATTATCCTTAAGATTTTCTGATTTGAAATTAGAATTATCCTTAAGATTATCTGAGATAACAGAGTTAATTTCAGAATTAACTTCAATCTTATCAGCGTTAATATTGATGGATCGCATTGGCGTGCTAGAGGGGGGGGGGGTGAATAGCACTTTGCCGTTTTGATCTCTACAAAGTTGTTAGCGCAGCGGAAACAATAATATGCAAAAGAATACAATAACAATACTAACAATCTGATTTACTTGGTATCCACCCCGGACGGGTGACTAATTCAAGAATCCTTCGGTGGATCAACCCCCGGATAACCTCTGGCTAGATCTGTCGCTCCTTGTGGATGGAGAAACCTCGCCACAACACTTCGGACGCTCTCTGATCACACAAGACTACTAACTCACTTTACCCAAGCGAGTTTCATCAAGAATCTCAGCCAGCACGAAGTCCTCTTTAAATAGGACTCGAGCTGAAACCCTCACTACCAGTCGACTGCTAATTTACCAGTCGACTGGTCTAGCCTTAATTGCTAGCCAACGGCTAGTTTTCGGGGTTACCAGCCGACTGCCATTTTACCAGTCGACTGGTCCAGCCCCGAAATCATTCTGTGAGTTTTATCAGTCGACTGCCTCCCAGGCAGTCGACTGCCCCACTCACACACCTAGGATTTTCCTTTCCGAGTACACTTCTCTCAGCACTCGACCCCTAGGATTCCTCGAGTACAATCACACAGCACTCGTACCCTCACGACTCGACTGACTCCTCCACAGCAGGCTCGACTATTGCCTTTGCGCCATCTTCATCTTCGGCTCCCGTCCCTCGGATGCACGCAAGCCTCCAGCTTGCCTTCATGCCATCCTTCACGCATGCCTCGAAGTTCGCGCCCATCAGCTCATCGTCCCTGCTGTCCAAAGTCCCTCGGGATACGCACGCAAGCCTCCAGCTTGCCTCCATGCCATCCTTCACCGTACTGAGGCCGTCCAGTCAAGTCCATACGTGTAACCTGTACAACCTGCACACTCAACATACACATATGAGATAACAAGGGTAAACTTAACTTAAACCCTTTGCCCAAACATCAAAACACTTAGTCACTCCGGACCACAGATTGCCTCAACAATCTCCCCCTTTTTGATGTTTGGCAATACGTTTAAGTTAGGGAAAACAAATAGTATAGAATAGCAAAAATAATGCTAAACACATGTATATGCAATGCATACATGGATCCTATCCCAAGGCATCCTACACCTAACCCTCCAAGTTAGGAATTTCCGAAACGGGCTTTTTAAAACCTATCCCAAGGCTTCCCACACACCTAACTTCCCACGTTAGGATTTTTCAAACAAAAACGGGCTTTTTAATGCTTTTCCAAAGCTCCCCCTACATTGGACTTACAAAGGTTTTTTAAGAACCTCTCCAAGGTTCCCCTTACGCCAAGAATGGAGCAACCATGCTCCCCCTTAATCTTAACTCCCCCTAAACCTAGGGTTTCTAGCAAAGGTGTGTTTGGTTTCCCAACTTAAACCCAACACTTCTCCCCCTTTGCCTAACATCAAATAGAACCCAATAATATCCCAATTATCGGTTCTTTTAATCCCCAATGACCATAAACAATGTGTACTAGCCCCTATACACTTGTTTTGCATCATCTGGACCCCAAACCAGCTGCTGATACAAAAATCAGCCTTGACCAGTCGACTGCCTCCCAAGGCAGTCGACTGATACTCTGAAAACCAAAATTTCAGCCTTTCTGACGAAATTCAGAAATGCACCAGAAATTCCATAAATCTCCAAAAATTTTCAAATTTTGTGGAGAGGTTTGTGGTACCCATATCTACTTGGGAAAAATATATTCCAAAATGTATCTATCATCATTTCTAAATTTGACACAAAATCCAAAAACTAGCAAAAAGGTTCACTCAAACCTTAACCAAAAGTCCTAGTTTTGGTTTCCCTTGGATGTCTCTGCCCATGCCAACCCACAATACGTCCCTAGCATTGATTTACATGGAAATTACACACCAAAAATTAATTTTCATGCAATATGACCCCAATGTCATATTTCCATGCATGAAACTCAAAAACACCGTGCCAAAACCCAAGAATTGAGACTCAAGTCCATCTCCAATTCCTTTGGCACACTCCATGGTCCAACTAGACCTCTAGGTGGAACCCTCCAAAGATCCATTCACCATATATCCCAAAGGCTCCTAGAGCTCCCCCTTGAGCTCTTAGCCCTAGCCACCTCCCTAGATGACTCAACCATCACTAGGCCACATCGGTGTTCCACCAGTGATTCTTGGCCTACAAACTCAACCCTCTTAACCTTAGACACCTTGTCTTTGGTTAAGTCATTTCTTTTTTCCATTAAATGGCACCCCTTTGCCATTTTTGGACTCCCCCTTCTTGTCATAATCATATGCTACCCTAGCATATTTCTTTCCCTTGGCATGAGAGTTCTTAGATCGGTATCCCAACCCCGATCTATCATTGGTGCGGTTTAAACCACCCAACACTATATCTAAACCCTTAGATCCAATAGTGAATCTCTCTAGGGTTTTCTCTAACCTATCAAGCTTTTCCCTTAAAGCTTGATTTTTCCTTTCTAGGTTCCTAAACCTAGAATCCATATGTCCACTTTGGACATTCCTAGACCTACCCTCCTTTCTAGGCACATTCCTTCCCTTCTTGGGCTTAGTGCCTTGTTCCTTAGGTACAAAGGTCCTAGGTTGATCATGATACATGCTTTTCCTAGGGTTATGATCTACCTTGTTAGCCCTAGTCCTATCATTATATTTAAATCCGAAATTGTGCACCATTAAGCAATTTTCATTAATCCTAGCATGCATGGATGTATAATTAATTCTATTTTTATCATGCATGGAGGAACTTGAATTAGAATTAAATTTTGGCTTAAGGTTAGGAGTTACCTTTCTTACCTTTGGAGTTCCTCCTTGATGTGGGCTTCTTCTCTTCTTCCTTTCTTCTTTCTCTCATCTCTTAAAGTGCTCCATTTTCTTTAGTTCACCTTTTCTAGGGCACTTGGTGTGGTAGTGCCCTAGCTCTCCTTATGTGAAGTATCGAATCTTCTTTTTCTTTTCTTGGGCTTCTCCATTCCTATAATTCATGTTAGATTTAAATTGAATGGACCCAGGTTTAGAGAGTATCTCCTTCTTACCTTTCGGGCACTTGTCCTTGTAGTGCCCCTTTTCATTGCACCCAAAGCATGTGATATGGTCCTTGGCTCTTGCTTTGGTGGAGGTTGGAGCTTCTTCTTCAACTTTTGATGATGTGGATGCCTCCTCTTGATCCGGTATGGTTGAGGGTCTCTCCTCCCCCTCAATCCATGAGGTGGAGACCTCTTCCTCTTCTTCTCTTGAGGAGGTTGATGATCTTTCACTTAATTCCTCCTTCTCGATTGACACTTCCCTTCCTCTTTCTCCATCTTCACCCATTTCATTGGACTCTTGAGATTGTGTAGGCTTCTCATGAATTTCTTTCAATTTGCTCCACAACTCATACGCACGTTTATATTCTCCTACACAATTCAACACATCTTTAGGCAAAATATCAATCAAAATATTTATTACCTTGTCGTTTGCCCTAGATTGCTCTCGTTGTTCATCTGTCCAATATCTGGGACGAAGCCTCTTTCCGTGCTTGTCTCTCGGAATTTCAAAAGAATTTTCAATAACCATTCTACAACCCCAATTCATTCCTAGCCAATTTTCCATCCTTGCTGTAACGCCCGGCTTTCCCGCCCTACGATGTAGGCAGAAGGCGGTGTTACGCGAACATACATATATGCATATGGAGATCTTAATGCAGCGGAATAATTTAAAACTTCATACATATGCATTTAAACCTTGCAACTTATATTGACATATCTTAACTATCATTCTTAAGCATGGTTACTTGGTAAACTTAGCATTGTCATATCATATACGAAATAAGACATAGCATGTGAGACATGACATTCTTTGTACATGTTTGCATTAAATATAACATATCCTACCATCAAGTTTAAAGCCAACATATTGTTCTAAACGAACACATCCTGGAAATCAACATAAGTTGTTCTTTAGAAAGAAACCATCATAAAGTATAGCATGAAACTAGAGTTGACAATGCAAAACATAAGAAGTTGTTCTTTAGGAAAACTATCATAAAGAATAGCATGAAACTAAAGATGGCAATGCAAGACATAAGGCATGTGACAATTATGAGTCATAGGATCCTTTTCTTTTTCTTTTGCCAAGTCACTGCCACACACACACACTTACCCCTCCTGCTGCTTCCCTTAGCTTAGTATTCTCTTGCTTGATCTGCGATATAAGAAAATGAAACTTATAAGCACATAGGCTTAGTAAGACTCTTTCTTACTCACTAAAATCATACGTCACATATAGTCAATGGAAAAACATAACATGGAGAGTGTAACAAAAAACAAAATCATATCATGAGAAGGTATTCATAAAGCATTTAACATGAGGAGGCATATAGATGTACATGAAAATACATAATCATATAGAAGTGCTTAACATGAAATGAAAGTGCATAAAGCTCATGGCATAAGAAGTACTTGACATAAAATATAAGCATATGACATACTTGACATAGAGAAGTTCTTGACATAAACATAAGCATATGGCATACATGACATGGAGAAGTTCTTGACATAAACATAAGCATATGATATACTTGAGATGGAGAAGTTCTTGACATAAACATAAGCATATGACATACTTGACATGGAGAAGTTCTTGACATAAACATAAGCATATGATATACTTTACATAGAGAAGTTCTTGACATAAACATAAGCATATGACATACTTGACATGGAGAAGTTTTTGACATAAACATAAGCATATGACATACTTGACATGGAGAAGTTCTTGACATAAACATAAGCATATGACAGACATAAACATAAGCATATGACATACTTTACATGGAGAAGTTCTTGACATAAACATAAGCATATGACATACTTGACATGTAAAAGTTCTTGACATAAACATAAGCATATGACATACTTGACATGGCATAGATGCATAACATGAATGAATGTATGAGGTAAATGCACATAACATAAGGATGCTTATTTGAAAATCATATTTATAAATACTTAAACATAAATCTCAACATCATAGGGGGCCCCGGCTTGTACCACATACATACATCTATCATTTGCGCGCATCCATAAGTAAATACGAGGTAGCTAGTCTCGACCTACTAGGGTACTAGGTTACCTTCAACCTAGGGACAACTACGGTAGGCCAGAACCGAGGCTTTCATAAGGAGCCCATCCCTGTTGGACAGCTTCGGAAGTCCCAGAACTGAGGACAGCTACAGTAGTCCTACACCAAGTCTTTCATAATGAGCCCATCTCTTGGACCTTATTTGGGTCCGGTACAACCTCATCCATAAAGTAAAATAGCTTCACATGCTTCTTTTCACATCATAAGAAATGCTCTTGGCTTTTCATCATTCATAGAACTTACATATCATAGTTAAAGACATAAACATGATCTTAACATATGAAGCATGGTATAAAGCATATTTAGCATTTCATCATTCATAGTTAATGCATAACATCATTATGCCTTAAAGACATGAACATCATCTTCATTCATCATCTTCATTCATAAGACATGACATACATACATAATTATGCCTTAGGGCATAAACATCATCTTAGTTCATAAAGCTTGCATGATCATGGTACATAAGGTTGGCATGCATAAATAAGTTTTACATACATGGTACATATCACATAGCATACATGATTATGGTATCTATCATAAAGCATGCATGGGTAGGATCCATATGAACATGATACATACTACATAGGTTCATGACATTCAACATAAAACATGCATAGGTCTACATAACCATAATATACATATCATAATACATATGTTCATGGCATTTAACATAATGCATACATAATTATACATAAACATGATGTCTACTTTACAACACATGTGTTCATGGCATATGGTTTAAAACATCCATAAATAGAACCTACTAAAATATGACACATAATATAAGCATACAAGGTCATGATGCATAGCACATAAAGTTAGGGTTTAGGCATCATAAAATTCATACAACATGCTTGAATATATATCTACATCATAATAAGCCATAAACAAGTACATTTGAAGCCTTAGACTAACCCAAACCCTAAACTTGGTGCTTGGCCGAAAGTTGTAGATGGATGTCCCATTATTCTAGCAGCATGTGAGGTACCATAACTAAAATAATGCCCACACAATACATACAATGTCATTGGAAGCCATTAGAACACATGATTGGGGCTAACCCTAATTCCTAGCCCTAGATTAGGTCTTGGCCGAAACTTATAAGGGGTCACAAGTGCATGGAATCTTCATATAACTCACAATTAACATCCATTGTATCATAGGAAATCATAATAAGCATGCTTGGAGGGTTAGATCTAATCCTAACCATGAAAGGGGAGAGGTGGCCGAAACTTCATGAGGGACTTAAGGTGCTACAAAAATTTCACAACTCACAATTCATTCTTTATTTATCATAAGAAAGCATTAGGAAGCATAAGTGAGGTTTTAACATCATCCCAAACCCATAAGATTTGCTTGGCCGAAACCCTAGAAAGCCCTAATCCATAGTTTTCTCAACATAGAGTCCAAACAAAATCTTATATCATGAAAGACAACTTAAAAACTATTATACCACAGGTGAGGGAGTCTTACCTCTCTTTATCTTGGTTATAAACCTTGAATAGAGAAAATAAATGAAAATCTTCTTGACTTTAGAACACCCCTTGCCCTCGTAGCCTTGTAGAAAAACTTGGATCTTCAAGAGGGAGTCCTCTTGTGAAGTTTTCCAAGGGGAAAATCTTCTTGTGGGTCACGGCAAGGAGGAGGAAAGGAGGAGGAAGAAGAGAGAAGAGGAAGAGCCTTGGTGGAAAAAAAGTAACTTAAGCCTCTTCACTTCTCATCCATCCTTTTTATACTAAGTGAAGGAGCATGGTGCCTCTTCACATGGTGCCTCTTCAACTTCCTTTAGTCTCAACTAAATTCTTCTCTATTTCCCAATATCACTCCCTTGCTAGGTGAATTAGTTAGTACATGCATGATGAGACTTTGCCTCTATTCTAGGTCCAAGGTTCAATCCTTGGTGCATGCACTTTATTTTTATTCCATTTACTCTTATTTTTGGCAAAACCCACATAAGAGCCCACCAAGAGTTATGCTAATATTCCTAATTGAAACTCATTTCTATTTATGTTTAAATTGTACCCAAGGTCTACTAATAGCCATGGTACTAGAAGGGTCCATGTAAGGCCCATTAGTACTTAGCTTTTTAATCTATATAAGAAATAATGCTAAGGTTCATGCTAGTATTCATATGTTACTCATGAATCTATATAAGCATGATCAATATTTTAAAGAAAAATATTGAGAGGATTTTACAGGCGTTACAATCCCCCATACCTCATGAAAGTTCGTCCTCGAACTTAGAATAGCTCCGGGTACTTGCGTCTCATCTCGGCCTCGCGTTCCCAGGTGGCTTCCTCGAACCGTTGACTTTGCCATAGGACCTTGACTAAGGGTACCTCCTTGTTCCTTAGCTTTTTAACTTACCGATCGAGGATCTAGATAGGTCGGCTTTCATAACTTAGGCCCTCCTGAACTTGTACTGTCTGCGGCTCAATCATTTTGTCTGCGTTTGGAATACACTTCTTGAGCATCGACACATGGAACACGTTATGAATAGCCGACATCTCTTGGGGTAGCTCTAGCTCATAAGCCACCTTGCCGACTCTTTTTCAGGATCTGGTACGGTCCCACATAACGCAGACTTAGTTTTTCTTTCTTCCCGAATCTCGTTACCCCTTTCATAGGGGCCACTCTGAGGAATACCAAATCTCCCACATCGAATTCCAGGGGCCTACGTCGGACATCCGCATAATTCTTCTGCCGGCTCTGAGCAGCTTCTATTCGTTGTCGGATGTTCTGTATAGCTCTGGTGGTGTCATTGATAAAATCCGTCTTGAGCCCCATTTCCTTCTTTTCACCACCTTCGTACCAACAGATCGGAGACTTACATCTCCTCCCATACAAAGCTTCATAAGGTGCCATTCCGATAGTAGCTTGGTAGCTATTATTGTAAGCGAATTCCGCTAAGCACAGATATCGGCACCAACTCCCTTTGAAATCCAGGGCACAAGCTCGTAACATGTCCTCCAGTACTTGATTCACTCGTTCAGTTTGCCCGTCAGTCCGAGGGTGAAAGGTGGTACTGAATCGCAGTTTAGTGCCAAGAGACTTCTGGACGCATTCCCAAAACTGTGAGGTAAAGCGACCGTCCCTATCTGAGATGATGGTCTTGGGAACTCCGTGAAGTCTGATTATCTCCTTAGCATATAATTGAGCTAGTTGCTCAATTGAATATGTCATCTTGATTGCTAGGAAATGAGCAGACTTTGTCAATCTGTCCACAATTACCCATATCACATCATATCCGTTCGTAGTCTTGGGAAGTCCTGAGATGAAATCCATAGAGATATCTTCCCATTTCCATTCCGGAATTGGAAGTGGCTGTAGAAATCCTCCGGATCGCTGATAACCGCTTTTGTCATGTTACGGTTTCAAATACAATTTAAGTACCGAATTCCTCTAAACTAATGTAGCATAGAGTAACTCGAGTCGTCTCCCAACGAATGTAGTTGGTGCATGATAAATCTCAGAATTGTATTTTATTGCTTTTGGGTTTTTGATATCAAACTGGGATTTCGATTTGAAGGTAAAGACTATGAAAAGAAATAGCAAGCAGGAATGAAATCTAGTTCTAATTGAGGAAAGACAGTGCAGGTAATGAAATCTAATTTAACCTGACTACAATTGCAGTAAAGAATCAACAAAACTAAACGTGGAACAAAATCTACAGCATTAATGAATCTAATCTAACCTAATTTAACTTGACAATGAAACACAAGGCAACATTAAGGAAGCAATTAAGGGAATAGAGCATTAATGAAACTTAACCTAATCTTACCTAATTGCATACTTAAACATAAGAGAAACTTGAAACATTTAATTAATAAAACGTAGCAAGAATCTAAACTGAGAAATTACAAAACTAAAGTAAAACAATTGGTTGGGGCATTTCATCGAACAAGTGATAAGCATGAATCAAAATGAAACCAAATGCAAGCAAGATTAAACATAGGGAATTGAAATTGATTACAAACATTCACCATTCAACAAAAACATCCACTACATCAACCGAATCACCAAATCTGCTGAAAACATTAGATGAACCACTGATGATGAAGCGGCTGCTGCCTGTAGCTGCTGTTGAAGAGATGCTACCACTTGGCTTGGATGGAGAAGCTGTGACGGAATGCTAGTGAAGGAATGAAGCTGATTAAGGAAAAATCTGCTGGGCACGACAGAAAAGCTGGGACGAAGAACTGCTAATTGCTGGATCAAATCTGATGAAGGGAATTGCTGGCTAAAGAAGAAATGCTGGGAAATGAAGCTGCTGAAAATGAAAAGCTGTGGGAATTGAATTGCTGGGAAGAAATTTGTGAACAAGAAAAACTGTAAAGAGATGCTGTAAACAGAAAGAACGGCTGCCGGCGGTGGAGTGGAAGTCTGCTGCCCGGAGCTGTTGAAGAGGTGCTGCCACTCGACTTGGATGGAGAAGCTGCGAAGGAATTTGATCTCTGCCGGCTACTGGATGAAATCGGCTGGATGAATTCTGTGAAGAACTGATGAAAAATTGAATTGCTGTAAATGAAAACTAAATGCTGAAATTAAAGGAATTGCTGTAAGGAAAACAATTGAATGAAACTGCTGTAAAAATTTGATCGTCGGCTGCGGAGGAGGTGGATGATTGTTTTCTCTCCGAACCCCGAAAGAGAAAGTTGCGGTGGAGATGGATGGCTGCTACGGCTGCGTTCGGCTAGAGCTCGGAACCCCCAAAGCCTAGCTGTGGTCGTCGGTGATGAGAATGGAAGAATGACTTCTCTCCGAACCCTGAAAGAGAAAGCTGCGGTGGAGATGGATGGCTGCGACGGCTGCGTTCGGCTAGAGCTCGGAACCCCCAAAGCCTAGCTGTGGTCGCCGGTGATGAGAATGGAAGAAAGACTTCTCTCCGAACCCCGAAAGAGAAGCTGCTATGAAGTCGACCAAGGCTCGAATCCCGAACCCTAGCTGTGCGGTGATGATCCGGCCGACGGCGAGATGGCGAGGTGGAGATCTGCCGGCCGGAGGAGATGAGGCGAAATTTGGTGGAAGAAGGAGGTTTTCCCCCGTTTGCCGATCGATGCCCTAGCTTCTCTGCGTCTGCCCTTTTTGTTTCTTTGTCTCGGCTGCGCGTGAAGGATGGTCAAGCTCGGGTTTGCTCAGCGGTTCAGTCCAGCCAAGCCAAAGCAGTTGGGTTAAGACCTCTTGGTTCGACACAGCTTGGGTTCAGTCCAGCTCATCAGTTGGTTCAACCAACCCAGCCAGCAGTTGGGTTTAGTCCAGTCAATGGTTCAGTCCAGTCAGCTAAGCCACAAGTCAAAAGAGAATTAGCAACGAACGGCTGAGATTGAATTGGCTTCATCCAACGGTCGGATCTCTTCATATCTGAACCAAACTTCATAGATCCCAATCAATGGCCCTGATCTACCTATCCCCAGCTCAGATTGACCAGATCAGTGGCGGATGGTCCAGATCTTCCCTTTTCTTGAATAGATAGTCTAGAACATCTTGAGCTCGATCCAATGGTCAGATCACTTCTGATTTGGTTGAAATTTTCAGATCTTGATCTCTGGTCATGATTGATTCTATCTTGGACTCGGATCGACCAGAAATTGACCGATGGCTCAGATCTAGCCGTAATCTGGAATGGACGGCTCCTATTAATCCGATATTTGATCCTTTTGATCTGGATCCAATCCTGACTCAAGTCTGACCCAATTTGATCTAGGTCCATGATCAATTGAAGCCTACAAAATGATATTCAAATTTAGTGCCAAAAATATCCCAAATATACAAAGATTAGAATTAAAAGCAAAAATGAAGGGAATACATGAAACCTAATAAAATTACAAACTTAAGAATATAAAATGTGGATCGAACATGGATTATAGAGCCAAAAATAATCAACAAAATGATGGTTATCAGTCGCTGGTGTTCCGCTTTCACTCGTTGGCAGGTCAGGCAAGTGCTGACATGCTGAGCCACGTCCCTCTTCATACCGAACCACCAGAATTTCTCCTTCAGGTCTTGATACATTTTGGTAGATCCCGGATGCATCGAATAAGGGGTTCCGTGAGCTTCTGCTAATATTTCCTTCCGCAGCTCCGGATTATTAGGGATACATAGAAGATCCCTAAGGTATATACTCCACTGTCGGCGATACGAAAACCATCACCCTTTCCTTCTAGAATCTCCTGCTTGATTCTCTGAAGACTCGGGTCACCATTTTGTTTTTCTAATATGTCGTCGAACAGCGTCGATGATATGGTCATGGTAGAAAGCCACCCGGAAATGATCTCGACCCCGTAATTCATAATTTCTCTTTCGAGTGGGCGGGGTAATACTGATAAGGACATCAAGGTGGCACTGGACTTCTGGCTGAGTGCATCGGCCACTTTGTTTGCATTCCATGGATGGTAGAAGATCTCACAGTCGTAGTCCTTCACTAACTCAAGCCATCGGCGTTGTCTCATATTTAGGTTTTTCTGAGTGAAGAAGTATCGCAGACTCTGGTGGTCTGTATAAATCCTACACTGTGCTCCATATAGATAATGCCTCCATATTTTGAGAGCGAAGACCACAACGGCCAGTTCTAAATCGTGAGTTGGGTAGTTCTTTTCATGTTCTTTGAGTTGTCTAGAGGCGTAGGCAATGTCTTTACCACTTTGCATAAGTACAGCTCTGAGTCCCAATTTGGAGGCGTCGCTGTACATGTCGAAGCTCTGGTTACTTTCCGGAAGAGTAAGAATTGGAGCACTTGTAAGTCTTCTTTTTAGTTCCAGAAAACTCCTTTCGTAGTTTTCCATCCATTCGTACTTTTTATTTTTCCGGGTGAGAACCGTTAGAGGGGTTGCAATTCTCGAGAAGTTCTCTACAAATTTTCGATAATAGCCTGCCAGCCGGAGGAAGCTTCTGATTTCACTGGCATTCCTTGGCCTGCTCCAATTACTCACAGCTTCAATCTTTGTTGGGTCTACCATAACTCCGTCTTTGGAAATAATATGACCCAAAAAGGCTACTTGGTCGAGCCAGAACTCGCATTTGGAGAACTTTGCGTACAGTTGCTTTTCCCGAAGAATCTGTAATACTATCTTCAGGTGTTCAACGTGCTCTTCTTGGTTTCTCGAATAGATAAGGATATCGTCGATGAAGACGATTACAAATTTGTCGAGGAAAGCCGAGAATACCCGATTCATAAGGTCTATAAACATAGCAGGAGCATTTGTCACGCCGAAGGGCATAACGACGAATTCAAAATGTTCGTACCTTGTTCAGAAAGCCGTCTTCGGAATATCATCCTGTTTTACTCTGACTTGATGATAACCAGACCTCAGATCGATCTTAGAGAAGACGGTGCTCCCTTTTGCTGGTCAAACAGGTCATCTATCCTCGGAAGGGGATACCTGTTCTTGATCGTCACGTTGTTCAGCGCTCGGTAATCTATGCACATTCGCATAGATCCATCTTTCTTCTTCACAAACAGTACCGGAGCTCCCCATGGAGAGTGACTAGGGCGAATAAGTCCCTTATCGAGTAACTCCTGTAGCTGTTCCTAAAGCTCTTTTAATTCAGCCGGCGCCATATAGTAAGGTGCCTTGGAGATCAAGTTAGTACCAGGAACCAATTCGATCTCGAATTCCACTTCTCTATCAGGAGCTAATCCTGGTAATTCATCTGGCAATACCTCTGGGTAATTGCATACAATCCTGACATCTTCTAGCTTCTGGTCCTTTGTTTGACTTGCGTCGACCACATGTGCTAGAAATCCAATGTATCCCTTGTCTAACATTTTCTGTGCTTTGAGAGTCGATAAGAATTTTCCGATTCTTTTCCTTGGCTCTCCGATAAATTCAAACATAGAATCTGCCTCGGGTTGAAAGACCACCTTTCGCTTAAGGCACTCGATAGAAGCACCGTATTTGCTCAGAAAATCCATACCCAATATAACATCATAATCCTGCATGTCGAGTACTATCAGATCGCAGTAGAGTTCTCTTTCTGCGATTTCGACTGGCACAGCACGCAGCATGTGAGTGGATGTCATTATTTCTCCCGAAGGCAGGGTCATTAAGAACTTGCAGTCTAGAACTTATGGAGGCATATCTATCTTCTTAGTGTATGGCATAGAAATGAACGAGTGCGTTGCCCCAGTATCAAATAATGCAGTAGCATACTGACTGTAAATAAGTATTTGACCTGTGACAACCGTAGAAGCATTCGCGGTGTCCTCCTTGGTAATAGAGAATACCCTGGCATTCGTCATAGTTGGTGGGGCCTTCAATCTCTCTTGGCTCATCGAGGTACCTTCCAGCTCAGCTTGCATATAATGTAGTTTTGCTGGTACACCCTGGTACTGAACATGCTGTTGGGGAGTTGCCTGGTTCTTGGTAGGACAGTAAGAGGCCATGTGCCCTTCCACTCCGTAGATGAAACACCGGTTCGTACCCTTGCGGCATTCCCCGGAATGCGTTTTTCCGCATGTAGCGCACGGGGGAAACCTGGACTGTTTATTTGTTGGGCCCCCTTGGGAGTTGTTCCATGGCTTCCGTTTGCCACTATTGTTTTCCTTCCAGTTAGCGTTGGTACTCTGAGGTTTCTGACCTCTTGAGTGATAATGAAAGGGAAGAACATTCGGGGCAAAGGCGAGCCAGCCGGTTAAATTTCTTCACGGCTTCATTGACTGAGAGGTTGCCCTGTCGGAATTCCGTGAACTTATCGTAGTGTTTGTTTGTGACACGCATATTGAAGAATTCCTCGAAGAATTCCGATTCGAAATTCGTCCACTTCATCTGGTTCACCTGTCTTTTGGCCTTGACCCTTTCCCACCACATTCTGGCGTCCCCAGAAAGGCAGAATGATGCACACTTGATCTTCTCATGTTTAGGCCAATCCAGCAGCTCCATTGTACTTTCCACTATTTTGAACCACGCTTGAGCGCCCCATAGTTCGCCAGCACCCGAGAAATTTTTCGGTTTCAGCCTCAACCACTGGATCAGATAAGCCTCTTGTCGTGCTACAGTGGCAGGGCCTGTCGGAGGGATTTGCGTAACCGTAGGCGTGACTGGTGTCACAGTCTGGTTCGCCGGTGGAGTGATAGAATTTTCTTGCTAGTTCATCAAGGTATTAATGGTTTGCTGCTGCTCGGTAACCTGACGCTGAAGTTCGGTCACTAATTGCATCAGGTCGGGCGATGAAGTAGTCTCGTTAATTCTGTTACTCTGTCTTCTAGCCATGCTTTTCTTCATAAAAGGCAAGTAAGGCTAATATAAGTTATTGTTATTCCTATCCACATATCAAACTCTAAAGTGTTCGACATCATAAAGTAAGGTAAGGTATCATTCATATTTGCATATCCTAAAAATACTCTCTATCATAAGGTATCATTCATACTTGCATATTCTAGAATCATAAAAGAAAGTAAGGTATGCATAGAGTAACTTACTTGGAAGCTATAGGAAGAAGACTTGATGTGTTCGGTCACTAATTGCATCAGGTCGGGCGATGAAGTAGTCTCGTTAATTCTGTTACTCTGTCTTCTAGCCATGCTTTTCTTCATAAAAGGCAAGTAAGGCTAATATAAGTTATTGTTATTCCTATCCACATATCAAACTCTAAAGTGTTCGACATCATAAAGTAAGGTAAGGTATCATTCATATTTGCATATCCTAAAAATACTCTCTATCATAAGGTATCATTCATACTTGCATATTCTAGAATCATAAAAGAAAGTAAGGTATGCATAGAGTAACTTACTTGGAAGCTATAGGAAGAAGACTTGATGTGTGTGTAGTGAGATGACAACTGGCTCTGATACCAACCTGTAACGCCCGCCCTTCCCGCCCTACGATGTAGGCGGAAGGCGGCGTTATGCGAACATACATATATGCATATGGAGATCTTAATGCAGCGGAATAATTTAAAACTTCATACATATGCATTTAAACCTTGCATCTCATATTGACATATCTTAACTATCATTCTTAAACATGGTTACTTGGTAAACTTAGCATTGTCATATCATAAAAGAAATAAGACATAGCATGTGAGACATGACAATTTTTGTACATGTTTGCATTAAATATAACTTATCCTACCATCAAGCTTAAAGCCAACATATTGTTCTAAACGAACACATCCTGGAAATCAACATAAGTTGTTCTTTAGAAAGAAACCATCATAAAGTATAGCATGAAACTAGAGTTGACAATGCAAAACATAAGAAGTTGTTCTTTAGGAAAACTATCATAAAGTATAGCATGAAACTAAAGATGACAATGCAAGACATAAGGCATGTGACAATTATGAGTAATAGGATCCTTTTCTTTTTCTTTTGCCAAGTCACTGCCACACACACATACTTGCCCCTCCTGCTACTTCCCTTAGCTTAGTATCCTCTTGCTTGATCTGCGGTATAAGAAAATGAAACTTATAAGCACATAGGCTTAGTAAGACTCTTTCCTACTCACTAAAATCATACGTCACATATAGTCAATGGAAAATAATAACATGGAGAGTGTAACATAAAACAAAATCATATCATGAGAAGGTATTCATAAAACATTTAACATGAAGAGGCATATAGATGTACATGAAAACACATAATCATATAGAAGTGCTTAACATGAAATGAAAGTGCATAGAGCTCATGGTATAAGAAGTACTTGACATAAAATATAAGCATATGACATACTTGACATAGAGAAGTTCTTGACATAAACATAAGCATATGACATACTTGAGATGGAGAAGTTCTTGACATAAACATAAGCATATGACATACTTGAGATGAAGAAGTTCTTGACATAAACATAAGCATATGACATACTTGACATAGAGAAGTTCTTGACAGAAATATAAGCAAATGACATACTTGACATGGAGAAGTTCTTGACATAAACATAAGCATATGACATACTTGACATAGAGAAGTTCTTGACATAAATATAAGCAAATGACATACTTGACATGGAGAAGTTCTTGACATAAACATAAGCATATGACATACTTGACATGGAGAAGTTCTTGACATAAACATATGCATATGACATACATGACATGGAGAAGTTCTTGACATAAACATAAGCATATGACATACTTGACATGACATAGATGCATAACATGAATGAATACATGAGGTAAATGCGCATAACATAAGGATGCTTATTTGAAAATCATATTTATAAATACTTAAACATAAATCTCAACATCATAGGGGGCCCTGGCTTGTACCACATACATACATCCATCATTTGCGCGTATCCCTAAGTAAATACGAGGTAGCTATTCTCGACCTACTAGGGTACTAGGTTACCTTCAACCTAGGGACAACTATGGTAGTCCAGAACCGAGGCTTTCATAAGGAGCCCATCCCTATTGGACAGCTTCGATAGTCCCAGAACTGAGGACAACTACGGTAGTCCTACACCGAGGCTTTCATAAGGAGCCCATCCCTTGGACCTTATTTGGGTCTGGTACAACCCCATCCATAAGGTAATATAGCTTCGCATGCTTCTTTTCACATCATAAGAAATTCTCTTAGCTTTTCATCATTCATAGAACTTACATAGCATAGTTAAAGACATAAACATGATCTTAATACATGAAGCATGGTATAAAGCATACTTAGCATTTCATCATTCATAGTTAATGCATAACATCATTATGCCTTAAAGGCATGAACATCATCTTCATTCATCATCTTCATTCATAAAGCATGACATACATACATAATTATGCCTTAGGGCATAAACATCATCTTAGTTCATAAAGTTTGCATGATCATTGACATAAGGTAGGCATGCATAAATAAGTTTTACATACATGGTACATATCACATAGCGTACATGATCATGGTATCTATCATAAAGCATGCATGAGTAGGATCCATATGAACATGATACATACTACATAGGTTCATGACATTCAACACAAAACATGCATAGGTTTACATAACCATAATATACATATCATAATACATATGTTCATGGCATTTAACATAATGCATACATAATTCTACATAATCATGATGCCTACTTTACAACACATGTGTTCATGGTATATGGTTTAAAACATCCATAAATAAAACCTATTAAAACATGGCACATAATATAAGCATACAAGGCCATGATGTATAGCACATAAAGTTAGGGTTTAGGCATCATAAAATTCATACAACATGCTTGAACATATATCTACATCATAATAAGCCATAAACAAGTACATTTGAAGCCTTAGACTAACCCAAACCCTAATCTTGGTGCTTGGCCGAAAGTTGTAGATGGAACTCCCATTATTCAAGCAGCATGTGAGGTACCATAACTAAAATAATGCCCATACAATACATACAATGCTATAGAAAGCCATTAGAACACATGATTGGGGCTAACCCTAATTCCTAGCCCTAGATTAGGTCTTGGCCGAAACTTATAAGTGGTCACAAGTGCATGGAAACTTCATATAACTCACAATTAACATCCATTGTATCATAGGAAATCATAATAAGCATGCTTGGAGGGTTAGAACTAATCCTAACCATGAAAGGGGAGAGGTTGCCGAAACTTCATGAGGGACTTAGGGTGCTACAAAAATTTCACAACTCACAATTCATTCTTTATTTATCATAAGAAAGCATTAGGAAGCATAAGTGAGGTTTTAACATCATCCCAAACCCATAAGATTTGCTTGGCCAAAACCCTTGAAAGCCCTAATCCATAGTTTTCTCAACATAGAGTCCAAACAAAATCTTATATCATGAAAGACAACTTAAAAACTATTATACCACAGGTGAGGGAGTCTTACCTCTCTTTATCTTGGTTATAAACCTTGAATAGAGAAAATAAATAAAAACCTTCTTGACTTTAGAACACCCCTTGCCCTTGTAGCCTTGTAGAAAAACTTGGATCTTCAACAGGGAGTCCTCTTGTGAAGTTTTCCAATCGGAAAATCTTCTTGTGGGTCACGGCAAGGAGGAGGAAAGGAGGAGGAAGAAGAGAGAAGAGGAAGAGCCTTGGTGGAAGAAAAGTAACATAAGCCTCTTCACTTCTCATCCATCCTTTTTATACTAAGTGAAGGAGCATGGTGCCTCTTCACATGGTTCTTCTTCAACTTCCTTTAGCCTCAACTAAATTCTTCTCTCTTTCCCAATAGTACTCCCTTGCTAGGTGAATTAGTTAGTACATGCATGATGAGGCTTTGCCTCTATTCTAGGTCCAAGGTTCAATCCTTGGTGCACGCACTTTATTTTTATTCCATTTACTCTTTTTTTTGGCAAAGCCCACATAAGAGCCCACCAAGAGTTATGCTAATATTCCTAATTGGAACTCATTTCTATTTATGTTAAAATTCTACCCAAGGTCCACTAATAGCTATGGTACTAGAAGGGCCCATGTAAGACCTATTAGTACTTAGCTTTTTAATCTATATAAGAAATCATGCTAAGGTTCATGCTAGTATTCATATGTTACTCAAGAATCCATATAGGCATGATAAATATTTTAAAGAAAAATATTGAGAGGATTTTATGGGCCTTACACTTGCCTTCCAATGCCCGAATTCTTCATGATTGTAGGATGGGGGTGTGTTGATATCTTCCCCCAACTTATCTTTCATGTTCTTCTTCCTCTAGCGAGTGCTCCCTCGGCGGTTAGTCCGATCAAGAGCGGTCCTTCGCTCTGATACCAACTGATGGATCACTTTGTCGTTTTGATCTCTACAAAGTTGTTAGCGCAACGGAAACAATTATATGCAAAAGAATACAATAACAATACTAACAACCTGATTTACTTGGTATCCACCTCGGACGGGTGACTAATCCAAGAATCCTTCGGTGGATCAACCCCCGGATAACCTCTGGCTAGATCTGTCGCTCCTTGTGGGTGGAGAAACCTCGCCACAACACTTCGGACGCTCTCTGATCACACAAGACTACTAACTCACTTTACCCAAGCGAGTTTCGTCAAGAATCTCAGCCAGCATGAAGTCCTCTTTAAATAGGACTCGGGCTGAAACCCTCGCTACCAGTCGACTGGTCTAGCCTTAATTGCTAGCCAACAGCTATCCCAACGGCTAGTTTATGGGGTTACCAGTCGACTGCCATTTTACCAGTCGACTGGTCCAGCCCCGAAATCATTCTGTGAGTTTTATCAGTCGACTGCCTCCCAGGCAGTCGACTGCCCCACTCACACACCTAGGGTTTTCCTTCCCGAGTACACTTCTCTCAACACTCGACCCCTAGGATTCTCCGAGTACAATCACACAACACTCGTACCCTCACGACTCGACTGACTCCTCCACAGCAGCCTCGACTGTTGCCTTCGCGCCCTCTTCATCTTTGGCTCCCGTCCCTCGGATGCACGCAAGCCTCCAGCTTGCCTCCATGCCATCCTTCATGCATGCCTCGAATTCCGCGCCCATCAGCTCATCGCCCCTGCTATCCAAAGTCTCTCAGATGCGGACGCAAGCCTCCATCTTGCCTCCATGTCATCCTTCACCATACCGTGGCCGTCCAGTCATATCCATATGTGTAACCTGTACAACCTGCACACTTAACATACACATATGAGATAACAAGGGTAAACCTAACTTAAACCCTTTGCCCAAACATCAAAACACTTGGTCACTCCGGACCACTGATTGCCTCAACAAATATTATCATAATTAATTTAATATTGCTAGAATTAATTTCAGAAATTATTAAATTGTATTAAACAATAGATTTCTGATATTTTAGCATTATTTACATTTTCTAACTGGTCATGCAAGATATTAACTTGATTATTTACACAATTTAATTTTTCAGAAAAATTATCTAACTTGTTTACATAAGAAAGTGCAGGAATTTTAAAACTTTTCAGAACATAAATTTTGCGTACCTTTGCCGGACATTTGTTCTTATATTGTCCGTATTTTTTGTACTTGAAACATTTGATGTGGTCCTTGTTCCTACGGACTTCTGGCGCTGGTGCCTCCTTTGCCGCCGGTGAGGAATGATTCTTACGAGTAGGACACTGATTTTTGTAGTATCCTCTCTCCCTGCACGTGAAGCATATAACATGGAATTTAAAGTTTGACATTTAAAAATAAATTGTACCTAATTCACCCCTGGCTCCCCCTCAACTCCTAGCGTCGTT
>JAGFNQ010002890.1:438972-526979 GCA_024364735.1 Boesenbergia rotunda | reverse complement strand
CGAAGAAAACTCGACGTGGACGGCGAATAGAGGCGGAGCTTCCAAGGGACGCTTACGGTTGGATCTCGTCCCTTCCTTCGAGTTACGCGAGGTATTAAGTAAATTAGTTTACTTTCTGCAAAATTTTAATATATGATCATGTCTACACAATATAAGGTTGCATGCTTAGATGTGTGGTTAAATAATTTGGGAAATTATTTATGCTAAATCTTCCGCTGCACGTAATAAATTTTAAAATTACGAACCCGCATCCATGTCAACATGCACCCGGTCCCAACAGTGGTATCAGAGCCGGTTAGTGTTCGACATAATCATATAATTGTTTTGCGGAAAACTTTGTCATGATCTCAATTTTGAAAAATTTTCCAATTATGGAAACTTTCCAATTATGATAAATTTTAGATTTAGGAATTTCAAAGTTTGGAAATCCTCATGAAATTTCGCAAACTTTTGAAATATCCTAGTTTCTGAAATTTTATGATAATTGTGAAAACTTCCCATTTTTGGAAACTTTCCAATTTTGAAAATTTCCTATTTTGGAAATTTTCCAATTTTGGAAATATGTAAGTTTTCTTTGTACCAGAAACTTACAATTATTCTGAAAACCTATTATTGAAAGCTCGCAATTTTGGGCACTTTCTTTCAAGAAAGTCTAGACAAATTTATGGGTCATTAATTGACAATTAAATTTGAATTGGTTTTAAATTATTAACAAAATTCTTTACTTTGGGGAGTGCCTCGGGGAGCCACCCAAATTAAAGTTAGTTGTTGTAATTTATTTTCCTATTTTGAATAAGAATTGTCAAGTTTAATTTGGCTACGCCTCGGGGAGCGGCCAAATTAGATTTACGACAAATTTCTTTTCTTTGGGTATCTGAGCCTCGGGAGCCACCCAAAGAAAATAATTTGTTGTAATTAATTAGTCCATAAATAAAATATGTGATCAAATCTTGAAATTTTTGAGGTGATTCTCAAACGATAATTTCCTTATTTGATTTCTTACATATTATTGTCTCCAAAATTAATTAGGAAAATGGTTTCCTATAGAGTTATTTCCTTAAATAAGATTTTCATGAAAATAATATGTGGTTGAATTAAGGAAATCTGTCTCTTAATTTAATAAGATTTGATTTAGAGAAATCAAAGTCTTAAACATATTATTTCCGAAATTGATTATGACAATTTAGGAAATTGTTTCCCAAAACAATTCCTTAAATAAAGTATGAAATTAGAATTAGGAAATCCGGTTCCTAATTCAATTAATGAGACTTGATAAATTAAGTCACATACATACTTTATTAAGGAAATCGTTAGTACATGACATAATTATATGTCATGAATGTGCTTAGAAAGAAAAGGATGAGACCCAAAACCCCTTACAAAATATTAAGGCCAACACCTTCCATTAATATGGTCAGAACCGGAGTTTTGTTTCTCGTTTGGGTTGATGGACACATCCATGCCCGGCTTGAACCTCAACATGTTCAAACCATGAATTAGTTTATGATTAATATAGTTGGAGTCAGAGGTCAATCCTTAGTTTTGGTTGTTGGACACATCCAAGCCTGACTAAACGGTTGAATGAGCTCCAACCATATTAAAACTATTTCTTGATTAATGGGGCAGCCTTAAGCTTGGAGCATCGATTTGTTGTGCCACAGCCAAGGTCGATGTAAAGAGAGGTGCAGTTGGGTGCTATGTATATTGTTGCATACTTGTTAATGAGTTAACAACCCATTGATTTATGCAAACATTCAATTAGTTGATAGCATAAAGTGATAGTTACATATATGTGATATGTAATCGGTATAATTACTTACCTTCATAGCTAAGAATAACTTGATGGCCACAACCATGGTTGTTCTTATCTATGGTTGTATATCAACCTATTTGGAGATGTTCCTACGATCTCCCGAATTGATAAAAAGGGTTATTCAATTCGAAAAATAAATAGGATTTAATTAATGTATGTTGATGCATTCTTTATCATACTTCTCACATAAGCTCAATTTGTATTTCTAGGATAATCACTTAATCATGTCTTCTCTGAATTTGCATTCCATTAAGGACACCAATAAGTTAACTAAGACCAAAAGGACTGAAAAGGCACCAAAAGGCACTTGCCATCACTGTGACAAGGAGGGACACTGGCGAAGAAACTGCAAGATTTATCATGAGTCCTTGAAGAAGAATGCATCCGATGCCCCATCCTCTTCAGGCATCTTCGTTATTGAATGTCACTCTATTTTCTCGTACACCTGGGTACTTGATACTGGGTGTAGCTCACATATATGTAATGACATACAGGGGCTAAGGAATAGAAGAAGACTCGTCAAGGGAGAAGCGAATTTGCGAGTTGGAAATGGAGCAAAGATTGCTACTATTGCCATCGGAACATATTTGCTAAAGCTCCCTACTGGACTTGTCTTAGAATTGGATAATTATTATTTTGTTCCTTCGTTAATAAAGAACATTGTATCTATTTCATGCTTGAATAAAAAGGGTTACCATTTAACTTTTAGTAACAATTGTTGTTACATAACTTTAAATGGTGTTCTTTATGGGACTGGAACTTTATGCAATGATATCTACACATTAGATTTATCCGGTGACGTTTTCAATATCGAAGTTAGCAACAAACGTGCTCGAATAGATAATCAAATAGACTCCTATACGTGGCATTGTCGTCTTGGCCATGTAACTAAGAAACGCATGAACAAATTACACCGATGTGGAATTCTGGAATGCACAAGGAGGCTATAGCTACTTCATTACCTTTATCGATGATCACTCACGATTCGGGTATGTGTTCTTGATGAAACACAAATCTGAAGCTTTTGAGAAATTCAAAGAGTTCAGAAATGAAGTAGAGAAACAGCTTGACAAAAGTATTAAGATACTTCGATCCGATCGGGGTGGTGAATACTTAAGTCAAGAGTTTCAAGATTATCTTAGGGACAATGGGATATTGTCTCAATGGACTCCGCCGTATACACCACAGCATAATGGTGTATCTGAGAGGCGTAACCGAACCTTGATGGACATGGTTAGATCTATGATGAATCATGCAACTCTTCCAAAATCCTTTTGGGGCTATGCGCTTAAGACAGCTGTTTACTTGCTAAACAGAGTCCCGACCAAGGTAGTCTCTACTACTCCATATGAGACGTGGAATAGTAAGAAACCTCACTTAACTCACCTTAAGATATGGGGTTGTCCTGCTTATGTGAAGCGGACTGTATCAGACAAATTGGATGCTAAGTCTGATAAATGTCTATTTATTGGATACCCTAAGGAAACAAAGGGTTACCAATTCTATCATCCCTTGGAACAAAAGGTGTTTGTTTCAAGGCATGCTGTATTTCTGGAAAAAGAATTTCTTTTACAAGAAGACAGTGGGAGTAGTATTGAACTTGAAGAAGTTCAAGAAACTCCAATAGACATTACAGAGACACCTAGTCTAGACCCACAACCAATAACTCATAATGATGAGCTATCAGTTGAACCTAAAACAACACCACTTCTTCGTAGATCTGATAGGACACGCAATATTCCAGAGAGATACGGATTTCTCGTAAGTGAATCGAACGACGTGTTACTCATTAGCGATGACGAACCTATCAGTTATGATGATGTTCTGAAAAGTTCAGAAAGGGACAAATGGCTTGAAGCCATGAAGTCGGAAATGGATTCCATGTACGAAAATCAAGTATGGGACTTGGTTAACCCACCTGAAGGGATTAAGCCCATAGGGTGCAAGTGGGTTTTCAAGAAGAAAACCGACATGGAAGGTAATGTTGTTACCTTTAAGGCTAGATTAGTGGCAAAAGGATATCGTCAGAAACAAGGATTGATTATGACGAAACCTATTCGCCAGTAGCTATGCTTAAATCCATTCGGATGCTCCTGGCCATAGCAGCTCATTATGATTATGAGATATGGCAAATGGATGTGAAAACAGCTTTCCTTAATGGAAACTGCTTGAGATGTATACATGATACAACCTGAAGGTTTCACATCGGTTGATAAAACCAAAATATGCAAGCTTCGACGATCCATATATGGACTGAAGCAAGCATCCAGGAGCTGGAACATCCGTTTTGATGAGACAATCAAAGAGTTTGATTTCTCACAAAATCCTGACGAACCTTGTGTGTACAAGAAGGTTAGTGGGAGTGCAGTCGTATTCCTAGTATTATATGTCGATGACATATTACTTATAGGAAACGATATATCAGTCTTACAGTCGGTTAAAATTTGGTTGTCCAAAACTTTCTCCATGAAAGACCTGGGAGAAGCAACCTATATCCTTGGGATTAGAATCTATAGAGATAGATCAAAACGGTTGCTTGGTCTTTCGCAGTCTACATATATAGACCGAGTGCTAAAAAGGTTTAGCATGTCGGAATCCAAGAAAGGTTACCTTCCCATCAGGCATGGGATCAACCTTTCAAAGTCTATGTGTCCGCGCACAGAAGACGAGAGGATTTGCATGAATAAGATTCCTTATGCATCCGCGATAGGATCTATCATGTATGCTATGTTATGTACTAGGCCCGATGTATCGTATGCTCTGAGCGTCACAAGCAGATACCAGTCTGATCCAGGAATGGATCATTGGGCGGCTGTCAAGACAATCCTTAAGTACTTAAGAAGAACTAAGGATGTGTTCCTAATATATGGAGAAGGTGATATGGTAATACGTGGGTATACAGATATCAGTTTCCAGACAGATAAGGATGACTCCAAATCTCAGTCCGAATACGTATTTATCTTGAATGGAGGCGCAATAAGTTGGAAAAGTTTCAAACAAGACAACGTAGCAGATTCTACCACGGAAGCGGAATATATTGCAGCTTCGGAAGCAGCAAAGGAAGCAGTCTGGATCAAGAAGTTTCTCTCAGAACTTGGTGTGGTTCCAACCATTGATGATGCAGTGCCGGTTTACTGCGACAACAATGGAGCTATTGCACAAGCAAAGGAACCAAGGTCTCATCAGCGATCCAAACATATGTTTCGCCGCTATCATCTGATCAGAGAGATTATAAGTAGGAATGATATACAAATTGAGAAAATTCCCACTGAAAGGAATTTAGCGGATCCTTTAACTAAGGCCTTGCCCCAAAGCAAGTTTGTGGGTCATGTTAGAGCCTGTGGTATTGGATACCGTAGCGATTGGCATTAGGCCAAGTGGGAGTTTGTTAGTATTGTGAGAGAAGTGTCCTAAGGCAATCGCCTTATGATTGTAATCATTTATTTTAATAAATGAATATTCACTATTTGAGTATACATATTTGTGTATTTGATTGAGATCTTAAACTCATTTACTGAATGTCCGCAATACAATTCACAGCATGAGATAATTTGTGATGAATTCACAACTAGTGATTATCTCTACATGTGCAATTGTGAAGTATTGAAATTGTCCCTAGTCGATGAATTGATAAATACAGACACTATCAATCCTGTTGAGACTAGCATGGGTTATTCTCTAATCAGCTGATTCTCACTGGCTGGAGAGATTGTGATATCCGGAGATAAACATGAATGCTAGTTAAGGGAACTAGTTCATTGGAGTGACTGGCTGTAAAATTTCATATGGTAATCTACATATAGATATGTCAATGAAGTTCTTACTGCAGCTTAAGTGCGATGTTCCTTTGACTTGCGGTGTTCAAGTCATCTTGGTCATGGAGACTTATACTTTGACATCTTAAGCCAGCATCTCTAAGGAGGTGTGGACCCAGGATGGTTGGGTATAAGCCGAAGTGCCCGAAGATGTTTGAACAGCCTACAAAGGATTCACCACTCCTTGCGAGGAGATGTATACCCAAGGTCTATCATCGGATTGTTACTCGAAGCCTCTGGCCAGAGCATCACATGTTTAGAGTATGAATCTCTCAGATACATGAGAGTAACTAGAATCCGTAGGACGAGAAAAACATTGCTTGAGATAGGTGTGACGTAGTCAGCCTAGTGGGGACTGACACACATAGACCGTGTCCTGAACCAAGTGGGTATAATATGGTGAAGGGAATGAGGCACGATTCATTATAGTTGCTGAAGGGTTTCAGAATTATTTCTGAGGTCAACCGTTGATCTTTCGATTAATTGGGGGTCATGATGTACTATAAGGTGCCACTCATGATCGTTCTATAATTGGTTGATTATAGACGGCTAACATAAATCGAAAGCCTATTTAGTCACACGCACTACGAGTAATCCGAGGGATTTAAAACGAGTTGAAAATTGGATTTTCCGATCAAGAGAGATAAGTCGAATCTGAATTTTTCAGAGACGCATCAGAAACATAAAATGGTTAAGTCTTTTAAAGACTTATTAGACGAATTAAATGAGTTTAATTCATATGGTCTTGGCTTGGGTTTGGCCGGCCAAAGAGGGTCCCCACCCTCTTTGTTTGGCCGGCCACATCAAAAGGGGAGAACCAAATTGTTTGGTTCGATTTATAAAATAAATCAAGTGTGGTTTATTTTATAAAATTATGGATGATATAAATTTTATAATAAACCATGGTTTAATTTATTTTTCATGGAAATTAAAATGAACCATGGATTTGTTTATTTTATTTTATAAAATCAATAATGGATTGATTTACTATGATAAAGAAATTTATATAAAGAAATTTATTTTTCATGGAAATTAAAATGAATCATGGATTGGTTTATTTATTTTATAAAATCAATAATGGATTGATTTACTATGATAAAGAAATTTATATAAAGAAATTTCTTTCCTTAAGAAAAAAAAAGGGGAGACATGGTTGCTTTTATCATAAATTAAATTATGATAAAAACTTGGCATGATGGAATAAATCATAGAAAAATTTATATGATAAATTTCTTATAAAAATTTATTCCATAAAAAGGAGACTTGGCGATTGAGAGGCTACTATATAAAGGAACCAATGCAAGGCTTGGAAATCAATCTAAGAGATCTAGAAATAAGCCCTCTCTCTCTCTCCTTCTCTCCCTCTCCCTCCTCTAGTGCCGCTGACCCTAAAAGGAGGACCCCTTTGTTGCCGTGAGCTTCATCCACCAAGCAGCTGCCGAAGAAGAAGAAGAAGCGGGCGCAACTCCTTCCTTCCTCCCGGAATCTTGATTCCGTTCTTCGTTTGGTGGTTAGTCTTCCCATCTCTCTCTTGGTATTCTTGTCGTGCCTTTGGAGAATCTAGTAGTTCTTGTCGGCACGAAACTCGTGGCTTTGCGAAGTCATCCCGAAGAAAACTCGGCGCGGACGCGAATAGAGGCGGAGCTTCCAAGGGACGCTTACGGTTGGATCTCGTCCCTTCCTTCGAGTTATGCGAGGTATTAAGTAAATTAGTTTACTTTCTGTAAAATTTTAATATATGATCATGTCTACACAATATAAGGTTGCATGCTTAGATGTGTGGTTAAATAATTTGGGAAATTATTTATGCTAAATCTTCCGCTGCACGTAATAAATTTTAAAATTACGAACCCGCATCCATGTCAACCTGCACCCGGTCCCATCAAATAGTGCAGGAGATATGATAAAATCGATCTGCTATACACGAGTGGAGTAATGTGTGTCGTCTAATTTGACCAAGTTATTGTAAAATTCTACACACAGGGTCACATCAATAAAATCAGTGCAGTAGACAAGCTAGTCTAAGTGGTAGTGATGGATAACATCCATGGTGATAGGGCAGTAGGTCTCAAAGAAATTCCTATGAAGATAGTGACAATCTAAAGGTAGATAGGTGGTCTGCTCAAAAAGATCCTGAAGAGATAAGGAAGGGAATCTAGGGAATGTACTGGGTAGGGTAGCAGGTCCAGTCTGGGCAATGCGACGTGTACTAATTTTGAAAAAAAACATAGTAATGGTAAGAAATAAAAAAATTGAAATTTAGAGTAGAATTCAAAGTATACCATCTTTGAGGCATGATGAAGGCAAGGAGAGAAGATCCTAATCTATTGGCTTCGTTTTTGCAGGGATTTGAGAGAGAAAATGTCAGAAATGGGAGGAGAGGAAGTGATTGGGGCGCCTTGGTTGGTTCTGTTCAGTGTACGTGAGGGAATTTAAATAGAGCGAACTCGGGCACTTGAGTTGGGTTTAGGGTGCCTAAATATCGGGCGCCTGAATTGACTGGGGTGCCCTAGTCAATGATTCCGCCCCTTGTTTTCAAAAATCCAAGGGCGCGTTTCAGGAAGGCACATGAAATCAAATACCTCGATTCGCGATCAGGCGCCCGAATAGTTGGGTTTTAGGGTTTAGTGAAGGTATTTCAATGTTTAAGTTAAAAGCAATTTTCACCGATTGAGAGAGATTTTAAAAAAAACTTAAAAAGAATTTGAGTTTAAGTAATTAGTTAAAAAAATAGAATTTTTGAAAAAGAAATTTTAAATATTTTTTGAAACAAAATTTAAAAAAATAAATAGGTTTTTGAAAAAGAATTTTGGAAAATAAAAAGTTAAATAGGATTTTTGAAAAAAAAAAAGTTAAACAAGATTTTTGAAAAAAAAAGTTAAACTGGATTTTAAAAAAATAAATAAACAGGAAGAAAAAAATTAAATAGGATTTTTGAAACAAAATTTTTTAAAAAAGAGTTAAACAGGATTTTTGAAAAAGAATTTTGAAAAAAAAAATTAAACAGGATTTTTTAAAAGAATTTTGGAAAAGATTTAAAGTTAACAAAAAATGAGTTAGATTTAAGATAATTTTGAAAAAGTAAGATTAAGGTTTTTAATTTACAAACACAAATAATTTCAAATTCTTAATCCATTTTAGTTTGGGCTAACCAACTTAATGACAGGTTGGTTTAGCTGCTTCAATTGGTTAGTTAGATTCACTTTAAATCCTAATCATCTCACCCACTTCTATGTGACAAAACAAGGAACCTAATTGGTTTTGTGAGATGATTACAATTTTATCTTGAAGTTAGGTTGAATCTATGATATGATTAAAACTTGTATTAGATTGAGATTTAAGAATTAGTCATTTAAAAATATATTTCAATATTTGGCTTCCAGGTCTTGACGAGGCACAGAGGCCTTCTTTGGCCTTAGCCCTATTGGATCAAGAACCCTTTCCTAGACAAAGCCGCATAAAGAAATTATATTTTTAAATTCCTCATTCACAAATCTTGGTCTAACTAGTCGAGGATGTGGCGAGGTAGCTTCGGTTAGTTCCACCAGACTAAAAAGATCAAATAGAAGACGCCTTCTTCTACTTAACTCCCCAAAAGACTTCCCTAACGTACTATCAGCTCACCCCACCATAATACTAGGTTATGCAAGTTTCATTCAGATCTGGTTCTTAACTAACCATTTCTAATCCTAAGCAAGATAATAATGAAAATAAAAAAAAATAAACAAACATCAGACAAGGTATTCAAACAAAGCTACCTAACCACATGAATGGTCTTTTTATTTGCCCCTCCTAGATCATATCCTTGATTTGGTCTATTTAAATAATGGATATGAACCTTAGGGACCCAATATTGATTTGGTTCAGCTTGATTAGTCAAGTTTGATTTGGGGACCCATGCTTGGACTCGGGTGCTAGGGCGATTTACTATTGAATAATAAGATCTAAATCGTGAATTGGTTTGAAATCTAATTCCAGATCTATTTAGAACAAACTTTTGTTTTACAAGAAGCAAATCAAGATTCTTGGAACCCAGGTTAAACTATTCCAAATTTGCTCAAACTTCCTTGACTTGAGCTTTCAAAGAGAAATTCTCTTTCTCAAGTTTTTGGACTTGAGTTGAGGTTTCTTTCTGAACTTGCTCAGTCAAAGGACTCAAGCTAGTCTCTTCCTTAAGGAGTTTTACCTCCTCTCGGAGAGACTTGATCCAGTTATGAGACTTAGCCAATTTGAAAGAAAGATAAGGGATAAGTTCGTAAAGATCCGATTCAGTATAACCTGTTTCCTTGAGTAGGCCAGTTTCCGATAGTGAGACAGTTCCATGCTCTGTTTCTTCTTCCGATTCGGAGTCGACGCCGATCTCATCTTGAGCTGTTAACGCGAGAAGGTTGGAGTGTGTTGGTTCATCCTCATCCAACTCCGAAGATGACTCGTCCCAGGTTGCTTGCAATGCCTTCTTCGTCTGTTGCTTATTCATCTCTACTGCGTTCGGGCATTTGGATTTGAAGTGCCCCTTCTTTCCACACCATAATAGGTGAGGATCACCTTGTTCTTTGGTCTAGCCGGATCGTCCTTTGGCTGTCCCATCTTCTTTTCCTTTTGCGCTTTCCAAGCTCTGAACAACTTCCAGATGACGTTCACGAGCTCGCCAGTTCTTCTTCTTTGGATTCCGAGTCAGAATCTAGTTCCGGTTCTGGTGCCTTCTTTTTAATTTTACATACAAATAAAGCTATACATTTCTCTACAAGTGCACCGTTAATCTGTTCATGTAGTTTAAACTCTAAAAATAATTCATCTAATTTTATCTTAGATAAATCCTTAGAAACATTGTAAATATCAACCATAGATGCCCACAGTCAGTTTCTAGGGAAGGAGTTAAGTGTATACCTGATTAAGGAGTTATGCAACTTTGTAAACATCAACCATAATTTCTTGTATTCGGACGTGTAGTTGGGAAGTGGTCTCTCCATCCTGCATTTTTTGTTAAAATATGAGACTTAGAGGGTTTAAATGTTAAAATCCTTACCCTAAGGGTAGGATTCGAATTTTTGGAAGTTGAGGGGTTTTTCTATAAAAAGCCATCACATTAAAGCTCTGTCACAGTTCTCCTTAGCCCAAGCCAACGTCAAGCCGATCCTTTTCTTCTCCTTCGCGAGACCTAGCCACAGCCCGATTTTTCTTTCTTCCTCCTCTCCTTCTCCTTCTTCGATCGCGCCGAAGCCATCTCCAAGACTCCTCTGCGTCTCCACTGATCGCTGACTCTCTTATTCCAGACGTGTGAAATGCAGAGGAGGGAGACCGATATGGGTGTTGACGATCCTTCTCCTCTTCGATTTGTTAAGCGCCGGCGTGGGAATGGGCTAGGGCACGCGAGCTACTGCCGACCAACCCACTCCCGGAAGGTATGTGATTTGTGTACCAGATCTGGTTGAATTCTACCTGATTTCTTGAGTGATCGACATTTCTATTTCGATCTGGTAGCATCACTTCGTTATCCCGACGATCGACTATGGTTTAGTGGTGATCGTCATTGGGGTTGGGGGTTTGGTACTTCAGGGAAGGAGGAAGCCTTCTGATCACGCCGGATCTGAGTGGGGAGTCGTCGGTTGCTGCCAAATCTCGGGTAAGGACGGGGTTTATGATTCAATCTATTTTTGAATTGGTAACGTCCTTTTTTAGAATCAATTTCTTGTGTTGGATGATAGAAGTCGGTTGTATTAGTAGGGTTCCATTAGAATCTTCTTGAATGTCTAATTCTAATCTTTGTTCATTTTGAAATTGTGGTTTGCGAGTAATCGGATTGGCGATTTTGGATTGGTCATGAACTTTGAGTTTTGGATCTATGTTGTCTGCTATGCTAGCACAGTTGGTCTCAAGTTCTTGCTGGGAATTGCACTTGGAGGTTATCTTTTGGATTTGAGTTTTCTTGCTTGGGATCGAATTTAGAATTCCTGATTAGGGTTCTGATCCATAATTAAATGGAGAGGTTGTAACTATGTTAGATCTGCTAGGTTTTTGGATATGAATTGATCTGAGGCAAGTTGGGGTCTTCCTATCGGTATATGATCAATGAGTTTGATCTTTCTATTAGTGTATGATCAATAAGGTTTTCTGTTATGCATTGTTTTATTAGGTGTAGATTCTTTTCTGGAAGTCTTTTATTGCCATGAGATGAAGGGCTCTGCTTTGGAGTTTCCGCCATGGGTAGAGTTTAACCCAAACTTGATTATTGAGATTTGGGTGTGTAATAGGTTGAGTTACCTTTAGTGTAACGGGATGATGAGGTGGTTCAGTGTTCTCTGTTGAGACCTTGCTATGAGCTGCTGTGAGCTAAGAGATAGGAGTTTACTTGACTTGTGTTTAAGATTTGGGTTAAGTCTAACTTGAGCCAAGTTTTGATCCCAATTAAACTTTGCGTGTGTCGCTTAGCTAAACTTATTAATTGGATAAGTAGCTAAGTTGTATTTGTTATTTGTTTTTGGATGCAGGACATTGATTAGATTCCAATTGTTGCGAATACTATTTTTGGAAGGGAGTTTCCTACGTGCATGAACTTCGTCATATTAAGGCGGGTACCTCTGACTTATCTTTTAGATTAGTCATAGTTGATATGTCTGATATGCTTTGCATAGCATTAGGGTAATAGATTGTTATATATCCCTTCTGTTTGTTTTGTTGATATTGTTTATGCTAGCTGGCATGTGATACCTATACCTTTAGGACTTAGGCTCTGGTGCATTATCTATGATCCTTGCATATCATGTTGATATAGGTGGACTAGATAGTGGATGCTGTTGACTAGTGTCATGCATCATCGTGCACTGTGCATCACGGTCGATCAAGGGCCCCCCTTGTGGGTGAGTCAGGTCGACAGTCATACTGACCTACCCATACGGCCACTTATAGGTTAGTGGTTGACGGAGTATTGGGTAGTGTGCTCTGTGCTGCTCCGCTCATGCACTCATGGGTTAGTGAATCGGAGCGTGGTAGCAGGCAGAGGACCCTCCTTGAGTAGTCCATATACCAGGAGATGAGAGAGAGAGGTCTCTCCCCCATTTATATACATAGAGTAGGGGTAACACTCAGATAGAGATATCCTCCAGAGGTGGCCTGGGGCTGATAGAGATATCGCCAGGATAGGTCATGGAGTAGGGGTGTTACACCGGCAGTATTCCGTCTACCCGATCGCTCAGGAGCAGTGATGGTAGGGTACGGATGGTAGTCACAGCCCTACGTCGGAGGGTGGCCTCCGCTCAGCTTCCTCCCGTACATAGGTGACGATGTCTGACCAACGGTAGGGGTGACCATGTCATTGCACTATGTGTATACGCATATTTTGCACTTGCTTGTGCTTGCTATACTTGGATGTTGCATATGACTGACATGCACATACAGGAGACCTTTAAGTCTGGTTTTGGCGACCCCCCCCCCCCACATTGGTATGGTGTTTTTCTACTCCTTCTTTCAGTTGTACTTATTATTGCTGTACATGTGATATGTTGATAGTCTGTTACTACTATTGCTAGCTTAGACTATCTTGTATATCTGATGAGATATCCGCTGAGTACTATGGACTCACCCCGTTAGCTCCTTGTTTTTATTTCAGGATGATCGACTGGAGTGCCTGGCAGTCTGTCCCAGCTCGTGTATTTTCGAGACGATTCTTGGGGCTTGTCTTGGTATTTTGATGGGGTACATGTTGGTACCCTCTTCCTGTTCATTTTGTCTTTTTATTTCCGCTGTTGTGTTCGTGTTTTGTTGGGTTGTTTGCATGGCAGTATAGTTATACTTTTGTATGCCATGGAGGCCTTGTTTCATTTTGTTTTATCGTACGTCCTACCGGTATGCAACTTTTGATGTTGTTTTCGTTTTCTTTGTATACAGACGTTTGTTCCAGCCTTATAGGCTGCGGTACAAGCGACTGAAGTTGTCGTAGAGGTTAGGTTTTTGAATTGTCCGCCGGGTCGAGGGAGTGGTAGTCCGGTCAGTATGGGACGGGCGGCTCCTCGGGGCGTGACAATTTATTTGGTATCAGAGCGAGGTTTCTCGAGATACCTTGTGGTCGTGTAGGTGTTTTCGGATTTTATGTCGGAGTCGTTTTCTCGATGGACGCGATTGGGACATGGCGGCGACGGGACTTCTCTAGACGACACTAGGTATATGACATGTCTCATTTACCTCTTTTATATCTACTGTCTACTGTAGGGTTAGACACTCCTTTATTTTGATGAGAATAATATCGGCTTAAATAGTTAGCCGGTAGGTACTTGTCGATATAGTTTACTCGGATGACTTGTAGTCAATCTGTTTTAGTTACGACTATGGTGCATAATTAATCTTGGACCCTTACGTATCATGTTGATGATTGTATCCTAGATGACATGTCTGGAGGACATGGTTTGCTGTGATGCAGCAGAGATGGTATTAGTTGTTTATCATCTCGGTTGATAGAGGATAGAGATATCATATTTCCGTGAGACTTTTGATCTCAGATTCATTATGCTTGGTTAGATAATCAAAAAAGTACAGTCAGATGTGACTTGTACCAATCTGGAAAGGTGTGGAGTTAGTTGCTTGCCACTTACGGGTTACTGTTGGTACTTGGTTTGGTGAACCAAGGAGGTACCTACGTACTTATGATTTACGCTGAGGCGAATCACTTACGAGGTTAGACTACCTTTGGGTGGAAGATGTTGAGGAAACTGTCAAAGAACCAAGAATCACTTCGTGATTATGTTGAGATACTCTTGAGACATAGCGTGCCTCTATGTTATGGAGTTGGAACTCAGAGGTTTCTGAACCTTGAGTGGAGAACCGGAGAAATATTGGGTTCCCAAAAGACAGTTAATCGACTTGTCTTACAATATTCTAGTCTATGAGGTTTTATGACTCATAGACAGGTTGTATGTGTTAGTTATTCTCGGTAACACATTGAGAAGCAAGATCCGCTGGGATGCGGTGGAATGGGTGTTAGCTGCTGACACCAGTGAAATTTGATTGTAACTGGTGTATGTTATAGAGGACGGTCTCTGAGAGGTAGACCGTTGGTTGTCAAGTAAGAAAGGTTATGAGTTGACCTCCAAACCAGTCCATGTGGTGGTTCATTGACACCAGAGACGACGAGGTTGCAGTTATCTCCTCATCTCGGAGCTAGAGGTTCCAGTACGTGGACGTTAGGGTTTGCTATTGTCACTGGGCCGTACTGATGACAGTGGTAGCCTTAGTTCTCGGACGTTGTCGTAGTTTGATAATTTCCAGACGCCTGTCCGAAGGAGTGTTCTAGCGTTTTCTATGGTTTGAAAATTTTTTGACCTATTTACGGAGGAGCTTCCTTGATTATCTCACCTAAGGGGCAAGTGAGGCTCACCGTTCTTGGTTTGTGTTGTTTTGTAGGTAATACCGAAGACACAAAGACTTAAGGCTTTTCCGTTGGTGGACCGATATTGGGAAAGATATCGCGGATGTTGTGTTAGGTATTTGGTGTGTCAGTAGATGAAGGTTGAACCTTAGAGACCACTGGGCTATATTAGACGATCCCCATTTATGGTTGGAAATGGGAATAGGTATTAAGGACCTTGTTAGGGATTTACTTAGGACTCGGGAGGGTTTGAAGTGAATTGGGTGATCGTTGATTGACTAACCCAATTTGCGCAATTTCCTGGGTTTGGCTGGCTATTACCGATGCTTGGTTGAGAGTTCTCTAGCATTTCATCACCACTTACACGCCTGACCGGGAAAGGCGTGAAGTGTATAGACTAAGGCCTGTGAGACCAGCTTTCAGGAGCTGAAGCAGAGGTTTGTATTTGCGCCGGTTCTAGTACTGCCTTTGGAGAGAGTGGTTTCACTCTGTACACTGATGCATCTCTCTTGGGACTGGGCGCAGTACTCATGCTGCATGGACGGGTGGTTGCTTATGTTTCTCGACAGCTGAAGAAGCATGAGAGAAATTATCCCGTTCACGACTTAGGGTTGGTCGCTATCATTTTTCGCTGAAGATCTGGAGGCATCATCTTTATTGGATCACCTTCGAGATCTTCACAGACCACAGGAGCCTTTAGTATCTATTCACTCAGCGAGAGCTGAATCTCCGATAGAGAAGGTGGATGGAGTTCCTGAAGGATTACAAATGCACAATTAGCTACCATCCTGGGAAGCTAATGTAGTTACCAACACTCTTAGTCGGAAGTCTAGGGCTGTCTTGGCATGCCACAAAGTGATGGTCACAGATTTGATTTAGAGTTCCTCTGATCTGAGGTTGGAGGAGCAGTCTCGGATAGAGAGAGGATTGCTAGTGACTTTGATGGCTCAATCAGATATTCGGACGAGGATCAGAGAGTCTCAGGACATTGACCAGCACATTCAGTTTCTGGGCAGTTAGGCGATTTCAAGAGAGCAACCGAATTTTACACATGATGAGGAGGGTGTTCTGTACTTCTGAGGGAGGTTGTGTGTACCCGATGCACACCCTGTCTTAGAGGAGTTGCTGCAGGAGGCCCACCGATCACGTTTTGATATTCATCCTGATAGCACTCGTATGTATCGTGATTTGAGACGTTCCTATTGGTGGAACGACATGAAGAGGGACATCGCAAATTTTGTTGCTAGATGTCTGTGTTGGGAACGAGATGGCTAGAGAGGGGGGTGAATATAGCCAATCACTTCTTCTTTGAAGAGTTATCAAGTTTTTGCACTTGAAGTTGTTAAAAGCACAGCGGAAGTATGGGAAAACAAAACTTGCAGAAACTAAAACCAAAACCTAACTAGCAAGATTAGCAAGATCGCTAACAAGGAGATTTTACAAGGTTCGGGAATAACTTGCCCCTACTCCTTGGCGTGCCCTTAAGGTGGGCGATCCCTTGATCGTCGGCAGATCAAGCCCCGGTGATCACCGGATATGAAGCAACCTCCTTCTCGGTGGAGAAACCTCCCCACAGTGTGTTTCAAACAATGATATAGAATGAGCACAAAGAAACAACAAGAAGGATCTTACTCAAACACTTAGCAAGGACAAAAACACAGCAAGCTTCCCTGAGCTCCACCCAGTGGCGATCTCACGCAAGAACCCTTCTCCGTGTCTTCCCACTGTCGGACTCCAAGCCTCTTGTCTTCTCCTTCAAGTGCTCAAGTATGATGATTGCTTCTCAATAGCTTGCTCAGAATGATTGAAGAACTCAAGAACAGCAAGCTTGATGTGGAGAACTCAAAAACACAGGAACTCAAGAGCACAAGACTTGATTCGATCAATACTGAACACTACAACTCTCGTTCCTTTTGTTTCTCCGCTAAGCAACAGATGATCTCATCTCCAGCAGCCTCCAGCTGCCTCACTGCCAACGCGCCAGCTACACTGAACCCTAACTGAACTTCCTGAGCTCCCTCAGCCAAGCTTCAGTCAGCAGCTTCAGTCCTGCATCTAGCCGTTGCAACCTGTGTGGAGAAAGGGACAAACCTGCTCCAAGGAAAGCTCTCTTTGACTTCTCCTTGAGTGTTTGAATCCTCCCCTGTCACCTGAAACTTACTCAGAGTATTAGAGCAGCAAATCAAGCAGCATATCAAATATCAGAGGAAAGTGGCAGCGAATCGGTTGTGTTCAGACGCGATCAGAGCGTCTGACAATGCAATTTGAATTAAAGTGATCGGTCACCGGACCGATCAGAGAGCATCCTGATCGGTCACCCGACCGATCAGGCTGGTTCCAGACCGATCAGGCTCCGTCCTGATCGATCCCCAACGCTCAATCAGAAATCGCGATTTCCTTGAGATTCTCCTGGACCGATCACCAGACCGATCCCAGGTCGTGGATCGTTCATCGGACCGATCCACCCTTATATTGAGCGATTGTTGAGTTTCGCAGGCTAAGCCTTCTGATCGGTCACCTGACCAATCAGGCAGCCTCCTGATCGGTCACCAGACCGATCAGAACCTGACCAGACCGATCAGGCTCCGTCCTGATCGATCATAAAGAGGAACCTGCGACGCTTGATCGTTCTCCGGAACGATCTGCACAGTAAACCTGATCGGTCACCAGACCGATCAGGAGCAGTTCAGCAAGAGAACTCAACCTCACTGCTCGCTCCCTGATCGGTCACCAGACCGATCAGGAGCCAGTCAATGGGTGAAACGCATACTCCCTGATCGGTCACCAGATCGATCAGGAGCAACACAGTAGGTTCCCAACCTCACTGTGTGCTCCCTGATCGGTCGCCCGACCGATCAGTCATCGCTGGATCGGTCACCAGACCGATCTACGAAGGAGCAGCGTGCCAAAATCCCTGATCGATCACCAGACCGATCCAGGGACTCAAACTCAGCCCTCCAAGCTAAGTTTCCATCCACCTTAGCCCTCCAAGCTAAGGATTTTCCATCTAACTCTCCAAGTTAGGAATTTGCACCTAACCCTCCAAGTTAGGACTTTTCACCTAGCCCTCCAAGCTAGGACTTTTCACCTAGCCCTCCAAGCTAGGACTTTTCACCCAACCCTTCCGAGTTAGAACATCATCCAACCTAGCCCTCCAAGCTAGGCACCTGACCCTCCAAGCCAGGACTTTTTCACCTAATTCTCCAGGATGGGAATTTGCACCTAACCCTCCAGGTTAGGACTTTTCACCTAGCCCTCCAAGCTAGGACTTTTCACCCAACCCTTCCGAATTAGGACTTTTCCAACACCTAGCCCTCCAAGCTAGGACTTTTCCAAACACCTAGCCTCCCAGACTAGGATTTTCAACACCTAACCCTCCAGGTTAGGATTTTCCATCACCTAGCCCTCCAGACTAGGATTTTCAATACCATGCCTGATCCCCGATCAGGACTTAATCATAATCAACAATGATCAGCCTAAACTAAAATCGATGTCAACACCAAAACAACAATCAGGGCCAGACTGCATCAACAATCTCCCCCTTTTTGTTGTTTGACAATCCGATTTTAAGTTTAGGGATCTCAATCAATATTTTTTTTTCAACTTTAGAATCATAGGGGAATCCAGATCCTCCCCCTATAATAACCATAAACTTAATCAGCCATTTTCTCCCCCTTTGTCAAACATCGAAAAGGGTATGGTTATTAAGTTTGAACACAACTCCCCCTCAACCAAGGGTCTCTCCCCAAACCCAGAATAATCAAAGGATAATTTTTTTTTTGAATCGCACATGAAAACATATACCGAATAATATCATGGTCAAGCATGTATATGTTTAATATGACAAGTAAGTCAAAGGATGATTTTTGAATTGCATATGAGAGACATATACCATAAGTGTATCATGGCAACAATGTATATGCATCATATGATAATAATTATCGCAGTTCCATCAGACTGATGATCGATACAGAAAAATTTCTGATTTATCTATGAACGATCAATTTTCAGAAAAATTTTTGTAATTCTGATTCGTTCAAGATCGGACTGTGTTATCACTTGGACTTCCATGTGAAGACATATACAGAAGTATATTATGGTCAAATATGTATATGCTTCATAGGACTAGTAAGGAATGCATCTGTATTTGAAACATAGTCCCGATTGGTCTCCGTGACCAACCAGGTCTGTTGATTACGTGATACAGACATATTTCTTGTTAGTCTGGGGAGCGATCAAATTTCAGAAAAATTCCTGAAACTCTGATACATTCCTGATCAGACTGCATTAACAATTTGCATTCCACAATAGGGGTGTAGACTCTATTAATATTCGTCATTTCAGAAAAATTTCTGAAACACGACATTAAGAACAAGAGTCATGACTCAACAAACCCTTTATTATGAATTTGAACATTCCAACATAGGTTTGTATCAAATCACTATTAAGTACCAGGTTTGTATCACTTGAACAATTTTATGCTCCCTTAGTACCAGGTTTGTACCAATGGGTGATCAAATATGTTTCAATTGTAAGCGGATTGTATCATGTTTATTTGTAGTATGATCATTAAACTGATACAATTCGACGAAAGGAGATCGGACTGAGGAGTTTTGACCCAATCATGGAACTTACTGATCAGTATTTATCTGATCGGTCATCGGACCGATCAGAGGGATCCCTGATTGGTCGGTGGACCGATCAGGTTCGACACAGGATGTTTTCTGAGTTCCAGATTTCAAAAATTGATTTCAGAAACTCTGAAATCAGGTTTATTTCAATTCTTAGCCATTCCCAAACCTAACTCAATTAGATTTATTTACTTTGGTTCTAAACATGGGGTCCCTTAACCAAAATGTATATTTTCATATCATGCAACATGGTTGATATCATACTTGAGAGTATAGCTACAACTACAAAGTTCAAAGCATGATTCCAGAAAGCATGGTAAATTCGAAGGTGGTCAACATATGATTAGATTTCAAAACATGCCTATATAACACCAGTATCAAGGCATGATCAAGTTTCATGACACAAAAGATGGGATCAAATTTTCAAATCATGCTTATATAACATTAGTATCAAGGTATGATTAAGATCCCAATTTTTATCAAGTTCATTTACCATCACAAGCAACACTAAGTGTGAAGGCCTTGAATACATGCCAATTCTTTTGATTCATTTCAATAGCAAGAAAACGCTGAACCTAGATCTTAAGTTCATGTTCTTGTCTAATGATGTATTGTGAGATTTTCAATGTGTCCATACTTGTTTTTTTAGCATGCATCCATGTTCTACAACACTATTTGAGTCAACACATGAAGGTATTCTCTAAGCATGAAATTGAGTATCAAAACATGTTTGTATCAAAGCATGATCATATCAAGAACCCTTAGTTTGATACAAGGGAATCACTAGGTCATAGAAGGTTAAACATTGAATTTAAAACTCATGGTGATACCTTGTGAGATTTTTATAATGATCAGCCCAAACTATATGTTCATCTTGTTCTTCAACATGCATTTATGTGTTATAACATATACAAGATAATCATGGCATACTTGGACTTGAGATAAGACATTTCATAAACCATAACTTGCATGAAAACACAAATTGCAACAATAAAACCAATTCTTTTAAGCAATTCATGCCAAGAGCAAGTTATGTGTGAATCTAAACCCTTCAAACAATTTCCAAGGCTTGTTGACTTATTTTGACACTAGTGTAACCTTAGCCTTGGTTTGGAGCACTACTTATCAACAACCTATGTTGATAGATGCTCCCTCTCAAACAATGCTTATACAATTCGAAATATGGATGTTTTAGGTACCCAAATTTTGGGACCTAATGCATCAACAATGAGGGACTTAGGCACCCATGCCTTAATCAATTTCTTTCTAACCTTTTGAACCCTAGAATCATTTGATGATTTAAATTGGGTTATTGACATTAATGATACAAAGGTTGGTTCTTTAGGTCGGTAACCTATACCGGCCCTATTGTAAACCGCTCTTTGGGCATTTAGAATCATATCTAGGGTCTTGGAGCTATTTGAGAATTTCCCAAGAATATTCTTGAGCTTCTCAACTTCACTCTTCAATGATTGGTTTTCCTCTACTAACACGTTATCATGCATATCACTGATTTCCTCAACCTTAGAGGATTTCAAGCTTACAATCTCATGTTTCAAAGATTTGATTTCATATTCTAGTAATTCAACATGCAAGTCATCAATGTTATCATCCCTAGAGGCTTTCAATTGATCGACTTCTAATTGTAATACTTTAACTTTGTTTTTAGATTTCTTAAGCATACTAGTTAAACATGCAATTGCTCTATAGCATTTTTCAAGCTCGGGAGAAGTTACCTCTTCATCATCCGAAGATGATGAAGCCGTGTTTGCGGAGCTTGAAGATTCATCACTGCTCTCCTCTCCAAGAGCCATGAGAGCCACTTGCCTTGTGCTCTTCTCCTCCTTTTCATCATCGGATGAACTAGAGGATGACTCATCCCAAGAAGCCTTCAAAGCTTTCTTCTTCTTCTTGGATCTTTCTTCTTTTCTTTTGGATTTCTCCTCCTTCTTAAGCTTCGGACACTCATTCTTAAAATGCCCTTTCCTACCACATTCGAAACAAGATGCATTATTCTTATCAAGTTTGGATTCACTAGTGTTACCTCTACTTTTGAAACGTCGATCTCTTCGCATCATCCTCCTCACAAAGTTGGCCATTTCAGATGAAGAGGAGCCACTGCTATCTTCCTCAGAATTTGACTCGGATTCGGAAGAGGATGAAGATGATGAGACCTCCTTCTCCTTCTTCTTCTCCTTCTTCTTCTTATTGGTCCAGTCCCCTACAACTAAGGCAATCCCCTTCTCCTTGGGGCCTTTGTTAGCCATCTCATGCAATTCCATCTCACAAAATAAATCATCTAATTTCACAATAGATAAATCCTTGGATACTTTGTAGGCATCCACCATGGATGACCACAAAGCATTCCTCGGAAATGCTTTCAAGACATACCTCACAAGGTCGTGATTCTCGACCTTTTCATCAATTGAATGAAGTCCATTAAGGACTTCCTTGAACCGGCTATGGAGCTCACTTACCGACTCATTCTCCTTCATGGAGAGATTTTGGAGTTGATTGAGGAACAAGTCCCTCTTGGCAATCCTCGAGTCTCGGGTGCCTTCATGGAGCTCAATGAGTTTATTCCACAAGTCCTTGGCACTTGTGAAAGGACCAACCTTGATGAGTTGGTCTTTGTTCATGCCACATTGTAGAGTGACAATCGCCTTCGCGTCGGCTTCACTCTTCCTTGTTTGTTCGGCAGTCCACCTCCATGACTCAAGTTCTTTGCCTTCATCATCCTTAGGAGGAATGAATCCCTCCTTCACTGCGAACCAAGTGTGGATATCCATCTTCAAGTAGTATTCCATCTTTGATCTCCAATATTGAAAGTCGGCGCCATCAAAGAATGGAGGTCGGGTGGTGGAGAATCCTTCTCTCAAAGCCATCTTGTTGAGAACTCTCGGTTGTTAAGCCGTAAACAGAGCACCTTGCTCTGATACCACTTGTTGGGAACGAGATGGCTAGAGAGGGGGGTGAATATAGCCAATCACTTCTTCTTTGAAGAGTTATCAAGTTTCTGCACTTGAAGTTGTTAAAAGCACAGCGGAAGTATGGGAAAACAAAACTTGCAGAAACTAAAACCAAAACCTAACTAGCAAGATCGCTAACAAGGAGATTTTACAAAGTTCGGGGATAACTTGCCCCTACTCCTTGGCGTGCCCTTAAGGTGGGTGATCCCTTGATCGTCGGCAGATCAAGCCCCGGTGATCACCGGATATGAAGCAACCTCCTTCTCGGTGGAGAAACCTCCCCACAGTGTGTTTCAAACAATGATATAGAATGAGCACAAAGAAACAACAAGAAGGATCTTACTCAAACACTTAGCAAGGACAAAAACACAGCAAGCTTCCCTGAGCTCCACCCAGTGGCGATCTCACGCAAGAACCCTTCTCCGTGTCTTCCCACTGTCGGACTCCAAGCCTCTTGTCTTCTCCTTCAAGTGCTCAAGTATGATGATTGCTTCTCAATAGCTTGCTCAGAATGATTGAAGAACTCAAGAACAGCAAGCTTGATGTGGAGAACTCAAAAACACAAGAACTCAAGAGCACAAGACTTGATTCGATCAATACTGAACACTACAACTCTCGTTCCTTTTGTTTCTCCGCTAAGCAACAGATGATCTCATCTCCAGCAGCCTCCAGCTGCCTCACTGCCAACGCGCCAGCTACACTGAACCCTAACTGAACTTCCTGAGCTCCCTCAGCCAAGCTTCAGTCAGCAGCTTCAGTCCTGCATCCAGCCGTTGCAACCTGTGTGGAGAAAGGGACAAACCTGCTCCAAGGAAAGCTCTCTTTGACTTCTCCTTGAGTGTTTGAATCCTCCCCTGTCACCTGAACTTACTCAGAGTATTAGAGCAGCAAATCAAGCAGCATATCAAATATCAGAGGAAAGTGGCAGCGAATCGGTTGTGTTCAGACGCGATCAGAGCGTCTGACAATGCAATTTGAATTAAAGTGATCGGTCACCGGACCGATCAGAGAGCATCCTGATCGGTCACCCGACCGATCAGGCTGGTTCCAGACCGATCAGGCTCCGTCCTGATCGATCCCCAACGCTCAATCAGAAATCGCGATTTCCTTGAGATTCGCCTGGACCGATCACCAGACCGATCCCAGGTCGTGGATCGTTCATCGGACCGATCCACCCTTATATTGAGCGATTGCTGAGTTTCGCAGGCTAAGCCTTCTGATCGGTCACCTGACTGATCAGGCAGCCTCCTGATCGGTCACCAGACCGATCAGAACCTGACCAGACCGATCAGGCTCCGTCCTGATCGATCATAGAGAGGAACCTGCGACGCTTGATCGTTCTCCGGAACGATCTGCACAGTAAACCTGATCGGTCACCAGACCGATCAGGAGCAGTTCAGCAAGAGAACTCAACCTCACTGCTCGCTCCCTGATCGGTCACCAGACCGATCAGGAGCCAGTCAATGGGTGAAACGCATACTCCCTGATCGGTCACCAGATCGATCAGGAGCAACACAGTAGGTTCCCAACCTCACTGTGTGCTCCCTGATCGGTCGCCCGACCGATCAGTCATCGCTGGATCGGTCACCAGACCGATCTACGAAGGAGCAGCGTGCCAAAATCCCTGATCGATCACCAGACCGATCCAGGGACTCAAACTCAGCCCTCCAAGCTAAGTTTCCATCCACCTTAGCCCTCCAAGCTAAGGATTTTCCATCTAACTCTCCAAGTTGGGAATTTGCACCTAACCCTCGAAGTTAGGACTTTTCACCTAGCCCTCCAAGCTAGGACTTTTCACCCAACCCTTCCGAGTTAGAACATCATCCAACCTAGCCCTCCAAGCTAGGCACCTGACCCTCCAAGCCAGGACTTTTTCACCTAATTCTCCAGGATGGGAATTTGCACCTAACCCTCCAGGTTAGGACTTTTCACCTAGCCCTCCAAGCTAGGACTTTTCACCCAACCCTTCCGAATTAGGACTTTTCCAACACCTAGCCCTCCAAGCTAGGACTTTTCCAAACACCTAGCCTCCCAGACTAGGATTTTCAACACCTAACCCTCCAGGTTAGGATTTTCCATCACCTAGCCCTCCAGACTAGGATTTTCAATACCATGCCTGATCCCCGATCAGGACTTAATCATAATCAACAATGATCAGCCTAAACTAAAATCGATGTCAACACCAAAACAACAATCAGGGCCAGACTGCATCAACAGTCTGGTCTATCAGCAGGTTAAGGCGGAGCACCAGAGACCTGCTGGACTCCTCCAGAGGATCCCCATTCCCGAGTGGAAGTGAGAGCACATCACTATGGACTTCGTTGTGGGTTTGCCAAGGACTAGGAGAGGTCATGATGCGATTTGGGTAGTCGTGGACCGACTAACCAAATCTGCTCACTTCTTAGCTATCCGGAGGACAGATTCTCTTGATAGATTGACACAGTTGTACTTTCAGGAGATAGTAAGATTGCACGGAGTCCCTTTGTGTATTATTTCTGATAGAGATCCGCGCTTTACATCTCAATTTTGGCAGAGATTGTAGAGTGCTATGGGCACAGAGCTCCGTCTCAGCACAGCTTTTCATTCCCAGACGAACGGACAGTCAGAGCGTACTATCCAGACTTTGGAGGGCATACTGCGCTCGTGTGTGATGGACTTTGGGGGCAGTTGGGAGGACCATCTGCACTTGGTGGAGTTCGCCTACAACAACGACTTTCATTCAGCGATACAGATGATACCGTTTGAGGCGTTGTACGGTAGAGCGTGCAGGACACCCACCCTTTGGTATGAGGTCGGAGAGACTCAGCTGCTGGGACCCAGAGAGTTCATTACGAGGCAGAGTTAGTACGAACTGTCAGACAGAGATTACTAGCAGCACAGGATCGTCAGAAGAGCTATGTTGACCGGAGGCGCAGACCCTTAGAGTTTGCTGCAGAGGGATCATGTTTTTCTTCGAGTTTCACCCACGAAAGGGGTGAAACGTTTTGGTCTCAGAGGTAAGCTAGCTCCCCGGTATATTGGTCCGTTCTAGATTCTGGAGAGGATTGGAGCTGTAGCTTATCACCTAGCACTTCCACCGTCTTTGTCTGGCATCCACGACGTGTTCCATGTATCCATGCTGAGTAGTTATGTGCCAGACTCCACACACATCTTATCCGAGGTGACTTTTCCGCTCCATCCTGACACTATTGGGAGATACCTGTACGGATTCTGGGATTCCGGAAGTGTCAGCTACGGAACGGGACGATCTGGCTAGTCAGGGTTAGAGGACAGTATCGTTCTGATGCGGAGGCGATCTGGGAGATCAAGGACATGATCAGAGCTCGTCATCCCAACTTGTTTACTGGAGGTGCATACAGTCGATTCTGTACACTATCCATACTGCCTGTTTCTGTACAATATTGTGTGTTGTATGATCGTACCTAGCACATGTGACAATGAAATTTGGAAACCAAATTTTTATTAGTGGGGGAGAATGTTAAAATATGAGTCTTAGAGGGTTTAAATATTAAAATCCTTACCCTAAGGGAAGGATTTGAATTTCTGGAAGTTGAGGGGGTTTTCTATAAAAAGCCCTCACATTAAAGCTCTGTCTTAGTTCGCCTTAGCCCAATCCAACGTCAAGCCGATCCTTTTCTTCTCCTTTGCGAGACCTAGCCACAACCCGATTTTTCTTTCTTCCTCCTCTCCTCCTTCTTCGATCGCGCCAAAGCCATCTCCAAGACTCCTCTGCGTCTCCACTAATCGCTGACTCTCTTATTCCAGACGTGTGAAATGCAGAGGAGGGAGACCAAGATGGGTGTTGACGATCCTTCTCCTCTTCGATTTGTCAAGCGCCGACGTGGGAATGGGCTAGGGCACGCGAGCTACTGCCGACCAACCCACTCCCGGAAGGTATGTGATTTGTGTACCAGATCTGGTTGAATTCTACCTGATTTCTTGAGTGATCGACATTTCTATTTTGATCTGGTAGCATCACTTCGTTATCCCGACGATCGACTATGGTTTAGTGGTGATCGTCATTGGGGTTGGGGGTTTGGTACTTCAGGGAAGGAGGAAGCCTTCTGATCACGCCGGATCTGAGTGGGGAGTCGTCGGTTGCTGCCAAATCTCGGGTAAGGACGGGGTTTATGATTCGATCTGTTTTTGAATTGGTAACGTCCTTGTTTAGAATCAATTCATGTGTTGGATGATAGAAGTTGTTTGTATTGGAAGGGTTCCATTCGAATCTTCTTGAATGTCTAATTCTAATCTTTGTTCGTTTTGAAATTGTGGTTTGCGAGCAATCGGATTGGCGATTTTGGATTGGTCATGAACTTTGAGTTTTGGATAATGTTGTCTGCTATGCTAGCACAGTTGGTCTCAAGTTCATGTTGCGAATTGCACTTGGAGGTTATGTTTTGGATTTGAGTTTTCTTGCTTGGGATCGAATTTAGAATTCCTAATTAGGGTTTTGATCCTTAATTAAATGGAGAGGTTGTATCTACATTAGATCTGCTAGGTTTTTGGATATGAATTGATTTGAGGCAAGTTGGGGTCTTCCTATCGGTATATGATCAGTGAGTTTGATCTTTCTATTAGAGTATGATCAATAAGGTTTTCTGTTATGCATTGTTTTATTAGGTGTAGATTCTTTTCCGGAAGTCTTTTATTGCCATGAGATGAAGGGCTCTGCTTTGGAGTTTCCGCCGTGGGTAGAGTTTAACCCAAACTTGATTTTTGAGATTTGGGTGTGTAATAGGTTGAGTTACCTTTAGTGTAACGGGATGATGAGGTGGTTCAGTGTTCTCTGTTGAGACCTTGCTATGAGCTGCTGTGAGCTAAGAGATAGGAGTTTACTTGACTTGTGTTTAAGATTTGGGTTAAGTCTAACTTGAGCCAAGTTTTGATCCCAATTAAACTTTGCGTGTGTCGCTTAGCTAAACTTATTAATTGGATAAGTAGCTAAGTTGTATTTGTTATTTGTTTTTGGATGCAGGACATTGATTAGATTCCACTTGTTGCGGATATTATTTTTGGAAGGGAGTTTCCTACACGCGCGGACTTCGTCGTATTAAGGCGGGTACCTCTAACTTATCTTTTAGATTAGTCATAGTTGATATGCCTGATATGCTTTGCATAGTATTAGGGTAATAGGTTGTTATATATCCCTTCTGTTTGTTTTACTGATATTGTTTATGCTAGCTGGCATGTGATACCTATACCTTTAGGACTTAGTCTCTAGTACATTATCTATGATCCTTGCATATCATGTTGATATAGGTGGACTAGATAGTGGATGATGTTGACCAGTGTCATGCATCATCGTGCACAGTGCATCACGGTCGATCAGGGGCCCCCCTTGTGGGTGAGTCAGGTCGACAGTCATATTGACCTACCCATACGGTCATTCATAGGTTAGTGGTTGATAGAGTATTGGGTAGTGTGCTCTGTGCTGCTCCGCTCATGCACTCATGGGTTAGTGAATCGGAGCGTGGTAGCAGGCAGAGGACCCTCCTTGAGTAGTCCATATACCAGGAGATGAGAGAGAGAGGTCTCTCCCCCATTTATATACATGGGGTAGGGGTAACACTCAGATAGGGATATCCTCCAGAGGTGCCCTGGGGCTGATAAAGATATCGCTAGGATAGGTCATGGAGTAGGGGTGTTACACCGATAGCATTCCGTCTACCCGATCGCTCAGGAGCAGTGATGGTAGGGTACGGACGACAGTCACAACCCTACGTCGGAGGGTGGCCTCTGCTCAGCTTCCTTCCGTACATAGGTGACGATGTCTGACCGACGGCAGGGGTGACCATGTCATTGCACCATGTGCATACGCATATTTTGCAGTTGCTTGTGCTTGCTATACTTGGATGCTGCATATGATTGACATGCACATATAGAAGACCTTTATGTCTGGTTTTGGCGACCGTGCCACATTGGTATGGTGTTTTTCTACTCCTTCTTTCAGTTGTACTTATTATTGCTATACATGTGATATGTCGATAGTCTGTTACTACTATTGCTAGCTTAGACTATCTTGCATATCTGATGAGATATCCGCTGAGTACTGAGGACTCACCCCGTTAGCTCCTTATTTTTATTTCAGGATGATCGACTGGAGTGCCCGGCAGTCTATCCCAGCTCGTGTATTTTCGAGACGATTCTCGGGGTTTGTCTTGGTATTTTGATGGGGTATATGTTGGTACCCTCTTCCTGTTCATTTTGTCTTTTTGTTCCGTTGTTGTGTTCATGTTTTGTTGGGTTGTTTGCATGGCATTATAGTTGTACTTGTGTATGTCATGGAGGCCTTATTTCATTTTATTTTATCGTAAGTCATAGCAGTACGCAGCTTTTGATGTTGTTTTCGTTTTCTTTGTATACAGACGTTTGTTCCAGCCTTATAGGATGTAGTACAAGCGGCTGAAGTTGTCGTGGAGGTTAGGTTTTTGAATTGTCTGCCGGGTCGAGGGAGTGGCAGTCTGGTCAGTATGGGATGGGCGGCTCCTCGGGGCGTGACATTTATAGATTGTACAATTTATTTAAAAGTAAATCACTATGGCTTACCTTGGTGTCGGATGTCCTTTCATGGAGTTCTATCAGCTTAGTTCCCTTTATGGAGTTCTATCAGCTTAGTCCATAGTTCTCTGGTGCTACTGAAAGATCCGATCCGGTTGAACTCCTCCTTCGTGAGTCCACATTGGAGGGTTACGTTGCCTTTGCATCAGCCTCAATTCTCTTTGGCAGATGCTTCCCATTTATCGTAGCTCAATATCGTCCCTTGCTCATCTCTTAGTAGATCGAATCCGGTTTGGATTATGATCCACATGACCACCTGAGTCTTCAGGTGAACTTCCATTCGACTTTTTCAAACTGAAATCTTCCCTAGAGAAGAGATGGGGGCGAGTGGTGTTGTAGCCTTCTTGCATGGCCATTAAGTAGGAAACTGAAAAAATACGCTTGCAAAGACAAAAATAAACAAAATGTACCAAGACTCTTGTCTTGGATTAGTAGTGCGGTGTAACACCCCAAAATTTTCCCATATGAAATATTATGAATTCATGAAACATTATTATTATTATGAAATATTATGAATTCATTAAACATTATCATTATTATGAAATTTCATGATGGGCTTGGCTTAATGGGCTTTGATATGGATTAGTGCAAAATGTGATAAAAAGAAGAGGTAGAAAGGAGGAAGCAAGGATTGAACCTTGAACCTCCTGGTTGCACTAATCATGTCATAACCAACACACCAAGCCATATTTCATGTTGAGAGAATAAGAAATATGCTTGTTAAAGCTAGGGAAGTGAAGAGACATGTCTCTTCATGAGAAAAGTATAAATAAGTGAAGGGAAGTTGGAATAACTTCCTCTCTTCTTCTTCCTCACTCTTCCCTCTTCAAAACCGAAAACTCTCCCCTCCCCTTCTCAAATTTTCGAAACTCCAACCCTAGGTTTCCTCCATAAGAAAAACTCCCAAGAGGGCCCTATAGAGAGACTACCTTCTACTAAAGCAAGGCTAAGGAAAAGAAGCGCAAGAAGGGCTCTCCTCTCCTCCTCTTCAAGGACTTCTTGGGGGAGATTCAAGCGAGAGGATGTAAGTAATCCCCTCACCTGCATTACAATAGTTTCGAGTGTTTAAAAAGGGTTTAAACATAGGATGAAGCTCTTGATGTTTTCGGCCAAGAAGGTTTTTAGGGCTTGCGAGGGTTTAAACTACTCCTATACTTGCATATGTTTTTCCTCATGATGTGTGACTAAATATATGATGATAATATGATGTTTTCCTTGTCCTTAAGCCCCCAAAAACCCGGAGTAGGCTTGCTGGAATTTTCGGCCAAGGACCTCTTTTAGGGCTTAGAGAGGTTTAAACTCCTAGTATGCTTGATAATGACCCTCCCTATGATATATAAGATGATATGTGATGTAAATATGGTTTATTCATGATTTTAACATGCTTGGAAACTAAGGTATGTATGCTAGAATTTTCTGTAAGGAATGATAAGTAGGACTTAAGAAGGGGTAACAACCCCAACATGCCTTCTAATGTCTCCTCTATGATGCCTACCTTAATGTATGATGTTAGTGTAATGTTTTTCATGGTTTATCATGCTCTAAACTTAGAGTTTATATGCTGGAATTTTCTGATTAAATAAGAATTTGGGCTAAGGGGGAAGCTACAACCCCAATTAGGCACGCCAAGGATGCCCATGATACGCTATGAGTAGTATAGGTGATAACATGTCTTCTCCCATGCTTTTTCATGCTCTAAGAATCATGATGTACATGTCTATGTTTAAGCTCTTTAAGCACCCTTATGTTATGCATGACTTATGTATGATGAAATGCCTAAGAGATGCTTCCCTGTAAGTCGGGACTAAGAGCACTCTTCATGATAAGATAAGAGGCATGTCATGCTCATGATATGACAATGAAGTGATAGGTTATGATGATATGCTTATGATATGATAAGAATGTGCTATGCAACCCCTAGGTCGACGGACTATGAACGGACCTAGTATGAAACAAGAATGTGCTATGCTTATGATATGATAAAAATCCATGTATGCTATTTTACTTTGTATGGCTTGTACCGGACCCTAGCAAGGTCCACGGGTGGGCTCCGGATGCAGCCCCTAGGTCGACGGACTATGAACGGACCTAGTAAGGGGATGGGCTCCCGAGACGCCCCTAGGTCGACGGACTATGAACGGACCTAGTAAGGGGATGGGCTCCCGAGACGCCCCTAGGTCGACGGACTATGAACGGACCTAGTTTCCCTAGTAGGTTAGAGACTAGCTACCTCGGCCTATTAGGGATGCGCGCATTATGTATGTATGTATGTGGTACAAGCCGGGATCCCCCAAATGATGATGGATGTATGTTTAAGTACCTATATGTATGATTTTAAGAAAAGCATATGCATGTACTTATCCTATGCATGTTTTCAAAAGAGCATCTTGCATTCGCATTTTGTCATGACTATATGACTATTATGCTATAAAGGTGAATTATATTAAGTTCAAGTATGCTTCTTATGATAAGTACATATGCTCCCTTATGCTATGTTAAGTTAAGTGTTTTTAATGCTATGCACTATTATGACGTGATGCTTTCTCTACTTGATGGAACGTATGATTTTGTGAGTAGGAAGGGATCTTACTAAGCTATATGCTTATAGTTTCCATGTTTCCCTTGTACTGCAGAAAAGGGTAAGGAATGGATAAACTAAAGGGAGCAGCAGGAGGGGCAAAGATGTGTGTGGTGGTGGCATGGTGGAAGAAGATCTACTCATGTTTTGTTTAGTTATGCATATGCTGAGTATTGCATGTTAAATGTTGAATCATACTTACTAAGTTGCTACTTGCTGATATTTAGACTCATATGGATATTTCATGCTCACTCTCGCTCATATGCTAAGTACTTAGTTTAGACTTGCTAAAGAACTTTAGTATTATGTTATCCTTCCTCATACTTACTACTCTGTCTTAAGAAATGGCTATGTGGCATGCTTCTATTATGCAAGTAAGAATGTAAAGGTACCTAGCATGCTCTCCTCAATGTCTAAGATGTTTAAAAGGTTTCATGCTTACATGTTCAAGTACAAGATTATACATGTATCATGTTCAAGTTTCAAGTTTCAAACGCTTCCGCTAAAACGAAAACTATGTTCGCGTAACCCCGGCCTAGTGTGAGATGGGCGGGCGTTACAGGTTGGTATCAGAGCAGGTCTGCCTTCCCCACTACACACACACATCGAAGCTTCATCCTGCCGCTTCCAAGTAAGAGATCCTAACCTCGCTTTACTTTATTTCATGTACAGTAATGATATATATAGAGATGATTTATGCTTGCATAACAAATAGAAGTAGTATTAATTCTTATGTAGCTTATTTATCACCGGTATGATAAATAATAACCAGTAATTGTAAGATATGTGAACATGAACGATACTTCTCTTATATAAATATATGTATGCATTAATAATTTAGAATTTGAGGGTAAGAGGGTGGTTACATATTGTAATCACTAGGGTAAACTACACCGATTGGGTGTGTGTTTTCCTCTGTATATATTTGCGAATTGAAAAAGGAATGGTTCAGTACTAACCATGTCATTTTTTTTCAATTCCAGATGTTGCATGAGGACTACACTGAGAGGTGTCGCGAGCTGATGGAGCGGATAGAGGCAGTTGAGTATTGTCCGACTCGGGGAATTCAAGGCAACATAGGGTTTTTGGATCGGCTCTTCTGGAAACTGGAGCGGGAAGGGTTTCCAGTCATGGACGATCATAGGATCGGAGCTTTACTTCGTTCATTGCCCAACCGGGCAAGAGAGGTTGCGCATCAGATCTGGGGACAGCACAGATGCTGTATCTCATATGCGGACTTATGTAGGCAGCTACTCCGCCATGAGTTCCCAGAAGATCTGGGAGACTCGGAGGAGGATCCCGAGCTGTCCGAGGAGGACCCCGAGCCCTTTGAGGAGGATCCCGAGCCATTCGAGGAGGATCCCGAGCCCTTCGAGGAGGATCCCGAGCCCTTCGAGGAGGATCCAGAGATGCTGGAGATGTTCGAGGAAGACCTTGAAGCGGACGAGGAGATTCTCGAGATCGAAGAAGAAGACCCGATGGGAACAGTAGAGGATCCTGAGGCGGGCCAAAGAGGGATGAGCGAGGAGGTAGTAGTCATCGCTACGATGTTCTTTATGTTGGGCCTAACGGCAGCCCATTTGGCTCGCTGAGTGGGATTAGTTGTGTATGTAGACTTATAAGAATGAATAAAAATAAATTTTGGGTAGTATAATAAATAAAAACCTCTTTTACCCAATATTGATCATGCGAATGTGTATTGATTATCGGGCGCTGAACAACGTGACTATCAAGAACAGGTACCCTCTACCCAGGATAGATGACCTGTTCGATCAACTGAAGGGAGCCACGTTTTCTCTAAGATTGACCTGAGATCTGGTTATCACTAAGTTAGAGTGAAAAAGGAGGATATACCGAAGACGGCTTTTCGAACCAGATACGGACATTATGAGTTTGTAGTTATGCCATTTGGAGTTACCAATGCTCCAGCTATGTTTATGGATTTAATGAATCGGGTATTCTCGGCATTCCTCGACAGATTTGTGATCGTCTTTATCGACGATATCCTGATATATTCGAGAACTCCCGAAGAACATGCTGAGCACCTGAGTATAGTACTACAGATTCTTCGGAAAGAACAACTGTATGCTAAATTTTCCAAATGCGAGTTCTGGCTCGATCAAGTATCATTTTTGGGACATGTTATCTCCAAGGAAGGAGTAATGGTGGACCCAATTAAAGTCGAAGCTGTGAGTAACTGGACGAGACCCAAGAATGCCAGTGAAATCAGAAATTTCCTTGGGCTAGCAGGCTATTACAGAAAATTCGTAGAGAACTTCTCTCGAATTGCAGCCCCTATGACAGCTCTTACAAAGAAAGACAAGAAATATGTATGGACCGAGGAATGTCAGAAGAGCTTTACAGAACTAAAAAGGAGGCTGACTAGCGCTCCAATATTGACTCTTCCAGAGAGCGATATGGGTTTCGATATGTACAGCGACGCATCCAAACTGGGACTCGGAGCTGTACTTATGCAAAATGGGAAGGTAATTGCCTATGCCTCTAGGCAACTAAAGGAACATGAAAGAAACTACCCTACCATGACTTAGAGTTAGCAGCGATGGTCTTTGCACTGAAAATATGGAGGCACTATCTATATGGAACTCAGTGTAAAGTTTATACAGACCACCAAAGTCTGCGGTATTTCTTCACCCAGAAAGATCTGAATATGAGACAGCGTAGATGGCTCGAATTGGTCAAGGATTATGATTGTGAGATCCTGTACCATCCGGGAAAAGCCAACAAGGTAGCCGATGCTCTTAGTAGGAAATCATGTGCTGCTTTAATGTCTTTGTCGGCTTTATCACAACCCATAGGGGAAGAAATTATGAATTACGGGATTGAAATCATATCAGGACAGTTGTCCACCCTGATGATTGCGCCGACATTATTCGACGATATTCTGGAAAAGCAGAACCATGATCCGAGTCTTCAGAGAATCAAGCAAGAGGTTCTCGAAGGCAAGGACGATGGATTTAGGATTTTGGACAGCGGAGTTTTATATCTTCGGGACCGATTATGTGTTCCCGACGACTCCGACTTACGGACAAGAATCCTCGAGGAAGCTCACGGAACACCTTATGCGATGCATCCTGGGTCTACCAAGATGTATCAAGATCTGAGGAGCAAGTTTTGGTGGTCCGGTATGAAGCGAGATGTAGCCCACTATATCAGTATGTGTTTGACCTGCCAGAGGGTCAAAGCAGAACACCAGAGGCCTGGGGGAGTTCTGCAACCTCTAGCAATTCCCGAGTGGAAATGGGAAGACATCTCCATGGATTTCATCTCTGGGCTGCCTAGAACGACGAACGGATATGATGGTATATGGGTTATTGTGGACAGACTCACCAAGTCTGCCCATTTTCTGGCTATCAGGATGACCTACTCAGTAGAGCAGCTAGCTCAATTGTACGTCAAGGAAATTATCCGACTGCACGGGGTTCCCAAGACCATTATCTCTGATAGGGATGGTCGATTTACTTCAGATTTTTGGGGACACGTACAGAAGGCTCTTGGCACGAAGCTGAAATTCAGTACTGCCTTTCACCCCCAGACTGACGGGCAAACTGAAAGAGTAAACCAGATATTAGAGGACATGTTACGAGCTTGTGCCTTGGATTTCAAGGGAAGCTGGTGTCGATACCTGAGCCTGGCAGAGTTTGCTTATAACAACAGTTATCAGGCTACTATCGGGATGGCACCGTACGAAGCACTATACGGAAGGAAATGCAGATCTCCTATATGCTGGCTTGAGAGTGGTGAAAAGAAGGAGATGGGACTCCAGACGGATATTATAGACGAAACCACTCAGGCTATAAAGAATATCCGCCAGAGGATAGAGACTGCTCAGAGTCGGCAGAAAAGCTACGCTGACAAGCGACGCAGACCATTAGAGTTTGAGGTTGGGGATTCAGTATTCCTGAAAGTGGCCCCTATGAAAGGGGTAATGAGATTCGGGAAGAAAGGGAAACTGAGTCCGAGATATGTGGGACCGTATCAGATTCTGAGACGGGTAGGCAAAGTGGCCTACGAACTGGAGTTACCGCCAGAAATGTCGGCTATCCACAATGTCTTCCATGTATCAATGCTCAGGAAATGTACCTCTGATGTGAATCAGATGATAGAGCCCCAACCAGTACAAGATCAAGAGAACTTAAGTTCCGAACGCCGACCTATACAGATCTTAGACCGGGAAGTCAAAAAGCTAAGGAACAAGGAAGTACCCTTAGTAAAGGTTCTGTGGCGGAACGAACAATTCGAAGAAGCCACGTGGGAACAAGAGGAGGCAATACGATTAAAGTATCCGGAATTATTTTAAAGTTCGGGACGAACTTTTTATAAGGTATGGAGGATTGTAACACCCCAAAATTTTCCCATATGAAATATTATGAATTCATGAAACATTATTATTATTATGAAATATTATGAATTCATGAAACATTATCATTATTATGAAATTTCATGATGGGCTTGGCTTAATGGGCTTTGATATGGATTAGTGCAAAATGTGATAAAAAGAAGAGGTAGAAAGGAGGAAGCAAGGATTGAACCTTGAACCTCCTAGTTGCACTAATCATGTCATAACCAACACACCAAGCCATGTTTCATGTTGAGAGAATAAGAAACATGCTTGTTAAAGCTAGGGAAGTGAAGAGACATGTCTCTTCATGAGAAAAGTATAAATAAGTGAAGGGAAGTTGGAATAACTTCCTCTCTTCTTCTTCCTCACTCTTCCCTCTTCAAAACCGAAAACTCTCCCCTCCCCTTCTCAAATTTTCGAAACTCCAACCCTAGGTTTCCTCCATAAGAAAAACTCCCAAGAGGGCCCTATAGAGAGACTACCTTCTACTAAAGCAAGGCTAAGGAAAAGAAGCGCAAGAAGGGCTCTCCTCTCCTCCTCTTCAAGGACTTCTTGGGGGAGATTCAAGCGAGAGGATGTAAGTAATCCCCTCACCTGCATTACAATAGTTTCGAGTGTTTAAAAAGGGTTTAAACATAGGATGAAGCTCTTGATGTTTTCGGCCAAGAAGGTTTTTAGGGCTTGCGAGGGTTTAAACTACTCCTATACTTGCATATGTTTTTCCTCATGATGTGTGACTAAATATATGATGATAATATGATGTTTTCCTTGTCCTTAAGCCCCCAAAAACCCGGAGTAGGCTTGCTGGAATTTTCGGCCAAGGACCTCTTTTAGGGCTTAGAGAGGTTTAAACTCCTAGTATGCTTGATAATGACCCTCCCTATGATATATAAGATGATATGTGATGTAAATATGGTTTATTCATGATTTTAACATGCTTGGAAACTAAGGTATGTATGCTGGAATTTTCTGTAAAGAATGATAAGTAGGACTTAAGAAGGGGTAACAACCCCAACATGCCTTCTAATGTCTCCTCTATGATGCCTACCTTAATGTATGATGTTAGTGTAATGTTTTTCATGGTTTATCATGCTCTAAACTTAGAGTTTATATGCTGGAATTTTCTGATTAAATAAGAATTTGGGCTAAGGGGGAAGCTACAACCCCAATTAGGCACGCCAAGGATGCCCATGATATGCTATGAGTAGTATAGGTGATAACATGTCTTCTCCCATGCTTTTTCATGCTCTAAGAATCATGATGTACATGTCTATGTTTAAGCTCTTTAAGCACCCTTATGTTATGCATGGCTTATGTATGATGAAATGCCTAAGAGATGCTTCCCTGTAAGTCGGGACTAAGAGCACTCTTCATGATAAGATAAGAGGCATGTCATGCTCATGATATGACAATGAAGTGATAGGTTATGATGATATGCTTATGATATGATAAGAATGTGCTATGCAACCCCTAGGTCGACGGACTATGAACGGACCTAGTAAGAAACAAGAATGTGCTATGCTTATGATATGATAAAAATCCATGTATGCTATTTTACTTTGTATGGCTTGTACCGGACCCTAGCAAGGTCCACGGGTGGGCTCCGGATGCAGCCCCTAGGTCGACGGACTATGAACGGACCTAGTAAGGGGATGGGCTCCCGAGACGCCCCTAGGTCGACGGACTATGAACGGACCTAGTAAGGGGATGGGCTCCCGAGACGCCCCTAGGTCGACGGACTATGAACGGACCTAGTTTCCCTAGTAGGTTAGAGACTAGCTACCTCGGCCTATTAGGGATGCACGCATTATGTATGTATGTATGTGGTACAAGCCGGGATCCCCAAATGATGATGGATGTATGTTTAAGTACCTATATGTATGATTTTAAGAAAAGCATATGCATGTACTTATCCTATGTATGTTTTCAAAAGAGCATCTTGCATTCGCATTTTGTCATGACTATATGACTATTATGCTATAAAGGTGAATTATGTTAAGTTCAAGTATGCTTCTTATGATAAGTACATATGCTCCCTTATGCTATGTTAAGTTAAGTGTTTTTAATGCTATGCACTATTATGACGTGATGCTTTCTCTACTTGATGGAACGTATGATTTTGTGAGTAGGAAGGGATCTTACTAAGCTATATGCTTATAGTTTCCATGTTTCCCTTGTACTGCAGAAAAGGGTAAGGAATGGATAAAATAAAGGGAGCAGCAGGAGGGGCAAAGATGTGTGTGGTGGTGGCATGGTGGAAGAAGATCTACTCATGTTTTGTTTAGTTATGCATATGCTGAGTATTGCATGTTAAATGTTGAATCATACTTACTAAGTTGCTACTTGCTGATATTTAGACTCATATGGATATTTCATGCTCACTCTCGCTCATATGCTAAGTACTTAGTTTAGACTTGCTAAAGAACTTTAGTATTATGTTATCCTTCCTCATACTTACTACTCTGTCTTAAGAAATGGCTATGTGACATGCTTCTATTATGCAAGTAAGAATGTAAAGGTACCTAGCATGCTCTCCTCAATGTCTAAGATGTTTAAAAGGTTTCATGCTTACATGTTCAAGTACAAGATTATACATGTATCATGTTCAAGTTTCAAGTTTCAAACGCTTCCGCTAAAACGAAAACTATGTTCGCGTAACCCCGCCCTAGTGTGAGAAGGGCGGGCGTTACATGCGGGATAAAAAAGATAGAAAATATGATTGAATGAAAAAATCAAGAAACTCGAAAAATATACTCAAGTGATGGTTTCACTAAATTGAGCAGCTCCCGCTCTGATACCAATTGTAGGATCGAGATAGAGCGATAGAGGGGGTGAATATCGCTTAAAAAAACTTTCGAATTTGATCGAGTATGTAGTAGAAAATAGAACACAGCACGCTAACACAAGTTCTTTTTACTTGCTTCAGAGTCTTGACTGGCTCCTACTGCAAGCCCCATGATCCTTAATCGTTTGCGTTGGGCAATCACTAATAAACGGAAGAATGTACAAATTACAATATTTAAGTGTTCAATTGAAATAATACAAATATACCGACTCCTTTGAAGAGTTGAAAACTTTCGCTCGGAGAGTCGGACGGCGTTTCGGCGTTTGTCGAGGCTTTGATCGCGCAGCACACAGAAGAGCAGAATGATTGCGGAGTTAGAATTGATGATCTAGGGTGCTGCCTCGACTCCTTTATATAGTAGCCATTAAGGCGCCTGAATGGCCATTAAGGCACCCTAATCGCAGAGTCTCGGGCAGCAACTCTATCCGCTACATAGTCAATCTCTATCCTGGCTCAAGCGCCCTAATCCCTTTCAGGCGCTTGAGTGCTAATGTGGCTCCTCCACTCAGCAATCCCCACGAAAGCTTGGCTGTTGCGCCAGCTCAGCCACTCACTGCCAGCTCCCAGGCGCCTGAGTCCCATTCAGGCACCCTAGTTCAACTTGTACAACTTCTCAGCTACAACAAGGGTTAGTTCCATATATTAATATAAATAGAATTTAATGCAAGTATGGATTACAGCCGAGGGTTGGGCACCGAAAACCTGGTTTGAGGAATTGGGCACTAAGTCCTGGCCGAGGGCTGGGCAAAAGTCCTGGCCGAGGGCAGTTAGGCACTAAGTCCTGGACTTAGGGTTTGGGCACGAAGTCTTGGTCCGAGGGATTGAGCAACTTAGCTGAGCGATGACTAAGGACTAGAGACGGGTCGAGGGTCGGACGTCTTGAGATCCGAGAGTATCGAAGGCTAAGCAAAAGTCCACCCAAATGGACTGCGTGGCAACCGTCTCCTGAGATGAGTAGGTTGAAGGTGCGTTCCCGGGGGTGGGAACTTAGGCATCGGTTCGACCTAGGGTTTCGCGGAAACCCGAAGTCAGAACCAACCCCTTAAGGTTAAGGATATATATGTGTTTGCTTGTATTTATGTATCTTGCATGTACCTAAAATGGAAGACAAAGCAGGCAAACAAACACACAACACGGCTGGAAAGCAAGCTACTAGGCGCCCCCATCAACAAGGGCGCCTCAATGAATAGATGCAAACCAGACTCTTCATTTAGGCGCTCCATATGTCTAGGGCGCCCTGGTTGAAACTTGTATCTGCTGCTGCGAGTTCGAAGCGGAGATAAGCTTTGACCAAGCTCTTTGAGGCACCTTGTATGTCCAGGGCACCCTGGTCAAGAGCCTTATTGGCTGTGGCGAGTTCGACGTGGAGATAAGCTTTGGCTAAGCCCTGTGAGGCGCCCCAGTGATCACAGGCGCCCCAATGAAGCCTATAAAAGGGGCTTCGACCCCTCAACTTAGGACATAACTTCCAAGATTATTCTAAGCCTTCTGACTGACGACAAAGCGCTAACAGCGAAGCTCTGTGACCAAGGAAGCTCCAGGAGGAAGTGCGCGGCATGCACTTCGGAGTTCCAAATCGGCTGAGTCTTCGACTCATGTATTTAGTTTGATTTACTTTACGCACGTAATTTCTTTATATTTGTGATTGTAAATCTTGCACTGTAAGACGGGTTTCTCCGCCTCTGGAAAGTCCGGAAAGGAGACCATTAGTGGGCAGGCGTTCCCGTGCTTAGGCCTTGGATGTACTGACTCTGGGGGGTTGGGAACCAAGTAAATCCCGTGTGCAATCTGTCGTTTGTTTTGTTCGTTCTTTCTATTGTTTTCCCGCTGCTACTAACTCTGTATCTAGAATGAACCGAAAAGTTTACGAAGTTTTGCGAGAAGTTTTTACGACCGATATCCACCCCCCCTCTATCGATGGCACCGGTCCAACAAGTGGTATCAGAGCATGGACGCTCTTCACCGGACTAACAGTCGACGAAGCAAAAATGCCAGGAGTTGAGGGGGAGCCTAGGGTGAATCAGGTACATTGTTTTTAATGTCAGTTTTTAAATTACATATTACATGCTTTAAGTGCAGGGAGAGAGGACACTACAAAAATATGTGTCCTACTCGTAAGACTCGAACTTCACCACCGACGGCAAAGGAAATTCCAGTACCAGGAGTCCGGAGGAACAAGAATCACATCAACTGCTTCAAATGTGAAAAGTATGGACATTACAAAAATAAGTGTCCAGTAAATGTACGTAAAATTTACATTTCGAAAAATTTTCAAATTCCTGCACAATCGTATGATGAGTTAGATAATTTTTCTGGAAAGTTAAATTTACTGCATAGTCAAATTAATATTTTGCATGCCAAATTAGCAAATGTAGATATTATTAAAATATTAGAAATTAACTGTTTAATTTTTAATATTAACTCAACAATCTCTGAAATTAATTCTGATAAAGTTACTTTTGAAATTAATTCTGATAAAATTATTTCTGAAATAAATCTTGAAATTAAATCTAATAATTTTAAGGATAATTTTGAAATTCTTAAGATTAATCCTGAAAATATTGAAAATATTTCTAAGGATAACAATGATTTTTCAGAAAATCTTAAGGATAACAATGATTTTTCACAAAATCTTAAGGATAACAATGACATTATCTCAGAAAATTTTAAGGATAATCCTGAAATTAATTTTAAAATTCTTAAGGATAATCCTGAAATTAATGTTGACATTCTTAAGGATAATCCTGAAATTAAATTTGAAAATGTAAATAATAATTCTGAAATTAATTTTGAAAACTTTGAGTTTAATCCTGAAAATATTGAAGATATTTCTGAGGATATTCCTGAGGATATTAAAAATAATGCTGAGGATAACTTTGATAATATTGAAACTGAAATTCTTTTAGATGATAATTTAGTTATCAAATTTTTAGATAATATTGAAAATTATTACCAAACATTAACTAGTGACCCAAATTACTCCACCTACTTTGAGGATATTGAAGGATGTGATTTTAATGATGAGGATGAGGAGGAAAATGAACTTTCTGAGATCAAGGCTATAGTTAATAAAATTCATAAAAAGTCAAACAAATCAAAATTGTTAGAAAAACTTGAAAAATTAGACAAAACTGAAATAGTAAATGAATCAGAAATTATCAAAATAATGAAAATGGTGAAATTAAACCCACAATTATTAATTAATCATTTTAACCTTAACTTTTCCAACCTTAATTAATCTTTAATATTTCAACCTCAATTAATTCTTAATTAATCTAATTAAACATTAATTAATTCTTAATCTAATTAATCTTTAATTATTTCATCCTCAATCAATTCTTAATTAATCTAATTAAACATTAATTAATTCCTAATCTAATAAATCATTAGTTAATTCAACTTCAATTAATTAATTCTTAATTTGATTAAATCTTAATTAATTCAACCTCAATTAATGACTTCTTAATCAATTTAATTAAATCTTGATTAATTCAACTTAAATCCAATTGATTCTTAATTAACTTGATAAATTAAATTAATCCTTAATTTTAATCTCTAATTAAATCTTAATAACTTAAACTGCAACCAAATAAAATTCTACCCAACTGAAACCCCAACTAAATAACAACAAATATGTCAAAGTGGGTTGGCATATTCGCGGGTTCACACGACATGTATCAAATCGGGAATTTGATACATCTTTAGAAACTTAATTAAATGTTTTTGACTTGTTTGACTCATGCATAACTATCATGTCATGCATCTGCTAATTTTTTTTATGTCATGTCATTCATGTTTTTATGCATGATTTAGAGCGGCTATAGGAAAAAGAATAGTTGAAACTTGAACAACCTAGTATTAGGTGGAGGTGAGATGATAGAACGTTAGGGAAGCCGTCTGGTGGAACTCACCGAAGCTACCGATCCAAAACCTAAGTTAGTTAGACTAAAATTTTTCAAGAATTAATTTGAAAATGAATTTTCGATAAAAGACTTTGTCAAGGAAAGGGTTGTTACTCCAATCAGGCTACGACCAAAGAAGGTCTCTGTGCCTCGCCAAGACCTAGAAGCCAATTACCGAAAATCAAATTCACTTTACTATTTGATAAATTTGAATCTAACACAAGTTTCAATTAAATCTTAGATGAACAATAAATTAAGAAAAATGATTCAAGTAACTCACAATACACCCATAAGGCAACCATGCTTGCTTGTACTGAGACAGCTAAAATGGGTGAGATGTTAAGGACTAATAAATTGAAAATCCTTTTCAAAAATTATTTTCCAAAATTCTTAGAATATTTTTCTAAAAATCTATTTTCAAAATAGTGCTTTAACATAATAATGTTTTTATGGAATTAATGCTTGTTTGAATGCTTAAATATTATACATTTTCAAAATTATATCTTTTTGAAAATTGTTTGACCTACACAATTAGACACAATCCTCTTAGGTCAACACTAAAGTCACCTAAGGCACTTAGATAAATTCAAACGGTGTTGGTGTTAGGGGGACTTTTTTTTTTAAATTATGACTTAAACATCATTATCATTTCAAAGTGTTTTTCGAAAATTATGCCTTAAACATCATTATCACTTCAAAATATTTTTTTTAATCAGTATCACGTATGTTTTCGAAAAAACTTATACTTCAAAAATTGTTCTCATTCCAAATTGAATTTTCAAAAAATTACCATACTGTCATTCAACGCGGTTCTTTTGATTTTGATAACCCCTAAAGACATAGAGGAAATCTTCTTCATGATCTACAAAGACTCCTAGGATGTGTCAAATTTAGGGGGAGTCTAAGTCAAAAGAAAACTTTCTGACAAGTATTTTTCTAAAATTTTTTTGGTAATTATTTTTGAAATTATTAAATAATTCTTTTGATCTAAACCAAACCCTAAAGACTCAAAGGAAGAATACTTGTGGTCAACAAGCTTCTTAGGACTGGGTCAAGTCTATGGGGAGGTCAAATTAAAAGAGTTATTAAACATTTTAAAATAATATGTTTTCGTGCACTACATTTTCAAAATCCTGTTGAAAACATAAGTAATTTATCTTCAAAATACTATTACATTATTTTTCAAAATTTTTGTGGCTTATAAAATCAATTTGAAATAATATTTACTTGGGTTGGAGAATTTTCAGGACACTTAGGAAAATGTCCTTGTAGTTAACAAGATTTCCTAGGATTGTGTCAGACTAGAAAATAAACTAAGTCAAGTAAAATATTATATTTTTCAAAAATGCATAATATTTTTCAAAAGTACTTATATTTTTCAAAAATGCATAATATTTTTCAAAAGTACTTATACTTTTCAAAAAAATGCATAATCTTTTCAAAAGTACTTATATTCTTCACAAATATCTTTCAAAAGTACTTATATTCTTTAGAAATATCTTTCAAAAGTACAGATCTTTCAAAATACTGATCTTTCAAAGTACAGAATCTTCAAAATATAAACTTTTCAAAGAAAAAAAATCTTACAAAAACAAGTTTTTGCACAATATTTTTCAAAGTATGAATATCTATTTAATACTTTTCAAAGGTACATATATTTTTTTTCAAATACTAACATGTTTCAAAGAACAATATTTTTTAATCTTTTTCAGAGTGAAAATATGTTAAGTGTAAAATATCTTTCAAGTTTTTTCACAGTATTCTTTGAAATGCACTACGTGTTAAGAAAAAAAATCCGTTTATAAGTGCAATCTTTTGAAAAAATTTTTCTAAGTGAAAGTTTTTCTAAGGCAAGAATTTTTCCAAAAGTTCAAAATTTTTCTACAAATACAAAATATTTTTCCAAATTGCTCAGTACTTTTCAAAGTGTAACTCTTTTGATGCAATTATTTTTTTTGACTGGCTCTTTGCTATGCTTTCAAAAACTTACACTAAGTACTTTCAAAAGTAAAAATGTTTTCATTGTTGGTGCAAGTGTTCTTGGTGATTTTTTTTTATGTATGACAAAGGGGGAGAGTAAGCTTAAGTTAGAGACAATTATTTTTCCCAAAGGATCAAATGAAATCAAAATGTTTTTTTTCAAGGGGAGAGTGAGCTTAAGACTGGAATATTTTTTTCCTCCCAAAGGTTAGAGAGCTTTCCCAAAGAATCAAAACTTATTTTCAAAAACTTAGGTTTTTTTCAAAGATTACAATTGAGCCCTTTCAACCAATCTAACTTAAGATATTGTCAAACATTAAAAAGGGGGAGATTGTTGGTGCAAGTTGCATCAGTGATGTCCTTCTCTAAGTGTTTCAATGTTTGACAATATACTTAAGTCAGTGATACAATGAACAAGGGAAGGGTGAGTAAAGAAAAGAGTATCAAAGTGAACCAAAGTCCTAGTTAACCTAGGCACTAAGTCCTGGCCGAGGGCTGGGCACCTAAGACCTGACCGAGGGTTGGGTACTAAGTCCTGGTTCATGGAATTGGGCACTAAGTCCTAGCCGAGGGTTGGGCACCGAAGACCTGGTTCGAGGAATTGGGCACTAAGTCCTGGCCGAGGGCTGGGCAAAAGTCCTGATGAGTGAAGTTAGGTACTAAGTCCTGGACCTAGGGTTTGGGCACGAAGTCTTGGTCCGAGGGATTGAGCAACTTAGCTGAGCGATGACTAAGGACTAGAGACGGGTCGGGTCGGGCGTCTTGAGATCCGAGAGTAGCGAAGGCTAAGCAAAAGTCCACCCGAATGGATTGGGTGGCAACCGTCTCCTGAGAGGAGTAGGTTGAAGGTGCGTTCCTGGGGGTGGGAACTTAGGCGTCGGTTCAACCTAGGGTTTCACGAAAACCCGAAGTCAGAACCAAACCCTTAAGGTTAAGGATATATATGTGTTTGCTTGTATTTATGTATCTTGTAGGTACCTAAAATGGAAGACAAAGCAGGCAAACAAATACACAACGCGACTGGAAAGCAAGCTACTAGGCGCCCCCATCAACAAGGGCGCCTCAATGAATGGAGGCAAACTAGGCTCTTCATTCAGGCGCCCCATATGTCTAGGGCGTCCTGGTTGAATGTTGTATCTGCTGCTGCGAGTTCGAAGCGGAGATAAGCTTTGACCAAGCTCTTTGAGGCACCCTGTATGTCCAGGGCGCCCTGGTCAAGATCCTTATCGGCTACGGCGAGTTCGGCGTGGAGATAAGATTTGACCAAGCTCTGTGAGGCGCCCCAATGAAACCTATAAAAGGGGCTTCGACCCCTCAACTCAGGACATAACTTCCAAGATCACTCTCAGCCTTCTGACTGACGACAAAGTGCTAACAGTGAAGCTTTGCGACCAAGGAAGCTCTAGGAGGAAGTACGCGACACCTCGGAGTTCCAGATCGGCCGAGTCTTCGACTCTTGTATTTGGTTTGATTTACTTTACGCACGTAATTTCTTTATATTTGTGATTGTAAATCTTGCACTGTAAGACGGGTTTCTCCGCCTTCAGAAAGTTTGGAAAGGAGATCATTAGTGGACGGGCGTTCCCGTGCTTAGGCCTTGGATGTGCTAACCCTGGGGGGTTGAGAACCAAATAAATCTCGTGTGCAATCTGTCATTTGTTTTGTTCATTCTTTCTATTGTTTTTCCGCTGCTACTAACTCTGTATCTAGAATGAACCGAAAAGTTTACGAAGTTCTGCGAGATGTTTTTATGGTCGATATTCACCCCCCCCCACTATCGACGGCACCGGTCCAACACCTAGGTCGGACCGACGCCTACTGTTCCCTCTCGGGGAACACATCCTCACCTACTCCTCTCAGGAGAGTTTACCTTTTGCTAACCGGCTCTTCCGGTTGGACTTTTTCTCGGCCTCTGACAACCCGGAACTCGACGACGCTCAACCTCGACCCGTCTCGACTCCTGTTCGCAATCCCCGCTCGGCAAAGTCTTCTGCTCGGTCCCCCAGACCAAGATTTCGTTCTCGGCTTCACTCACTAAGTCTTCATTGCCCAATCCCCGACCAGGACTTCTTGCTCAACCCTGCAAGTCATGACTTCTTGCCTAGCTTACCTAGGAGTTTCCTACAAGCTTCACAAATTCATCAGTACACACAAACCAGCTTACCTTGAACCCTTTGCCACTTATCAAAACAAAATTTGATCTTGTGCTTCCGGCACCAACAGATTCCCATCAGTTAAGGAAGGCCCATACACACAGGCTGGAAAATTATGTTATTGGGACTGATAAGGAGAAGCGTCAGGGCCCTGTCATCTCCTTCATCCCTAACGATCAGAGGTGAAGACACTTTGCTCCATAGCAAGACAGGATAATCATGGAAGAAGTCACAAAGTTGTTGAAGGTTGGGCATATCAGAGAACTTCAATTCCCGACATGGCTGGCGAATGTTGTATTAGTACCTAAGCCCGGGGTAAATGACGAGTTTGTATCGACTTCCGTGATTTAAATAAAGTCTACCTTAAAGACTGCTACCCTTTGTCTTGCATTGATCGGCTGGTAGATTCGACTTCCGACTGTGTATTTATTTCAATATTGGATGCATATCAGGGATATCACCAGATTCCCTTTGCTCGAGAGGATCAAGAGAAGGTCAACTTCGTAACAGCGGATGACATTTACTTTTACAATGTCATGTTATTCGGGTTGCGCAATGCAAGGGCAACCTATCAGTGGATGATATATAAGGTCTTCCGCCACCAGATCGGAAGGAATATTGAAGTGTATATGGATGACATCTTGGTCAAGACGGAGAAGGGGAAGGACATGATTGTCGATCTGGCGGAGACATTCGCTACCTTGAGGACTAATGGACTGAAACTAAACTCCGCTAAATGTTTTTTTAGGGTGAAAAGTGGGTGGTTCCTCGGGTACATGGTAATAGAGAGTGGAATTAAGGTTAATTCTAAGAAAGTGCAAGCTATCCTCAACATGTCATCTCCTCGTAATTTCAAAGACGTGCATCTGCTGATAGAACTTTTCCTTTCTTCAAAATTCTAAGGAAAGCTGTCAAATTCGAATGGGATGATCAATGCGAGAAAACTTTTACAAATTTAAAAGAATACCTCTCTGAACTCCCCATCCTATTTAAGCCGCTAGGAGGAGAAACGTTGTTTATCTACTTGTTTGCAGCTAAGTAAGCTGTGGGTTCTGCGCTCATTCGTGAAGAAGGTACTACTCAATATACCATTTATTTCTTTGGGCACCTCCTTAAAGAGGCAGAGACTCAGTATACTACTCTGGAGAAGTTGGCAAATGCCTTTGTATTGATGGCACAAAGCCTAAGACCATATTTTTTAGCGTATCCCATTGTGGTACTTACTAACAGTCCACTCGGGCGTATCCTCACAAATTCGGAGGCCTCGGGACGTTTGATCAAGCGGACGGCGGAGTTGAGTGAGTATGGAATTGGGTACCACCCCCGAACCGCTATCAAAGCTCAAGTTCTAGCCGACTTTATGCTCGAAGTTGCCCCAGGACCTGAAGCGGGTGAAGTATGGATGATTTACGTTGATGGCTCATATAATAACAGGTAAGTGGGGTCGGGGTTATGATGATTTCTCCCAAAGAAGACATACTATAACTATCCATCCGACTCATCTTCCGAGCCTCCAATAATGAAGCCGAATATGAGGCAATACTAGGTAGGCTTCAAGCAGCTAAGCAAGTGGGGGCTACTCGGGTTATGTTGCATTCAGACTCTCAGTTTGCGGCTCAACAGTTAAAGAGAGAGTTCAAAGTTAAGAATGAGCGCCTGCAAAGGTATGTGACTATGTATGAGCAACTGAAATCTTCTTTCACTGAAGTCATTTTGCAGAAGATATCTCGAGCGGATAATGTCAAGGCAGACGAGCTAGCCAAATTTGCAAGCTCCCTGAACTATGGACATTGGAAGAGCCCAGTGCTCCAGAAGGAGTCGTGGCCCAAATTGAAGAAGAAACTGCTGACACTGTATTACCTGACTAGAGAGAACCTTATGTGGAATTCCTACGGAGTGGAACAGTGTCAGTAAGTGATAAGGAAGTTCGACTCTTCCATCTCAGGGCTTCCAGATTCATGTTGGTCGGAGAATAGTTATATAAAAGAGCATTCGCCCGACCATTGCTCAAGTGTATTGGTCCAGGGGAGATTGATTACATCATGCGGGAGGTTCACAAATGCATATGTGGAAGTCATATTGGGGGGTAAGCTTTTCAAAATTAGAATACTTTGATTCCTCGCTTTTCTTCCTAAAAGAAGGAGTTCTGACTTGAGCGTCAGAGAGGGCTCCATCGGATCTTCTTTCGGTGTATCCTCTTTACGCTCGTGTTAATTTCGTAGGCATCAACATCTTCTCCCCGTCATCGTCATAGTAGGCTGCAGTTTGGTGATTCTTCATACCCATCATTCACTTCCGGAACACTTATATTTTGTTTAAACATTGTACAAATTGTCAAAACATACTAGGTATGTTAAATAACCAAATAGATGAGGGTTCAAATCAGAAAGACCTTGAGTTACAATGTAACAACCTAAAAATTAAGATATTGGAAGACATGAATATATATATATATATAGACAATTAAATTTAGATATAACCTTATTATACTTACATCATCTTTTTTTTACCTTATATAAAAACATACAGGTTTGACTTCTAGGATCATATTCAACAATAACCCACATATTAAAAATGATTTTATGGATGAAGAATTTGATCAAACTAACCTAACTATATGAAGAATGTAATAATTCATTTCACTGTTTTATTCAACCATTTATTTCTCCTTTTTTTCTAGATGTAGATAATGAAACTGAATCTCCTGGCGCTAAGAGAAAAACTAGAGGTCCTACATTTATGAAAGCAATTTAGGATCGACCTAGCATGTTGCCACATATTAAGTTTCAATGTAATGGTATGGGACGTCCAATAGGATCAAGAAGAAATAAATTTATTGATTTATTGGGTACTTTAGCAAGACACGTTAAATTTTGTCCAATTGACGTGGAAGATTGGCATAAAAAGCCCCTGGAAAATAATTGTTAGATGTTATAAAGTAATTGAAATGTTATTGCATATTTTATTAGTAAGTAATTTTTTATTATGAGCGTAAATTGTCTAAATGCCTTTGTAAAAAAGTATGACCTTCCTCATGGAACAGAAAGTTGGGCACTACATTTAATAGCAAAACAAATGGAGAAACTGGAAGGCATAACTAAAAAAGAAGTGTTATGATCTTGAGTTACCAATGCTAAGTCTTCGGCAAGAAAGAGATAACAAAGCTTTAGCGGAACAATATGTGAAATTAATTGTTCGATGGAACTCAAAAAAATCAAAGGTATAAAATATTTTATCCATTTAAAAAATTTTCATGTTGACTTTTGTATTGTGTATCTAGTTGAATTTAATATATTAGGAGCAAACTAAAAAAAATAAAATTGCTCGGAAGCAAAAGATAATGAATCAGACAACGAGAAGAAGATCTTTCGTTCAAGTGCAACAAAAATTAGTAATTTATCTTATCAATCTTATAATTCTACATGCATTAGAATCTACAAACTTTTAACTAATTCTAATTTTAGAGAAAAGAAAAAGGGTGACACACGTCACATGTTGAATTATTCCATGTCTGCTTCACTCATGCTAATTGAAGTTCTTCAAGCAACATTGTGGCAGAAAAATTGGTAAGTTGCATTATAAACTTCAACTATATTACTTTCAAAGATATTTTCTTTTATCATCACTATGTATAAATTATGATTTTGATTTTTTGGTAAAGGCTACAATGAAAGAACTAGAAAATCAACTTCCTAAAGATAAGGATGATCAAGTTGGTCAAAATGACATATTTGCTCCAATCATTGGACTAGATAGACCAGGCCAAGTTTGTATGTTTGGTGATGGTGTTAACCCATCTGATTTATAGGAAGAAGTTCCAAGCCATAGTACATGCAACCGAATAGTGATGGAGCAAAAGACACAATTAGAAAAAATGGATAAGTAAATTAGAAAGCAAGGTCAACGCATTGCAATGTTAGAATCAAAGATTTACAATCAACCAAACCAAAACCATGGTTCAATTTACAATAGTAGTCAACACACAACATCATCTAGTAGTCCATTATTTTCTGATCAAGTTCGTTTATCTCTAAGGGTAAAGTCTTTTTCTAGTTTTATTACTTTATTATTATATTGAGTTAGTATTTTATTGATTCGACAATGTCTTTTTGGGTTAAGTTAGATGTGTAAATGGTTTTACATGATGTTTATTTTTTTTTGAAAAATGGGTAAATATATTAAATGTTTCAGGGGTTGTAATCCCCTTCTGCAATCACAAAATACAATCATAAGTCGGAGCTATCTACCTCGACATGTGAGGTAAACTCCATCGACATCCAAATACATCATGATGGCCCACCATAGCAAGCAACACACATCATTCACATCCCTCATTCCTCCCAATCACATCCCTTTTCTACTACATTTGCAACCAATCAAATTGCATGCACACATCACACCCTTACCATGGACATGCAAGTCCAACACGTTGACCTTCCAACCCATGGACATGCAAGTCCAACACGTTGACCTTCCAACCCATGGACATGCAAGTCCATCACCACATTTCTCCTAGCCAATCACGTTAGCATGCAATCTCATCTCACACATGCTCTCTAATGCATAAGCCAATCAAAGCCAATCAAATCACAAAGTGAACAGAAAGAAAATATTGAAGAAACGAAAACCAACGAACAACCATGATTTGTCCGTGTTTCCCCATCTCATAGCTTATCCTCCCCTTTATGAACATGAATTTGAATCTTACGCATCATTTTGTCAATATCCGGGACTATGTCTTCAAAGCGACTTTGATTGCGGGCTTCCCAAATAACATAGATCATACAAGAGACGCCGAGGTGCCAAGCCTTCATCTTCCTATTGCTGCTCCTATAGTGCCTTCCGAGCATTTGGAAGAGCTCCTCTGGTGTCTTTGTCTCGTGGGTAATCTCTAACTATCGCCTCACTTTTCCCCACAATATTTTTGTGATAGGGCACTCAAAGTACAAGTGAGGATTTGACTCATCATAGCGCCGGCAAAGTGAACAAGTCTTGATAGGCTCATATGGCATCCTATCCGCCGTCCGTAGCTTCCCATGCGCAAGCAACCAAACAATGAAGTGATGTTTGGGCATAATCTCCGGCCTCCATACTACCGAACTCCAATTCACCGTAGGTTTTCGGGGCTTGAAGAATTCATAAGCATTCACCGCCCCTTTCTTCTCCGAAGCAAATCACTCAATTAACATCATGTTCGCTGCTCCTTGGCCTTGCGAGCTCAATAAGATCTTGTTTCGGATGCCTAAGAGGCTTTTGATGAGTGGAGAATCCGTAGCTCTAGCCTCCCAACTCCAAAAATCTGCATTCTTTATATAGTGATGATGTACCCATCTCACCCATAATGAGTCCACTTTGCTTTGTATATCCCACAATACTTTGCTTAGTAGAGCATCATTCCACGCTTGAAGGTCCCGAAGTCCATATCCACCATCTTGCTTAGGAAGGCAGATAGTATCCCATGAGATCGGTGGGTGCTTGGAAGACCACACAAAAGATCGACACATAGCTTTAATCTTGTCAATCACGGCACTAGGAATTGGGAGCATAGAAAGTCAATAACATACGACCCCTTGAAGAATAGATCTAACCAATTCCAATCGGCCAGCGTAGGATAATGTGTGCTTCGGCCATGCCTTTATCTTGGTTGCAATGGTATCAAGTAAAGGTCCATAATTTGCTACCCGTAGCCTCTCCGCCGCAAGTGGAATACCCAAATAACGGAATGGAAAAGATCCCTCTTGGAACCCGATAACTTGGAGCAATCGTTCCTTCGTTTCACTATCAACACCGGCCATGTGCATATGTGACTTCATCGGATTGGCCTTCAAGCCCGCCACCTTCCCGAACTCTTCCAAGCAACCCGCTAATACCCGAATTGAAGATTCATCCGCCCGAGCAAATAATAATAAATCATCCGCATACGCAAGATGTGTAATGCTGATTTCCTTACATATAGGATGGAAGTGGAAGGAAGGTAAGGATGAAGCTTTATGCAGCCGTCGAGAAAAAACTTCAATGCATAAGCCAAAGAGCATAGGCGATAGGGGATCTCCTTGCCTTAGGCCACACCGACCACTGAAAAACCCATGAAGGCCACCATTAAGAGAGATAGAGTAGGATACCGTGGTGACACATTCTTTAATCCATCCTCGGTATTGTTGGGGAAAACCAAAACCAACAAGAGCCGACATGAGAAAATCCCAATCTACGGTGTCAAATGCTTTCTTCAAATCCACCTTAAGCATACACCTCGGCGATATCCTTTTGCGTGCATACTTCCGGAGTAATTCTTGTGTTAAAGTTATGTTATCCCCAATAGAGTGCCCTTGCACGAAAGCCGCCTGTGCCGGATCAAGTAAGAATCCCAAAACTGTTGCTAGTCGACCGGCCAACACCTTGGATATTACTTTGTAGAAGACGTTGCAACAAGAGATAGGTCTGTAATCTGTAACTCCTGGGGCATGATCCGCCTTTGGCACTAGAGAAATCACAGAGTGGTTCCATTATTTGAGCAGCCCACCATTCTGAAAAAATTCCTGTGCAGCACCAATGAAATCTGGCCTTATGATGTCCCATGCAGATGTGAAGAACTTTGCCCCATATCCATCCGGTCCTGGTGCCTTGTCACTTCCAATACTATCGAGAGTCGCTTTTATCTCCTCCACTCCCACTGGTCTACACAGTTCTTCCCCTTGGGTATGTGAGAGTCGTCTTCTAGGGATGCCCCCACTAAAAGGTTCTCCTTGTTCCTTTTTCCCAAGTAGTGAGTGAAAGAAATCCACGAACTCCTCTGCCACCTCCTCTAGACTCTCGGTTTGGTCCCCATTTCGTTTGGTGAGTGTAATTATGGCATTCCTTTTGTTGTTGCGCTTCACCACATCATGAAAAAATTTTGTACACTTATCTGCACTTCTTAGGTAGACATTCTTTGCCCTTTGTTGATAAAATTGCTTTTCTGCCTCCGCAAGAAGTGTAGTACGTTTTCGTAGGTGTTCATAGTCCATTGGAATGTTCCCTCCTCTAAAATACCCTTTTGTATCTCTTCCAACTCAGATTTGGCCCTGCTCGCCTTTGCCGAAATATGTTCAAAGTGTTTCTTGTTCAGCTCCCGTAACCGACCCTTCAACCTTGTCAATTTCACCTTTAGCACAAATTGAGCATTCCCTTCAACTGGTTCTGCCCATGACTCCGCCACCACCTTCTGAAAATCCACATAAAGTGTCCATAAGTTGAGAAACTTGAAAGGTCGGTTCTTGGCTCTGTCCTTCTCAAGGATGTGCACAACAGCACAAGAATGATCCGAAAGACACCCAGGCACCATAAACTCCCCATATGCATCATAATCTGCTAACAACCATTGGGAGTTCACCATAATTCTATCCAATTTACAAGAAACCGTACCATTGGTCCATGTAAGCCGGCATCCAATAGAGTGAAGATCCACCAACCCGCATGCATGAGTGAAGATTTGAAGATCCCGCATTTCATAGTTTGTGACCGGGTTGCCTCCTTCTCTTTCCTCCATTGATAGAATAGAATTAAAATCCCCCATGATCATCCAAGGCTCTGACATATTTTCACCAAGCTCCATAAGTCTCTCCCATAAAGGTCTACGGGTGGTAATAGCGTGAAGTCCATATATAAAAGATGCCAAGAAATCCCTTCCGGATACATGGCACCGGACCCGGCAGTGAATAAATTGATCGGTCTTCATGAGCACATCCATATCCACTCTATGTAAATCCCATAGGAGCAATATACAGCCATGGTTAGACATATCGAAATTATGCACATGACCCATACCTGAAAACCGCCTATCCATAATCATTCGGAGGGGTTCCTCTATGAGTTTTGTCTCTAATAAAGCCATCACTTGAATGTCCTTGCTCTGGAGGAGATGCTGAACCCCCCCCCCCATGTTTCAGGGACTTATGAAAGCCCCTGATGTTCCACGCGGCCACCTTCATTTTGCACCTCCAGTGCGGGCTGCTCTGACCCGTAGTTGCCTATCACTTTGGACCACCATCGGCGCTCTCTTCAAAATCGTCCCGACTATCCCTTTACTTCGAGAGTCACTGGAGGAAGAGGATGTCGAACCCAAGGTCACCGATACATCCGATGAAGGAGACATCAATGGTGAGGTCGAAGATGCCCCACTTCTTGACGCCTGTGTCCCTTGCCCAACCATTGAAGAAGTTGTATCTGATTTGGTTGAACCTTCTGTGGTACTCGCCGTTCCTTCCTTATCCCTACGTGCATGATCATCCTCTTCTCCCTCCTGCGGTGGATGTTGAGAGCCCTCCTCTTCCGGCCTCCGCAAGTCATCATCAACATGTTCTAAGGGAGCTTCCATTGCAATCGGGGTCGGCGCCACCTCCACCATAGCTAAAGGATACACCTCTTCTCGAGTAGCGTCTGCTCTATTTCTTCCCTCTTGCATACCTGGTTGTCTAGTGCGTCGCCGATAACTCGATCTCCTACGGCCCCTCATTGATGGAGATCTATTCCTTCCAAATTGCTGTTGGTTTGGATCCCTTTTAGCATCCCTTTGATCAGCATTCTTATCCCCTTTATAACATGTCTCCTTCCGATGGCCAAGTCTTCGACAATCTTCACAAAAGCTTGACATATTCTCATATAAAATCTCCAAGTCAAGTTGTGCTCCAGTGGGCAACATGATGGGAACTCTTGTAAGTCTTTCCTCCATTACCGAGACTTCTATCAAGAGCCTCGCGTACGATAATCTTTCACGTGACTTTGTCAATTGATCGGTGTAGAGCGGCCTCCCAATCTCCGAACCAATCATGCTCAGCACCTTTGTTGTCCAACAATCTGCGGGCAAGCCATGAATCTGAACCCATGCTGGAATATACCGGCCATCTTCATTGAAGAGGAAGCATCTTGGCATGTGTTTCAGGAATAGGGGAATGCCAAAGACAAAATAAGGTCCACCAAGTAGTACATTCTCCCGATCTTGCGAAGTGTTGAACTTATACACAACCCATCCACTTTTATGCATATAGAAAGTATAAGGAACTTCCATCTCCGAGCTACCGCATCCATCCCGTCTCATCCCGGATGCCGACCCATGAAACACCCAACGAGGCAGTATCCCATCGAGTCCTCCACAATGTCAATATCTTCAAAGCTAAACTGCAGTTGCTTCCTCATCGGTTTGTGTTGTTGCAGATGTGTCGCCGTCATCATCTTACGATTATCTTTGAAGAGCCCGGCCTAAGTCTTCGTTTCTTCATTAGGATGATGCTCTTCATGTCCTCCAACTGGATGCGTCTTTGGCATTGCTTCTTCATCCGTCCTGGGCTGATTTCCTATCTGATTTGCTAGTGGGGCAGCATTCTTTTCTCCTTGATCGGCGATGACATCGGCTGAATTTTGATCATTCAAGTCCACGTTTTGAGATCCCACATCAGCATCTTGGTCAAGATTCTCTTCTATCCCACTTGGTCCTTTGTCTCTTGATGCCACATCATCATGTCCATTGGCCTTTCCACCATTAAAATTTTCATTTGTTGCCACCTTGACCGAAGCTTCCAGTTTGCCAAATCTGGATTTTTCAAAAGATATGGTTGGCATTACATGATGTTTATTTTGATATTATTTATTGTTTGTTGAGGCATAATGAGTTGGAGTTTGCTTTCTTGTAAGCTATGTTTTGTGTGAGATTATAATTATCTTGAGTTAGTCATTTATTGATTTAGATAGTATATTTTGGTTGAGAAAATATATTACATGTATAATTGATGGATTAGTTATTTATTTAGGTATTATTTATTGTTTGACATGGCATAATGAGTTGGAGTTTGCTTACTTGAAAGCTATAAGTTGTTCTCAGCAACAACCATTATGTATTTACTATTCTTAGCAAAGTTTTTAGCAGCAAGTTGAAAGCAACAAGTTGTTCTCAGCAACAATTATTTTAATGATGAGCTGAAATATAGCTTACATTTTGCAAGATTTTGCTACCTCTTTGTTGTTTTAGTTTAGCACTATTAATGCTTTGCCTGCATTTGATTTCTTGCAATTAAATCATTCTTTGTATTGCTGCTTATTGTGAGAAGTTGAGAATTCAGTTAGATTGAGTGATAATGTATAATCTAATTTAGCATAATTGTTGTTGCTGATGGTATATCATATTTGTTTTCATCAAAACTTTCTCTTTTGTATTTTCATGTAGATTGGATGTTCTGTCTTGATAAAAAGCCTACTTGATTCGATGAAAATTGTGACAAAAGGAGTTGTTCGTAGCACGGATCCAAATACTGAAGTAGGAAGACAAGCATTGAGACCAAATTGGTGTGAATTACAAGTTCTAGTTGTCCTAGAACGGGATGAGAGTTTAATTAGACCATATGATCTTTTACAAAGGTTTAAGGATGCGCTTGGAGGAATGATAGTTTGGCCTTGTCATCTAGTATGATATGTAATTTTTTAATTAACTACTATTATTGTATATGCCTGTTATATTAGTGTATTTTTAAACAATATCAATTATATTTACAGTTGATAGTTAATGAAGAAGAATTCTACTAGGTGCATGGATTTGTCGTCGATTTTGTGATGAATAAATGGATTCGTCACAAAATAGTCAGAAATTAAAATAAAAATAAATGACTCCAAAATCGATAGATGGACCTAGAGAACTCGGAATGACATTAAATCAGTTTCTTATTATTTGACTAATTCTCATGATTATATCCATGTCTTTAAATATTAATTTGACACGTTATATTTTGTTCATAGCTAAGTAAATTAGATTAACTTTAATCAATTGATGACTTAGTAAAAATACTAAAAAGAATAATTTATTTAGCATGTTAGAGACATTTGATGTTAAAAAATCATTAATCTTAATATATAGGGTCAAATTAATATTTGAGAAGATTTATATAATCAGAAAAACTAGACGATCACATAAATATTGGTTTAATGAAGATTCATTTTCAACTAGTGCGTGAATTCATAGAGAGAGTCAATGGCGAATAAAAAGTCTAATTAATGATTAATAAAATAATTAAACCCAATAAATAGTGGTAAATAGTTGTCTATCTGGGTAATGATCCCCCCTTAGGATTTTATAAGGATCCCCATAGTGACCCTCGGCTCAAGCCTTAGGTGGAGAATAAATGTGATGTAAGCTTTCCCTATGCACTTAGGCTATATTTAATTAGGAATAATGTAATCAAGATTGTAATGTAATTGAGTTTGAAATATAATTTAAATTATATATTGTTAGTCTTATTAATCTAGATTAAAAAACTTTATTAATTTTTTATAATTCAGTTTATATTATATTACAATTTTAAAATAGTATCAAACAAAGTAATCAATTTAATATTATCTTTATTATATTATAAGGTAGTTTATCCCTTACCAAACATAACCTTAATCTTCCTTTTTCATGCAATCGACCTCTAATAAAAAAAACTAATCAAAGAAAAAATTATTATTGTAAAATTATTTCATTTACATTGCTTTTATTTATTATCGTATATATAATTAGTAATCTTATTCTTACTATTTGTAAGAACAGATTTGTCAAAAGGTTTCTCCATGTGTACGATAAAGAGAAAGAATAATGATACTAACGGTTGGACGCTATGTTATGGAATAAGAACTGAGTTATAAACCATGTAAAAATTAAGGTGTTTCTTGTTTTGTCTTATTTTGTGCTAATTTCTTGTATTCTCGGTGCGAATTAACATTTTATCAGGTGATTAATTGTCTCTTAAATAGTCACAGTTCAATCCTTAACTACAACAAATTTTATAAAAAATTTCTTTTTGCAGTTATGAGATATTAGGCTTCTGGACCGTCCATCGCGAGCGCTTTCCGATTTACCTTGACAGACGATAGGGAATTTCCGTGAGACTGATCCGATCGTCTCAGATTCGACGTTAGCCAATCTGATTAAATTTTTTTTTAATCGTTGGATATGGAACTCGAATGGCCTTAATATAACCTCCGGGGCTATGGTGCAGTAGTAGGACGACTAGTCGCTATCCTAGGCATCCGCGGTTCGATCTCCAGCTATGGCGTATTTTCAAAAATTTTCCTCCAAATAGGACACGAACCCTGAGATGTTTGAGTTCTAGACCGCACAATGCGAGCATTTTCCGATTTACTCTACGGCCTCATTCGAATGACCTTAATATAAAATTCCAAACACCTCGTTAATCATTCGAATGACCTTAATATAAAATTCCAAACACCTGGCATTCAGAAATAACATGTAAACTTAGTCAATTAAATTGTCTAATTAAATCATTGCAAAAATAATATATATATATATATATATATATATAAAAGAAATGCACATTTCCTTTCATTGAAATTCCTTGATTATTTATCTCCAAAAACATAAATATGAATTCCAAACACCTCGTTAATCATTCGAATGACCTTAATATAAAATTCCAAACACCTGGCATTCAGAAATAACATGTAAACTTAGTCAATTAAATTGTCTAATTAAATCATTGTAAAAATAAAATATATATATTTATATATATAAAAGAAATGCACATTTCCTTTCATTGAAATTCCTTGATTATTTATCTCCAAAAACATAAATATGAATGCTGGATCAACTTAGCACTTCATATACATAGTACATGCATGCTTTTTAGGGTTTGTATAACTCTTTGCAATTTTTCTGTGTAAGGGTCAATTCCATTTTTTCAAGATCATGTCCAACCACAACATCTTGCTGCATAATATTTCCAAAGATCTGTGTACCATCCGTTCCCACTATCACCATGCATTTCACATGCCGACTAGTCCACGTAAACAGGTTTTTAGGGCTCACCCCGAATTTCTCCTCTGTCCCGGCAAACCAGAACCACAACCACGGCAGCTCCTCCTCTTGCTCCGTCGAGCGCACAGCGAAGCACAATTTGAATTTGCCTTCCGGCTTCACGGTCGGCAAGTTAACGTAATCCGCCAATTCCCTCGCCAACTCGTCCGCCACTTCATGGTCCAGCATCGTCAAGACGGTGCCGGAGTCGAAGATGATGTTGCCGGCCTTCAAATTGGACTTCCTATTAAAGAGTTCGATGTTGAACTCACCCGGGATCGAGATGGCGTCAAGCTGCACGGCGTAGTAGCTGTCATTTGTCATGAGCTGCGTGACGGTCGCCTTTTCGGTGATCGTGGTATCGTCGTCGCGTCCCAAGAAGAGCGTGCTGGCGAGTCCATGATTACTCCAGGAGTCGAGGCAGTAGGCGAAGTACTTGCTGATGTACTTAGGGGCGAGCTGGTGGATCAGAGACGGCGGAAAGGGGCCCAACCCAACGATGCTGCCGAGGTTCTCGGAGATGGCGATCGAGGACCTGAAGTTGCAACCGAATGCCACATTTGGAATGTTGGTAATTTGCGGCGAATCTACCGAGTAGAAATGGAAGGTGTCCGAGGAGAGGATTCCGTCGATGTTGGAGCCGTCGCCGTAGGCGTAATGGTACTGGCACATCGATTCATTGTTGCAACGACCTTGGCTAAAGCTCTCGCACTCATCGGAATAGCAACTTAACTTCTTGTAGGAGAGGGATTCACTAGTATTGAATAGGGAAGTGGTCTTGTTGGAGCATTGGCAGCCCACGCAGTTGACCCAGTTTAGGTCGCTGCCGGTGTCGGCGACGCCCCATATAGATTGCGCATTTGGGGTTCCCACGCCGAACTTCATCAAGAATTCCCAGTCATCCCAGCGCAAGCCGATTTCTATGTTGATGGAGGTCTTCATGGCGATGCGCGTGGCCAAGTTGCGAGCTCGGTTGACCGAGCGGAGGACGGCGGACTGCAGGCGATCGAAGGGCGTCATCGAGCTGTTGTACAGTGGCGACTTGGGGGAGTCGCGGTGGACCAGCTTCACGTTGAAGACAGTGCCCGCCGGGACAAGGACCGGCACCAAGGAGATCAGCAGGAGGAGGAAGAAGACGGTACTGATGGCTGCCATTGCAATAATTAATTAATTAATTAATTAAGATCTACGCCTTTCAACTGGTACTGCGTGAATATATAGAGAGCCAACGGGAGAATAAAGAAGTTTAATTAATGATTAGATTGATAGAATATATATAATTTGTAGCAAAAACTGATTCGGAATCGCATTTTACTTAAAATTTCTGAGAGGAATTGTAAATTATTGGGAGCTAGGCGTCTCTTTAATTCGATTAATGGTCCGAATCATGCTTAAAATGTCAAAAATATATGTTTAATTGTGTATTATATAATCAATGGTTTCCGAAAGGAACCATCGGTGTAAGTGTCCTTCAACTCCTTCCCCTTAATTGATATTTATTTGGAAGAACTTTTGCTCACATTCCAAGTTTAGTAAAATTGCTTTAATTGGTATTTGATGCATTCAGAATCTGTACACGGAGTGTCTCCACGTTATTTTCTCTCTGCCGATAATGGAGCTTACTCCGATAATGTGGATTGGCCTGATACTAATGGATGTCTACCGATCAACCCCCACTATCGCCAATGATGCTCCTATATAGATCAATACGTATCAGAACATTGGCAGCTTAACAAGGATTTTAAACCAAGAACGAATTTGATAAATTAAAAAAAAATTAATATAATACAAAATCAAATTATTCAATTTTAAAAATTCAAAAATATTTTTAAAATATAAGCAAAAATTTTTGAAATTTCAAACATTAATGTATGTCAATTTTCACAATCCAAAAACTTAAATTTTGAATTTAAAGAGCTCAAAACAAATTTAAATTCAAAATTTTCAAATTTAGCTAGCTAGAAAAGAGCTAAAAACTTCAAATAAAAGTTTAAAGAAAAGAGCGTACCAAAGAAAAGAGCTAAAAACTTTAAAGAATCCGACAGAAAGGAAGCTCAGTTTCAATTTAAGTCTTTACCCATACCATAAAGCAATAGACCACTAAACTTTTATTGTTACTGCAAACTACTCAGATCATTTTGAAAACTAAATAATATGCAAAAGTTTTTCTTTTCATAATTTCAGTACCCTAACACCAAAATAACAGGTCAGCTACTTCAGCTAAAATTATATTCTTAGTCACAATGAAAGCAGTTCAACTCATGAATTTTTGAATATATTAGAGCAATTCTCAGGACCTGTGATTTTTTTTTTTTCATTTCAAATAAAAGTGGGGTATAGAAGCAGTAGGAGTTTTGGGGTTTGCGGTGCTAAGAGTTTTAAATCTTCCAATCCCATTTGGAAAATACAATCCACTTTTTCACCTCATAGCTACATCCATGGGAGATGTATTTTGCTCCAATTGAAAATGCCCAAGTATATTATAGGAGAATCCGGATAACCAACACATCTTTTTAGAATGTCCAAGTAAAAAACGGTAAAGATGCAGTTGTTAGAATATAGTAAGGACCACAAAATTCTTAAAATTGATTAGTAATGTAACATGGTTTTAAATTATGTTTGTCCCCCTAAGTGAGGTGACAGATACTAGCATTAAAACCCATAAAACATCAGAAAATAAAACAAGCTCCAGGATCTGAAGAACTAGAGGGAGAGGTGGACAATAAAGCTTTGGCTCCATTTCAGACGTGGACAACAAAGCTATAGCATATGGTGACAAACTAGGTTGCAATGAAGAGAACTTTTGGTATGATGGGAGATAAACATATATCAAAAACAATTAATACTAGTTGTACCTTAGTAGACTTCCAATAGTTACATAAAACTTTCCAAGTTTGAGATGTCAACCCATGAGAAATGGATCGTATTGCAACAAGCTCTTTTAGTGGAGTATTTGAATCATAAGATGTAGCTTTCACTTCAGTCCTCCACCGTCTCCACGCGGCCCCCATCATTTGCATTATAACTCTTCTATGGAGATTGGGGATACAGAAACGTGCCTTTAAACATAAAATGAAATATGTTCATGCTATAAATTCAAATTTGAAATTAAACACTTGTCAACTTTCAGTAACAAGTTTCCATCCATTATTCAAGTGATTTGTCAGCATTTTTCTTCAATCTAAAAAGTTTAGGGGCAACACAAGTTCGTTCCATGCAATAGTCCCAATAAAATTTGTATGCGTCGGTTGTAGATCACCGTAAAATTGTCCCCTTTCATTGAATTTCACTACTAGCACATGATCGGGATATAATGAATAAACATCTCTCATAATAGTCTTGTCACGTCTTCTTTGTTGAGCTTGGGATGAAGACATGAGCTCATTTCATCTGATAAATGTAATTTTCACATAGTGTTGATTTAGTGTTCACATCCAAAACATTTTTCACCTTGCTCATTAACCTCCTCATTTTGTATCTCCAATGGTAAATGGGGTGTTGTGTTTTGTGATTCAATTTTATCTTCAACTCCTCTATTGCTTATTCTTCTCTCTTAGATTATCTATGACTATTTTAGATTAACTTTTGCATTCTTTTGTTTGTCATTTTTGAAAGTTACCTAAAAATAACAATATAGAATTGTATGATGTTAATCACAAAGATACAAAACAAATGAACATTTTAATTGGGGGTGGTGATATATTCAGTTTATCTCAGAATACGCACATAGGACAATAAAATGAAAAGAGGCAAGATATTTTATACACAATCTAAATGTTCATTCAATCCATCCAAAATAAATCTATAATAGGGAACAAAATTGAAAATTTTATCCATTGATGAGAGGTAGATGGAAGTATAAAACTTCTATGTGGCAAATTCATAAAGCAGATTCCAAATAATTGGAGAAGACACACAATTTGATTATAATAATATATAAGATTCTTGGAAGAAAAAGGTTAATTTTAAAATCAGATATGCAAACACTCATTAGTGTACCAAACAATAGCAAAAATTCAGACTAAGAAAAGGGTGCAAGAACTCTTTAATCAATGCTGAAGGAGAAATAACAAACTGCGACCATATGCATTTTGTTTAAAGAAAGGAATATTATTCCCATAAAAAGGAAAATCATATTAGAAGGGGGGTCAAACCTGACCTTCTAATATAGATTTACACAACTCAAACTGACTTACAAGTAACTCAGCTGTAAAGAAAACCAAATCAATCAGCACTTACAAATTCAAAAGAGTACTTTTAACAAAAATAACTCTATCCACACACAATTTAACTTCTCAAAAGAACCATAAAGTGCCAAAATGAAACTCGAAATCTGACTAAAATCCCCAAACAACTTAGCTCCAACCCCTTAAAGAGCACTGAAACAAATCACCACTGCCAATCACCAAACGCAGCCTATAACAAGCAACCCCATTAAGCTTTATGCACCAAAGAAAAGAAACTAGAAACTAAAACCTTTCAGCAACGCACACAACCACAACCCTCTTGAAGATCTCCAAAGAAAATGCATATACACCCAAAACTGATTTCAACAAAAGTGTAACCTTTTCATGTATATAAACCCCAACAAATCACATAACCAAAACACTCTCAAACACATTAAGGAAAATAATAGAATCCCCAAAAACAATTTCAGAATTTCAGATCCACCACAAGCCCCAGACCTTAAGAGATGGGGCAAACCTCCTACAAATGAACACATATACTCACTGTAGCTAAAGAAAATCACCAAAACGCCACTCCAAAATCTGATCAAACCCACAATATAACTGAGACAAAAATCCACTCCACAATAATGCACAACACCACCCAACAAGCAACCATAGAACTCCAATTCTGATATTTCCAAGCTGTCAACGTGAAATACAATAGAATCCTCCAAATACAACCAGGTGATCACAAATAAGAACAAAATTTGGAACACCATTAGTACAACACATATTAACTTGCAACACCCAAAACACCCATCCATACAAGAAGCACCACACAAACATAACAGCTTTAGCAAAAAGAAACCCCGTCCATGCAAGAATCACCAAATCTCCAACATGCATTTATAAACCTCAAACTTCATAATGATTCAAACAAAAACTCTCAAAAATTGGCACATATAAAACAAAGAAAAGAAACCAGAAACTAAAACCATATGCATTTGAATTCACTGAAGCTTAGAAACAGGTTTATAAACCATATGCATTTGAAATAACAAACTCTTTTACCTTGAGAAGCAGGTTTATAAAACAGATTCTGATACCACCTGAAGAAGCAGATTCTGATGCAACCTGAAGAAGCAGTAGAAGCTAAGATACAGAGACTTCTACAACGACACATGCAGATTCCAGAATGAAGAGATTCATCATTTTGACAACACCTTGTAAAAAAAAAAAACCTGCAAAGAGAAGTCGAAGGATCAAAGAGAGGGCGAAGGATCAAAGATAGGCCGAAGGGAAAAAAACCCCGTAATAGCAGATCATAGGAATCGGAAATAGGTCAAATCCTCTGTAGAAGGCTCCCAAAATCAATAAGCAACAAGGAAACAGCGGGAGTGTAATGTAAGGTGACGATAGGTCAAATAGCGTACCTGGAAGGAGGCGGAGGCGGAGGCGGAGGCGGAGGCTCGTCAGCAACCGGACGAAGAGACCCGATCGTGTTAGTGTGTCCGTAGCTGATCTGCTTGCAAGGAAATAGAGACCCGATTGTGGTGGGCGACGCTTCGTCGAATAATCGTTAAGGAAAGGAAAGGTGAGGGGCGAGGGAGATGAACAGCGGGAATGTGAAATTTTGGGTGAAGTGTGATCAAGAGAAGTTAATAAATAGGTTCTTTTTTTATTTTATTAATGAGGAAAATGTACGAAACTTGACCGTTTGATTTATTTTATTTTTTATTTTTATTTTTCAGAAAATCATATTTTTTAATTTTCTGAAAAATAATTTTTTTTCATTCTTCAATTTTCTAGAAAACGTAGGAGACGTTTGATTTGTTTCATTTTCCATTTTCATTTTCTAGAAAACCGTATTTTTTAATTTTCTGGAAAATGACTTTTTTTCATTCTTCAGTTTTCCAGAAAACGCAATATTTTTTTCTGGAAAACAAAGCTGGAAAATGCAAACCAAATATGTTTTTCAGAAAATCACATTTTTTACAGAAAATAAAAATGAAAAACAGACTAAAAAATACAAACCAAACGCTCCCTTAGTTTGTTTTTTATTTTGGGTATTAATTTTTTTAAAAAAATAATCCTAAAATTACTTTTCAAAAGTCATAATTCTTTAAAAGTTATTTTTCCATTGAGTAATTTTTCAAAAGTTATAATTTTTTATTCAAGACTTAAAATTATGCTTTGTCGATTGCGCATGTAAAATTTAAATATCTATATTTATTATAGGGAAACTCGTAACATGTCAAGTTTCAACTCTAAAAGTACAATTTAGGTTGTTTTTGAAGCCTCTGAATATTTTTTAATAAACAAGTGTCAAATTCTTCAAATATTGTTATTGTCACAACAAGTTCTTCAATAATTGAACCACGAATTGAATTGAGGAAGAACATGTTTCACTGGTTCATTCTTGAACCACGAATTGTTCAAGAATCCTCCAATTCACGTACCAAACTCTTGTCAGAGTTCTATGTACACGAATTCACTGAATTTTGGTTAGTGAAGGTTTTAAGGCTGATCACTGATTCCTAGAATTCAGTAGTAGAATTTCCAGTTTATGTTAAATACTGAATTTTTAAGAGTTAATATGAAAAAATTAAAAATCTAAGGGCTTAGTTGAAATTCTCCAAACATAGAGGGGCTTTCTGTAAAATTTTCAAAAACAATTAAAAGCCCTAAACAACCCTCCGAAATCAGTTTTCTCCCGATCTCCTTCGATTCTGCCCGACGCCGCAGCGAGCAAACGCCCGCTCTCCTCGCGCCTTCTTCATCTCCATCTTCTGCGCCTTCCTCCTCTTTGGCGCACACGAAGGAGAAGCCGACTTTCCCCTCTCCGACGCACACAAACAAGACGCCGCAACTTCTCCTCGCGCGAACCCTAGGCCGACGATCAAGGTAAGGGTTCTTGATTTAGTTGGTTGTGATAGGATGGAATTGGTTGTGATAGGAGATTAGCTTGTGTAGAGGAGTTGGTTTCTGAGATTTGCTCAGTTTTGTTTTGGGATAGTTGCTAGCCCTAACTAAATTGATGGTAATTGTTGTGAGGCATACGTCTCTGATCTATTTGTTTATTTGTTCAGATTTATTTTGGTTTTTGTTTTCGTGTTGCCATGTGTGGTGTTTAGGGTTCTAGTGTAGGTGTTCGTTTCTTGAAGTTGCATCTAATCTGTTTTCTCTTTGGTTAGGAAATTTAGCTGTTTTAGGGCATGATCGAAGGAGGAAATAGTAGTTTGTATCAGTACTCCAAGAACTTCTGGTTGTTGTGCATGATGTCATATTTTGTTCTAGTAGGTATGTGTTTGATAGTTCTATTTTAAGAGTGAGAATATAGTTCGTTAGTGTTGTAGTTTAAGCTATGCTATTTGAGAGCGAAGTAGTTGTAGGACTTTATGAGTTAAGCATTCAATCGGTAGAATTCTCATGTTGTCGGGAGCTAATAGAGCCTTAGCTAGAGTTTCTATTGAGGGTCACTAGTAATCTCTTTGTTAGGATCGATTCTGTACATTAGAGGGGGTGAATAGCATTTTCCGGTTCGTTCTTGTACCTACGTTGTTAGTTACACAGTGGAAACAATAATAGAGAAAACAAACAACGCTAACAAACTGCTTTTACTTGGTATCCACCCCGGCCGGGTGACTAATCCAAGAATCCGTCGGTGGATTACTCCCCGGATAACCTCCGGCTAGCTCTCGTCGCTCTTTGTGGGTGGAGAAACCTCACCACAATACCTTGAGAACCTCTGAGCACAAAGACTACTGTTTGGCCCTTAACCAAGACCAAACTCGTCAAGAAAACCAGCCATAACCGAGTCCTCTTTAAATAGAACTCGGGCTGGAAAACCCATTGGCAGTCGACTGGTCCCAGGGCAGTCGATTGCCACCACTCAGATTCGACCATTGACAGCCCCAACGTTCGAATTCTGGTGACTTACCAGTCGACTGCCGGAATGGCAGTCGACTGGTACAGGGTCCAGAACCTACTGTGAGTTTTGGCAGTCGACTGGACAACCCCCAGTCGACTGCCTAGCTTACAACAGCACTCCCACTCACTCTCTTGACCCTCCTCCACGCGTGCCTTCAGGTTCACTCCTTTGGCTTGCCCCTTGAAGTTCTCTTTCACCGGCTGTCGTCCCTCGGATACGCACGCAAGTCCTCGACTTGCCTCCATGCCACCCTTCACGTGTGCCCTTTGAAGTCCACTTCCCGGCTTGTCCTTGGAGTCCTCCTCCCTCGGCTTTTGTCCCTTGCCTCGGCTGACTCTTCACCAGCAGCCTTGACTATTACCTTCGCGCCATCTTCATCTTCAGCCCTCGTCCCTCGGATGCACACAAGCCTCCAGCTTGTCTCCATGCCATCCTTCACGTACGCCTCGAAGTTCGCACCCCTCGACTCATCATCCCTGCTATATCAGGTCCCTCGGGTGCACACAAGCCTCCAGCTTGTCTCCATGCAACCCTTCACCATACCGAAGCCGTCCAGCCAAGTCAATATGTATAAACTTGTACAACCTGCACATTCACATACACATATTAGTACACAAGAGAAAGTCTAACTTAAACCCTTTGCCCAAACATCAAAACACATGATCACTCCGGATCACAGATTGCCTCAACAATCTCCCCCTTTTTTATGTTTGGCAATACGTTTAAGTTAGGGAAAATAAAGAGTAATAGATAGCAAGAATAATGCTAAATAAATGCATATACAATGCATATATGGATCCGATCCTAAGGCATCCTACACCTAACCCTCCAAGGTTAGGAATTTTCCGAAACGGGCTTTTTAAAACCTATCCCAAGGCTCCACACACCTAACCCTCCAAGTTAGGAATTTTCACCAAAACGGGCTTTTTAAAGCTTTTCCAAAGCTCCCCCTCCATTGGACTTACAAAGGCTTTTTAAGAACCTCTCCAAGGTTCCCTTTACGCCAAAAATGGAGCAACCATGCTCACCCTTAAACTCAGCTCCCCCTAAACCTAGGGCTTCTTGCAAAGGTAAGTTTGGTTTCCCAACTTAAACTCAAACTTCTCCCCCTTTGCCATACATCAAAAAGAACTCAACAATATCCCAATCATTGGTTCTTTTAATCCCTAATGACCATAAACAATGTGTACTAGCCCCCCATACACTTGTTTTGCATTATTTAGACACATATCCAGCTGTTGATACAAAAATCAGCTTTGACCAGTCGACTACCTCCCAGGGCAGTTGATTGATACTCTGAAAAACAGAATTTCAGCCTTTTTGACGAAATTCAGAAATACACCAGAAATTTCATAAATCTCCAAAAATTCTCAAATTTTGTGGAGACATTTGTGGTACCCATACCTACTTGGGAAAAATACATTCCAAAATGTATCTATCACCATTCCCAAGTTTGACACAAAATCCAAAACTAGCTAAAAAGTTCAATAAACTCTTGACCTAAAGTCCTAGTTTTGATTTCCTCTTGATGTTACTGTCAATACCAACCCACAATGCATCCCTAGCATCGATTTACATGGCAATTACACATCAAAAATTAATTTTCATGCAATATGACCCCAAAGTCATATTTCCATGCATGAAACTCAAAAACACCGTGCCAAAATCCAAGAATTGAGACTCGAGTCCGTCTCCAATTCTTTTGGCACACTCCATGGTCCATCTAGACCTCTAGGATCACCCCCTCCCAAGGTCCATTCACCATATATCCCAAAGGCTCCTAGAGCTCACCCTTGAGCTTTTAGCCCTAGCCACCTCCCTAGGTGACTCAACCATCACTAGGCCACATCGGTGTTCCACCGGTGACTCTTGGCCTACAAACTTAACCCTCTTAACCTTAGACACCTTGTCTTTGGATAAGTCATTTCTTTTTCCTTTAAATGGCACCCCTTTTCCATTTTTGGACTCCCCCTTCTTGCCATAATCATATGCTACCCTAGCATATTTCTTTCCCTTGGCATGAGAGCTCTTAGACCGGTATCCCAACCCTGATCTATCATTGGTGCGGTTTAACCCACCCAACACCATATCTAAACCCTTAGATCCAATAGTGAATCTCTCTAAGGTTTTCTCTAACCTATCAAGCTTTTCCCTTAAAGCTTGATTTTCCCTTTCTAGGTTCCTAAACCTAGAATCCATATGTCCACTTTGGATATTCCTAGATTTACCCATTTTCTTAGGCACAATCTTCCCCTTGTTGGGATTAGTACCTTGATTTTTAGGTACAAGGGTCCTAGGTCTCTCAAGATGCATGCTTTTGTTAGTGTTTTGACCTACCTTGTTATTTCTATTCCTATCATTATATTTGAAACCATGATTATGCACAAGTAAGCAATTTTCATGTATTCTAGCATGCATGGGGGGATCATTAACATGATTTTTGATATGCATCGAGGAACTTGATATTGGATTACATTTTAATCTAGGGTTAGGAATTACCTCCCTTACCCTTGAAGCCCCTCCTTGATGTGATCTTTGCTTCTTTCTTTCCTCCTTCTTCCATCTTCTTAAGTGCTCCATTTTCTTTAGCTCACTTTTTCTAGGGCACTTGGTGTGGTAGTGCCCTAGCTCTCCACACGTGAAGCATCGAATCCTCCTCTTATTTTCTTGGGATTCTCCATTCCTACAATTCATGTTAGATTTTAATTTAATTGAAATAGGTTTAGAGTGTACCTCCTTTTTACCTATCGGGCACTTGTCCTTGTAGTGCCCCTTTTCGTTGCAACCAAAGCATGTGATGTGTTCCTTTTTCCTTGCTTTAGTGGAGGTAGAGGCTTCTTCTTATTCTTGTATGATTGAGGGTCTCTCCTCCCCCTCAATTCTTGAAATGTATACCTCCTCTTCTTCTCTTGAGGAGGTTGATGATCTTTCACTCTCTTCCTCACTTGAAGATGTAGATAGTTCCTTTTCTTCTTCTTCTTCTTCTTCTTGACTCATTTGACTTTTCTCCTTGGGCTCTTGACCTTGTGTAGAACTCTCATGATATTCTTTCAAATTGCTCCACAATTCACATGCATTTTGGTATGCCCCTACACAACTCAAAATTTTGTTAGGCATAATATCAATTAATATACCTATTACCTTTTCATTTGCCCTTGCTTGTTCTTGTTGCTCTTGATTCCAATACCTAGGTCTAAGCCTCTTCCCGTGCTTATCCTTTGGAATCTCGAAGGGCTCTTCAAGCGTGATCCGAAGGTCCCACTCCATTCCGAACCATGCCTCCATTCTCGCTTTCCAATATCCGAAATTCTCATGATCGTAGGCCGGCGGAGTGTAGATGTCGTCCCCCAACTTATCTTCCATTTTCTTTTCCCTCTAGCATGTGCTCCCTCGGCGATTAGTCCGATCAAGAGCGGTCCTTCGCTCTGATACCAATTGTTAGGATCGATTCCGTACGCTAGAGGGGGATGAATAGCGTTTTTCGGTTCGTTCTTGTACCTACGTTGTTAGTTGCACAGCGGAAACAATAATAGAGAAAACAAACAACGCTAACAACCCGCTTTTACTTGATATCCACCCCGGCCGGATGACTAATCCAAGAATCCGTCGGTGGATCACTCCCCGGATAACCTCCGGCTAGCTCTCGTCGCTCCTTGTGGGTGGAGAAACCTCACCACAACACCTTGAGAACCTCTGAGCACAAAAACTACTGTTTGACCCTTAACCAAGACCAAACTCGTCAAGAAAACCAGTCATAACCGAGTCCTCTTTAAATAGAACTCGGGCTAGAAAATCCGCTGGCAGTCGACTGGTCCCAAGGCAGTCGACTGCCACCACTCAGATTCAACCGTTGACAGCCCCAACGTTCGAATTCTGGTGACTTACCAGTCGACTGTCGGAATGGCAGTCGACTGGTACAGGGTCCAGAACCTACTGTGAGTTTTGGCAGTCGACTGCCCAGCTTACAACAGCACTCCCACTCACTCTCTTGACACTCCTCCACGCGTGCCTTCAGGTCCACTCCTTTGGCTTGCCCCTTGAAGTCCTCTTTCACCGGCTGTCGTCCCTCGGATGCGCACGCAAGTCCTCGACTTGCCTCCATGCCACCCTTCACGTGTGCCCTTTGAAGTCCACTTCCCGGCTTGCCCTTGGAGTCCTCCTCCCTCGGCTCTTGTCCCTTGCCTCAGCTGACTCTTCACCAGCAGCCTTGACTATTGCCTTCGCGCCATCTTCATCTTCGGCCCTCGTCCCTCGGATGCACACAAGCCTCCAGCTTGTCTCCATGTCATCCTTCACGTACGCCTCGAAGTCCGTGCCCATCGGCTCATCATCCCTGCTATATCAGGTCCCTCGGGTGTACATAAGCCTCCAGCTTGTCTCCATGCAACCCTTCACCATATCGAAGCCGTCCAGCCAAGTCAATATAGTAAACCTGTACAACCTGCACACTCACATACACATATTAGTACACAAGAGAAAGCCTAACTTAAACCCTTTGCCCAAACATCAAAACACATGATCACTCCATATCACAAATTGCCTCAATACTCTTACCTTGTGTCACGACCCCAGAGGCACATGCTTGCTAGAAAATCGGGCAGCATCTCCCTTGTACGGCGGACAAATTGGGGCAAATATACATATACTCCAAACTCAAAAGATGACTCAGCCATCATAATAGGAATAAAAACATCACCATGCAGTTTTATATCAACATAAAAGATAACAGGCGGCTCAGCCACCATAAACATATACGAATACCACAACCCAAATAGAGCTCAAAATGTCTCGATAATAATAACAAAACCAATCTAATATCTGATAAGCAAATAAAATGCAAACAAACTAAGTGTCGAAAACAAAGTAACTAAACCAAATACGAAAACAACTCAACTCTGGGGATTGACAACTGGATCCTTTCCTGGTTCCAAGAAATGCAACTACCTGCTATCTGAAACAAAAAGAGAAAGTAGGTGTGGTGAGTCCGGGCGGACTCAACGGGTATATGAGTAGACAATAACCATGGCATAACAAAAGATATAATAAGTAGAGAATTAATAGGGTACAGTCTATAGGAAATAGAAGATCACCTAAACATGTATAAAACAACACAACAACATAATATCAGAATGTATACAGCATGTATAAAGCAACGCAACAACATAATATCAACTTATACATGCATGTCAACCAAGTGCAACAATCATAACTCATATAAATGCAACAAACACAAGAAAATGCATAAATAAAATACGTATGCATATGATGCAATGACATGTGTCACCCCTGACACCAGTCAAGCCGCCAACACATCCCATCTATGTGACCAAGTGGGTAGGGTTGTGACAACTGTACGCACTCTAACGAATACAAATCGTTTTTGTAAATACCTCCATTTATATCAATCTCTTAAAATTGATTAAACCACCCATCAAAATACTAAGTAACACCTCCTCCAAACAACGAATACAAATCATTTCTGTAAATACCTCCATTTAGGATAACTCCAAAAATAATCAAATATCACAAGATCCATCACAGATTCATCCAAATGCCACCCTAAAATAGAGTTGACATCAGAGATTCATCAAATTACAACAATCCAAATGCGACCCCAAAATAAATCATAACCATTCCAATCTTACTGATCAGATTAATCAAGCTGATCAGATTAGTTGAATCTGATCAGATTAATCCTTGATTAATTTGATCAAGGATTAGCAAGACAAATCAAAAACCTAGAATCCAAACCGAAGCAGGACAATTCCTATAGAAATTGAGTTTCGAAACCCAACCTCTACCTCTCATGGAACTCACGATGAGAGCACAAAAAGGAACATCCACAATTATTCCCAAACAACACTAACCAACAAAATTAATCTCTTACCATGGTCAGTGGTCGGCGCAAGCAACAGGGGCAGGTGAGGTCGGCACAGATGCAGGCAGAGACGACGTGAGGCGTGGCGTCGGCTAGGGCTTCGCGCGAGGGCGGCGACTGGTTGTCGACTCACGTGAGGCAGCAGCGCTCTGCTCGTGCGCACCGGAGAAGAAGAAGGAGAAGGGAATGCGCTCGACGTAGGCATGGAGAAGGCAGGGCGGCGGTCGGCTAGGGCTCAGTGGCGTCGAGCAAAAATCGAAGGGGATTCGGGCGTGGAACTGAATCGAGGAGAGGCTTTAAGGGTTTATATATATATATATATATATATATATCCTTTTTACAATAAAGCCCTCTAAGTTTGATTAATTCCAACAAGGCCCTTAAGTTTTGAATTTTACCTACAAGGCCCCTATGTTTCGAATTTTACCTATTCAACCCTAAAAATTCAGTATTTAACATTCTCCCCTACCAACAAAAATTTGATCCCCAAATTTAGCCAGTAATCACAATATGTACTAGTTAACCACAACATGTACTAGTCAACAACCAGAGAAATCAACAACCCATATATAATATGAATACGAAATGAAAAACAACCATACTCACCTCGAGTAAATAGATGAGGATAGCGAGCTCTGATCGTATCATCGAGCTCCCTAGTAGCTTCCTCATCAGAATGGTGTTGCCACCATCTTTGACCAACCGAACTGTCTTGTTCCTCAACCGATGCTCCTTGTGGTCCAGAATCTACATAGGTACCTCCTCATAGGTCGCGTCTGGCTGGAGTGTGACCGGCACCTCTGATAACACATGTGTAGGATCTGGTACATATTTCCTCAGCATGGAAACATGAAACACGTCATGAACTCTAGCCAATGACGGTGGTAACGCCAAATGATAAGAGACAACTTCAATCCGCTCCAAAATCTGGAAAGGTCCAATATAGCGTAGAGCTAGCTTACCTCGCAACCCAAACCTCTTCACCCCTTTCGTTGGCGACACTCGTAAGAACACATGATCGCTCACGGAGAACTCCAAGGCCCTGCGTCTCCGATCTGCATAACTCTTCTGACGATCCTGAGCCTCTGACAGCCTGCGTATGATAATGCGGACTAGCTCTGGTCATGCTGAATACTTTGAGGACCTAGCAACTGAGATTCCCCAACCTCCTCCCAAAGGGTGGGTGTCCTGCAAGCTCTACCATACAACGCCTCGAAAGGTATCATCTGAATAGCCGAATAATAGCTATTATTATAGGCAAACTCAACCAAATGCATGTGATCCTCCCAGTTGCCTCCAAAGTCCATAACGCAAGATCTCAACAAATCCTCCAATGTCTGAATGGTACGCTCAAACTGTTTGTCCGTCTGCGGATGAAAGGCTGTACTGAATCGAAGCTTAGTACCCATGGCTTGCTGCAAACTCTGCCAAAATCGCGAAGTGAAACGCGGGTCTCTGTCTGATATGATACTCAGAGGAACACCATATAATCTGATAATCTCACGGTAGTACAACTCTGCCAGCTTGTCCAGAGAATCTGTCCTCTGAATCCCCAAGAAATGAGCGGATTTAGTTAATCGATCAACGATCACCCAAATCGCATCGTGTCTTCTACGAGACCTCGGTAATCCAACAACGGAATTCATCGTGATATGCTCCCACTTCCACTCAGGAATAGGGATCTTCTGAAGTAATCCAGCAGGTCTCTGATGCTCGGCCTTCACTGTTGGTGCAGGCAGCACCTAAGTCAAACCTGGGTTTTGATAATGGCAAAGGGTTCAGAAGTTAAGATGTTATTGTGATCTAACTTGTTCACTGAATGTGCAGGAAGAAGTCCTAGGTACACTAGGCAAGAAGTCCTGGCAAGGGTTGGGCAAAGAAGTCCTGGTCAAGGATTGGGCAAGAATACCTGACCGGAAGTCAGGCAAAGAAGTCCTGGCAAGGGGCTGGGCACCGAAGACCTGACCGGAAGTTGGGCAAGAAGACCTGACCGGAAGTTGGGCACGAAGACCTGGTCAGGTGGATTGGGCAAAAGTCCAACCGGAGGAGCCGGTTGGCAAAAGATAAACTCTCCTGAGAGGAGTAGGTGAGGACTGTTGGAACCCGAATGGCTAGAGAGGGGGGGTGAATATAGCCAATCACTTTCACTTTGACCCAAATTCAATTTCTGCACTTCACTTTGTTAGTAGCACAGCGGAAGTATGAAAACAGAAAATGCAGAAACAGAAAATGAAGAGAAAAAACTACAACTAGCAAGATCGCTAACAAGGAGGGTTTACAAGGTTCGGGGATAACTTGCCCCTACTCCTTGGCGTGCCCTTAAGGTGGGCAATCCCTTGATCGTCGGCAGATCAAGCCCCGGTTAGCACTGGATATAAAGCAACATCCTTCTCGGTGGAGAAACCTCTCCACAGCGTTTCAATCACAGATAACTGTTTAAGCTCAATGAAACAACAAGAAAGATCTTACTCAAGCACTCAGCAAAGACAAGAACACAGCAAGCTTTCCTGAGCTCCACCCAGCGGCGATCTCACGCAAGAACGCTTCCTCGTGTCTTCCCGCTGTCGGACTCCAAGCTTCTTATTCTCTCCTTCAAGCGCTCAAGTAATGGTCGGTTGCTTCAAGAATGCAATCGCTTGCTCAAGGTGATGACAACTTCAGGAACACAGCAAGCTCGTTGTGGAGAACACAAGGCGCGGCAAGAACTTAGTTCACAAACTCTGCTTCCTCGAAGCCTTCTTCCACCCTTTTTGTTTCTCCACTCAGCATCAGGTGACAACATCTCCTGCAGCCTCTAGCTGCCTCACTGCCAACGCCAGCTACCACTGAGCCCTTCCTGGACTTCCTGAGCTCCCTCAGCCAAGCTCCAGTCAGCCGCTCCAGTCTGCAGCTCCGGCCGTTGCAACCTGAGATGGAAAACGGACAAACCTGCTCCAAGGAAAGCCTCCATTGACTTCTCCTTGAGTGTTTGAATCCTCCCCTGTCACTTGCAGCTTAATCAGACTGTTAGAGCAGCATATCAACCAGTAAATCAAGAATCAGAAGCTTAGCGCAGAGAATCGGGTGTGGTCAGATGCGATCAGACCGTCTGACAGACAGTTTGAATTAAAGTGATCGGTCACCAGACCGATCCAGAGATTGTGGGTCGGTCACCGGACCGATCCACCATTTTGCTGGGACTCCCAGCCTCACGGCAACACAAGCCTGATCGGTCACCGGACCGATCAGAGTGAAGCCTGATCGGTCACCAGACCGATCAGAATGATTCCTGATCGGTCACCCAGACCGATTAGGTTCGATGAACAGTAATTCCGGAAATCAAATCCTAAGTCTCTGATCGATCACCGGACCGTTCAGAAGCTGATCTAAAGGGGAACTCAACTCACTGTTCACTCCCTGATCGGTCACCAGACCGATCAGGAGTAGGGCAGTGAGGAAGTTGCTTGCTCCCTGATCGGTCACCAGACCGATCAGGAGCCAAGCAACAGGGCAACACCTGCTGCCTGATCGGTCACCAGACCGATCAGTCATTGCTGGATCGGTCACCCGACCGATCCACAAGGGAGCAGCGTGCCAATATCCCTGATCGGTCACCAGACCGATCCAGGGCTCCAACCCAGCCCTCCAAGCTAGGGTTCCATCCACCTTAGCCCTCCAAGCTAAGGATTTTTCACCTAACCCTCCAAGTTGGGAATTTGCACCTAACCCTCCAAGTTAGGACTTTTCACCTAGCCCTCCAAGCTAGGACTTTTCACCCAACTCTTCCGGATTAGGACTTTCCAAACCTAGCCCTCCAAGCTAGGACCTGACCCTCCAAGCCAGGACTTTTTCACCTAATTCTCCAAGATGGGAATTTGCACCTAACCCTCCAAGTTAGGACTTTTCACCTAGCCCTCCAAGCTAGGACTTTTCACCCACCTCTTTCGAATTAGGACTTTTCACACACCTAGCCCTCCAAGCTAGGATTTTCTATACCATGCATGATCCCCGACCAGGACTTAATCATAATCATCATAATCAACTTAATCAACCTGAACTAAAATCGGTGTCAACACCAAAACAATAATCAGGGCCAGACTGCATCAACAATCTCCCCCTTTTTGTTGTTTGACAACTCGATTTTAAGTTTAGGGATTCTCAATCAATTTTTTCAAATTTAGAATCATAGGGAATCCAGATCCCCCCCCTACAATATGATCATTCTAAACTTAACCAACCAACACTCTCCCCCTTTGTCGAACACCAAAAAGGTGTCTAGAAAGGCTGTTAAGTTTAAACTATACTCCCCCTCAACCCTAGGGGTATCCCAAAACAACAGATTGATTTTTGATAAACATATGAATACATATGACAAAAACATATAGGCATGGCAAAACAAGCATATGTATCATATGAGCATGGCATCATAAGCATGAAGATAGCTATGGATCAAATATGTAGATAGTACATCATAGCATCAACAAGAAGTAACTAAAGTAGGATAAAACATGCATCAAGGTCAAAAAGAAATAAGTCCTAAAACATCCAGAGAAATCACACGATGCAAGACAGATGCATCAAAATCCAGATACAAACAACCATGTCACTCAACATAAATATCATCAACCCTCTGCGTGATCATCATCTGAGGAATCAGTAATGTAAATAACGTCCTCTGGTAAAGGAATGCTGGGGGACCCACCACCAGGATATTCATGATGGTACCACTCCTCATACCACGCATCCTGGAAGGTGTTGATCTCAGATACATCAGATGCTAGAGCATTGAGATGACGATCGAAAGACTGATACTCTGAGCTGACCTCCCGTCGCCAGAGCTCAGAGATATGCAACTCGTGCTCTAACAACCGCTCTATCTCCGCAACCTGCCAGCATAGGTCAGGAGCCCACCCGTCGTCATCTGCAGTGTCAGCTGGCGGCCCCTGGTCGTGAGCTGCTCTCGGTAGTTCCCCCTCACGTCTGCGATTCTTCCACCTCAACCCCTGGGGCCCGAGGACAATACCGGACTGAGCAAGCATGCGACGATCCAGACGGCAGTCCTGTCGAATCATGGGCACAGTGCGGCCCTGTGAAACGTCGATGCCAACCGACTCCAACCAAGCTGTGATGATATGGCCGAATGGCATGTAGACTGACTGGGTGGAAGACATGCAATGGACAATGATGGAGAAATAGACCGAGGCCACTGGATCAAAATCTAACTGCTGATGCATCCCGTACAGCATCAAGCAGTGGGACGGGCGAATCTCATCCAGATGTTTTGAAGTAGTAGGTAGAAGACAATTGGTGATGATCTTGAACAGAACATAGTCAACACGGGAAAGGCGAAGAGCAGGAAATATGGAAAAATCACTGGTGCTCTTACCGGAACCCCTTGGCCTGGGATGACCTATAAAGTACTCATAGATGGAATCAGGGGTTACTCCATCGAGGGAAACGGAAGAGGATTAGGATGATAAGGGTAGAGAAAGAAATCATTGTCTGACCGGCGACAACCAAGAAAATCAGTAAAAATGGATCGATTAAAATCAAGGTCGACACTGGCGACACGAGTCCTCCACCCCGTTCCCTCCCCACTCACCATGTTATTATAGAATTCAGAGACCAAGTCAAGATTGATCGGCCTCTCAAGAAAAAGAATGGATTGAAGATTGTAATGTGTGATAATTTGTCGGATGGTTGGGCAATGTTCATAGATAAAGGATTGGTCTATAGTTCGACATGACATTAATTTGAAATTGTGCCACTCAAAATTTAACGCAAGAGTGACACTCTGAAATCGAGTATGTAGAGGTGGTGGAGGCCTTGGAGAAGGTGTAGATATTGAAGGGCCTTTGCCCTTTGAGCTTTCCACCATAGGTTCCTTACTTTTAGAAGATTTTCTAGAAATCGAATAGTCAAATATGATCACGGAAAGAATTCAACCCAAAATAATCACGACACAAGATTAAGGGTAGATCAAAAGATAAGACCCAATCAGTGAATAAGAGATAAGACATTTCATCAAACGAAGAACAATAATAGTCCGAAAATGAGATTTGATCATAAGGTGATAAAATGAAGCAAAAAGGGTCACGGCCACATCAAGGGTCACGGCACGAAACAAGCAATCACAGCACAGAACATGGTTAGCCTCACAACATAATTTGTGAACTGATTTGAAAGCAAAACTGAGACAAACACTTACTTAGGAGCCATTTGTGAAGTTCTTGGAGGTTGGAAAAACAAGCTTGCGTAGGAGAAAACCCGGCGCAAGATAGAGATCGTAAGGCGAAAGCGTCGCAGGAAGCAGGAAGAACACAGAGCCCAGAAGAACTCCTTAGGAATGCACGCGCGGAGACTCTCTCGAGGAAGAAGAAAGCACTGGGAGAGATTTCGCACGACACAAAGATTGCACAGGTGGGAGGTTTTTCGGCGCTAGGGTTCGGGAAAGAGAGGTTGTAGAGGATTTTTTTGGTTGGTGGATCGGTCCACCAACCAGATTTTAATGTGCCTGAACGGATCATCGTTCGATCTGATAGTCCCCAGACCGATCAGGCTCTGGCCTGATCCTGATCGGTCGGGTGACCGATCAGGCATGTCCCTGATCGATCGGCTGATCGATCAGGAAGCGATCAGTAGCCTTGAGAGGCTTACTGTGAACCCCCTGATCGGTCTGTGGACCAATCACCATAGGGTGCCAGATCGGTCCGGGGACCGATCCAGGCTGGCTCAGTAAGGTTGATCAGAATTTCGTAAAGTCACTGATGCCCTCTCATCGGTCTGTGGACCGATCGTTACAGAATGGAGCCAGATCGGTCCGGGGACCGATCAGGGTTCCTGATACTCCCTGATACGATCTGAAACATTCAGTTTTAGATTTTCAGACTTTTTCCAATCGAGATCTGATGAAGTTTATCGAACTTGGACATGATCTCATAGCTAAAATTGATCCCTGAACAAGGATCAAAAGTCCTTATAGGTTCAACAATTACTTTGATCCATCCAAATGGAGTCAAACTCAATCAACAATCATTCAAGCAATTTCAATTAAGTTTGTATCAAATTCAGGTTTCCAATCAAGTTGCCTTGATTGGAATGTCCAAGTATGATCATGGAGCCATATACACATATGTTATGCAATGGTTTTCCCCATACTTGGTCACCAAAGTGATCATTATCTCGTCAACTTAATTCCTCAAGGGATGCATTGACATTTTGAGAAATTTAGTTGATCCTAACATCTCACCCCATATCTAGCAAACAAAAACGTTTTGTTAAACCTTATAGTTTGTGTGAGATGTCCCCAAAGTTACCCAATTGTTTCCCAACAATTTCGAAATAATCATGAAGGGTTTGAATGCATTTTGGAATTCATGAAGCACGACACATTCTCAACTCCCGTCTTAGGAAACTAAATTCATTTTCGGGGAGTGGTTTAGTGAAAATGTCAGTTAGGTTTGATTTGGACTCTACATGTGAGTACAATATCTCCCCTAGCTACATGATCCCTAATGAAGTGGTGACGCACCTCAATGTGTTTGGTCCTAGAATGATGGACTGGATTCTTGGTTAGGTTAATTGTGCTAATGTTATCACATAACACTTGCACACCCTTGTAACTCAAACCATAGTCCTCTAAAGTATGTATCATCCACAACAATTGTGATACGCTCTCTCCCATAGCAATATACTCTGCCTCGGTTGTGGAGAGAGCAACACAATGTTGCTTCCGACTTGACCAACTTACTAAGGACGAACCTAAGAATTGGCAACCCCCACTTGTACTCTTCCGGTCCAACTTACATCCAGCGTAGTCGGAATCTGTATAGCCAATTAAATCAAAGGATTCGGTACGGGGGTACCATAGACCGACTCCAATTGTGCCTTTTAGATACCTCAAAATTCGCTTAACAGCGATTAAGTGAGATTCCTTGGCATATACTTGATACCTAGCGCATATACCCACAACAAATAGAATATCAGGTCGACTAGCTGTGAGGTATAGCAAACTACCTATCATGCTTCGATATTGAGTCAAATCGACGGGTTTACCAATCTCATCATTGTCTAATCTTGTGTTTGTGGCCATGAGAGTGGTTACCTCTTTTGAATCACTCATATTGAATTTTTGAAGCATTTCTTGTGTGTATTTTGATTGGTGCACATGGATACCATCGCGAGTTTGCTTGATTTCAAGTCCAAGGAAGAAAGTCAACTCTCCCACTAAACTCATTTCAAACTCACTCTCCATGTGTCCAATGAATTCATTTAAATAGCCCCTATTGTTTGAGCCACAGATTATGTCATCGACATATACTTGGGCTACAAAAATATTATCACCATCTCTGCGTAGAAATAGTATAGGGTCTATTTGGCCTCTAACGAAGCCCTTCTCGATTAGGAATGTGGACAACCGCTCATACCAAGCCCGGGGTGCTTGTTTAAGGCCATAAAGTGTCTTTTTGAGCTTGAACACATGGTTTGAAAATTTAGAACTCTCAAACCCCGGTGGTTGTTCGACATAGACCTCTTCCCTAATTAGACCATTTAGAAAGGCTGATTTGACGTCCATTTGATATAATTTGAAACCACGATGTGCTGCAAATGCTAGCATCAATCAGATGGACTCTAATCGTGCGGGAGCATAAGTCTCATCATAATCAAGGCCTTCAACTTGACTATAGCCCTTGGCTACTAAGCGTGCCTTGTTTCTAATGATTTCTCCCTTATGGTTCAATTTGTTCTTGAAGACCCATTTGGTTCCAATGATGGTGGTCTTCTTAGGTCTAGGGACTAAGTCCCAAACTTGACTCCTCTCGAATTGACTTAATTCATCTTGCATTGCAATGATCCAATCGGGATCATTTAATGCTTCATTAATTCTTCTAGGTTCAATTTTGGAAATCAGGGCAACTTCATTAGCCTCATTCCGGAAGAATGATCTAGTTCTAACCCCATGATGGATGTCTCCAACAATTTGGTCTTGGGGATGACTAGAAGCTAATCTAGTTTGCCTTGGTGTTGGTGGTGCTTCGTGAATGGGCTCACTAGAAACAAGTTCAGCCTCAGGATCCGACTGATCTATGGATTGTCTAGGCTCATCGTCATCGAATTCATCACCATCAACAATATTTAGAGTTTCAATCAAACTTAGTCTCCTAAGTTCGAATTGGACTTCATCTTCTGGTTGACCATTGACTTTTGGAATCTCTTCAAAGACAACATCAGAAGATTCTTCAACTACTCTAGACTTTTTGTTGTAGACTCGATAGACTTTACTAACCAGGGAGTACCCGACTAGTATCCCTTCATCAGCCTTTGCCATGAACTTTCCAAGATGATCCTTGATGTTTAGAATGAACACCTTACAACCGAACACCCGAAGGTGTTTAACCGTAGGTGGTTTCCCAAACCAAAGTTCATGGGGAGTCTTCCCTACAAACCTATGTATGAGGACCCGGTTTTGCACATAGCAAGCTGTATTTACAGCTTCAGCCCATAAGTAACTCGGGAGTGAGTACTCATTAAGCATGCTTCGTGTTGCATCTTGAAGTACACGGTTCTTCCTCTCTACAACACCATTTTGTTGTGGTGTTCTAGGAGTAGAGAACTCATGTTTATAACCCCTATCTTGACAAAATTCCAAAAACCTTTGATTTTGAAATTCACCTCCATGATCACTTCTTATTGTCTTAATAGTTAATGATTTTTCATTTTCAACTCTTCTACAAAAAGAAATGAAAATATCCAAGGTTTGGTCCTTATATTTCACAAAGTAAGTCCATGTATATCTAGTGAAATCATCAATGATCACAAAACAATATCTACTTCCATTCAATGATATGATAGTACTACAATCAAATAGATCCATGTGAAGTAAATCTAATACAGTAGAAGTACTTACAACGCTTTTATCTTTATGTGCAGATTTTGTTTGCTTACCCATTTGACATGCATCACAAAGTTTGTCCTTCTCATACTTGATGCTGTTGGAGCAATCGGCCCTAAGATGGTCCAGAGTGACCATGGGTTTTGATGTTTGGGCAAAGGGTTTAAGTTAGGTTTACCCTTATATTTGATATGCGTATGTTGAGTGTGCAGGTTGTACAGGTTACACATATGGACCTGACTGGACGGTCTCAGTACAGTGAAGGATGGCATGGAGGCCAGCTGGAGGCTGGCGTGCGCATCTGAGGGACCATGGAGTGCAGGGACGATGAGCTGATGGGCGCAGACTTCGAGGCGTACGTGAAGGGTGGCATGGAGGCAAGTTGGAGGCTTGCGTGCGCATCCGAGGGACGAGGCCCGAAGATGAAGAGGGCGCGAAAGCAACAGTCGAGGCTGCGGAAGAGGAGTTAGTCGAGAGGGTCGAGTGTTGTGTGAATGTACTCGGGAAGGGATTCAGCTGGGGACCAGTCGACTGCCCTAGGGGCAGTCGACTGGTAGGTGGATGGTGAGCTGGCTGAGAATTCGAACGTTGAGGTGCAACGGTCGAATTTGGCTGGCACCAGTCGACTGCCCTGGGGGAAGTCGACTGGTAGCGAGAAATCAGCCCCGAGTCCTATTTAAAGAGGACTTCGTGGTGGCTGAGTTTCTTGACGAAAGTTGCTTGGATAGGGCAAGTTAGTAGTCTTGTATACTCAGGAAGTGTCCTTGGTGCTGTGGCGAGGTTTCTCCACCCATAAGGAGCGATGAGTTCTAGCCGGAGGTTATCCGGGGATTGATCCACCAACGGATTGTTGGATTAGTCACCCGACCGAGGTGGATACCAACTAAAATCGCCGTGTTAGCATTGGTTAGTGATTTTATTATTGTTTTACTATTATTTCCGCTGTGCAAACTAACCGTGTAGGAGCAAGAATTCGGCAAAACGCTATTCACCCCCTCTAGCGTACGACATCGATCCTTACAGATGCTTGGTAAGCCACGAACTAACCCCTTGTTGGCCAACTTCCGGATGTTCTTCATGTTCACATGTGCTAGCCTCCGGTGCCAAAGGGTGGACTCTTCTTCTTTTGACATGAAACACTTAGCAGAAACATTAGTAGCACTTTTAAATGAAACTTGATAAATATTGTCTACTCTTGTTCCTACTAGTACCGTGTCCAAGGTGTCATGTTGTCTAACTAGACATTGACTTGGTTGGAAATCAATTGTGTAACCCGTGTCACACAATTGACTCACACTTAGGAGATTAAATTTCATCCCCTTGACTAGAAGGACATTTGAGATTCTAAGACATTCGGATATTTGAATGTCTCCTATTCCTATGACCTTAAGACTACCATTGTTACCAAATGAAACATTATCTCTACTTTTCTTGTGAAGTGTGGTAAACAATGATTTATCCCCGTCATGTGTTTGGAGCATCCACTATCAACGAACCAAGTTGATAGATGCTCCCCCTCAATCATAACCTACACAATTCGAAAAATAGAAGTTTTAGGTACCCAAACCTTGGGACCTAAAGCATCAACTAAACATGACTTAGGCACCCATGCCTTGACCACTTTCTTTTGAACCTTGGGTGTCCTAGATTGTCTCATATCAGTCCTAGACATAAGAGTCACGAATGAGGGTTCTTTGGGACGGTAACCAATACCGGCCCTATTGTAGACCGCCCTTTGGGCATTTAAGATCATGTCTAGGGTCTTAGAGCTAGTTGAGAACTTCCCAAGAATATTCTTGAGTTTCTCAACTTCACTCTTCAATGATTGGTTTTCTTCTACTAGCAAGTCATCATGCAAATCATTTACATCCTCAACCTTAGAGGATTTCCATTTATCAACTTCAAGTTTCAATGATTTAATTTCATCTTCTAACAATTCAACATGCAAATCATCAATGTTATCATCCCTAGATAATTTCAATTGATCAATCTCTAATTGCAATGCTTTAACCTTATTTTTTGACTTCTTAAGCATACTAGTTAAACATGCAATTGCTCTATAACATTTTTCAAGCTCGGGAGAAGTTACCTCTTCATCATCCGAAGATGATGAAGCCGCGTTTGAGGAACTTGAAGATTCATCATAGCTTTCCTCTCCTAGAGACATGAGTGCCATATGCCTTGTGCTCTTCTCCTCCTTCTCTTCATAAGATGAGCTAGAGGATGACTCATCCCAAGTGGCCTTCAAGGCCTTCTTCTTCTTCTTGAATTTTTCTTCTTTCTTTTTGGATTTCTCCTCCTTCTTCTTAAGCTTTGGGCATTCGTTCTTGAAATGCCCTTTCCTACCACACTCAAAACAAGATGCATTAGTCTTATCAAGTTTAGCTTCACTAGAGTTACCTCCACTCTTGAAGCGTCGACCCCTTCTCATCATCCTTCTCACAAAATTCGCCATTTCGGAGGATGAGGAGCCGCTGTCATCTTCCTCGGAATCGGACTCGGATTCGGAAAAGGATGAAGACGAAGAGACCTCCTTCTCCTTCTTCTTCTCCTTCTTCTTCTTGTTTGACCGGTCCCCTGCAACTAAAGCAATCCCCATCTCCTTGGGGCCTTTGTTAGCTATTTCATGCAATTCCATCTCACAAAATAAGTCATCTAACTTTACAATAGATAGATCCTTGGAGACTTTGTACGCATCCACCATGGATGACCACAAAGCATTCCTTGGGAAGGCTCTCAAGACATACTTCACAAGGTCGCGATTCTCGACCTTTTCATTAATCGAATGAAGCCCATTGAGGACTTCCTTGAACCGACTATGGAGCTCACTTACCGATTCATTCTCCTTCATGGAGAGATTTTGGAGTTGATTGAGGAACAAATTACTTATAGGAAACGATATATCAGTTTTACAGACAGTTAAAATTTGGTTGTCCAAAACTTTCTCCATGAAAGACCTGGGAGAAGCAACCTATATCCTTGGGATTAGAATCTATAGAGATAGATCAAAACGGTTGCTTGGTCTTTCGCAGTCTACATATATAGACCGAATGCTAAAAGGGTTTAGCATGTCGGAATCCAAGAAAGGTTACCTTTCCATCAGGCATGGGATCAACCTTTCAAAGTCTATGTGTCCGCGCACAGAAGACGAGAGAATTTGCATGAATAAGATTCCTTATGCATCCGCGATAGGATCTATCATGATGCTATGTTATGTACTAGGCCCGATGTATCGTATGCTCTGAGCGTCACGAGCAGATACCAGTCTGATCCAGGAATGGATCATTGGGCGGCTGTTAAGACAATCCTTAAGTACTTAAGAAGAACTAAGGATGTATTTCTAATATATGGAGAAGGAGATATGGTAATACGTGGGTATACAGATGCCAGCTTCCAGACAGATAAGGATGACTCCAAATCTCAGTCTGGATACGTATTTACTTTGAATGGAGGCACAATAAGTTGGAAGAGTTCCAAACAAGACACCGTAGCGGATTCTACCACGGAAGCGGAATATATTGCAGCTTCGGAAGCAGCAAAGGAAGCAGTCTGGATCAAGAAGTTTGTCACCGAACTTGGTGTGGTTCCATCCATTGATGAAGCAGTGTCGGTTTACTGCGACAACAATGGAGCTATTGCACAAGCAAAGGAACCAAGGTCTCATCAGTGATCCAAACACATGCTTCGCCGCTATCATCTGATCAGAGAGATTATAAGTAGGAATGATATACAAATTGAGAAAATTCCCACTGAAAGGAATTTAGCGGATCCTTTAACTAAGGCCTTGCCTTAGAGTAAGTTTGAGGGTCATGTCAGAGCCTGTTGTATTGGATACCGTAGCGATTGGCATTAGGCCAAGTGGGAGTTTGTTAGTGATATGAGAGAAGTGTCCTAAGGCAATCGCCTTATGATTGTAAACATTTATTTTAATAAATGAAAATTCACTATTTGAGTATACATGTTAGTGTATTTGATTGGGATCTTAAACTCATCTACTGAATGTCCGCAATACAATTCACAGCATAAGAGAATTTGTGATGGGATCACAACTAGTGATTATCTCTAAATGTGCAATTGTGAAGTATTGAAAATATCCCTAGTCGATGAATTGATAAATACGGACACTATCAATTCTGTTGAGACTAGCATGGGTTATTATCTAATCAGCTGATTCTCACTGGCTGGTGACATTGGGATGTCCGGAGATAAACATGGATGCTAGTTAAGGGAACTAGTTCATTGGAGTGACTAGCTGTAAAACTTCATATGGTAATCTATGTAGATATGTCAATGAAGTTCTTACTGCGGCTTAAGTGCGATGTTCCTTTGACTTGCGGTGTTCAAGTCATCTTGGTCATGAGACTTATACTTTAACATCT
>JAGFNQ010002890.1:353374-438812 GCA_024364735.1 Boesenbergia rotunda | reverse complement strand
TAGAACTTATCCAAGAAAAACAACCACAACTACAAAATCCATCATGGAAGATAAATGGAAGGGGGAAAAAAACATGGCTGATAGTACATCTTGTACCGTAGAAAAATAAATGCATCACCAGCTACCAATCTCTTAGAGCTAAGAAAGATACTCCAACCAGTTGTAAGCAAATGACGTCTTGGCTGCCCTGGAAGAAGAGTAGGAACTCCAATTAACATATAGCACTTATTAATTCTGGTAGATTGAAAAACTTGCAAAATATCACAGTTATCTAGCTCAACTATACGAGTAATATTAAACATTGTCGTGTATAAACAGCAGACGACTAAAATATCCAAAGCAGATTATGAAATTCTCAAATTATGAAGTAAAACATTAATTTTACAATTCATGTCATAGATACGCCTTTTTATGAGGCCAGGAAACAAAAATTAAATTTTCATTGCAAAGAAGCATGAAAACAAATCATTTGATCCTGATAAAAAAGAAATTTATTAGGGGTCAAACAACAAAGGGTGAGATTTTGAGTTATATGAACATATCAGCAATTTGGTGTGTTATATACCTCGATAGATGTGACGAAAATGCCACTCATTTCCATGAAGATCTTTGGCAACCAACTCTTGGCAAGGTGGATTCTGGGACATATCCTAAACAGAGATATTGAAGAAAATTCAAAGCTGAAACTTTCTAAACATTTTCTGGATAAATATGGTAACTGTTGGTTGGTCAGATACACAGTCCATATATCTTAATATTGAGTAGGTCACACAATCAGTTCATATTTCTTAAAACCAACTGACCAGTGGAGGAAGGCATTCATCTGCATGCTTCCTAAGAACTGAGAATCCCCCATGAGTGCTCGTGTCGGATGTAGTTAGGATCTTACAGAAAGACTGGACACTGCTGTTTTGCAGATCCAATAGTAGAGGATCTGGACTAGTGAGCTCATCTTGCTGATTAGCATAAAGATATAAGAAAAATAGATCAGTAGAACAGTCAATAGTCTTGCCAGTAATCATAGTAGCAACAAAGAGAATCACAGAATCAGGTGGAGGCAAATCAGTCAGATTTAATTATGTGATTACGCCAAGGTGAAAACCAAGACTTCGTTTTACTACCTAATGAGCATCCAAAACTCAAAATCCACTTTACCATAGCATTATCAGCATATATAAAGAATGAAATGATTACGAACATGTTCAAACTAAAAAAAGGAGAGAACGTAAAACTTCTAAATGATATACATTGTGGAGGCATCATGAGGTACACATATACAGAAATACTTACATTTACTTCAGGATGCAGTGTGATCTGTGCATATACTTCATCAGTGTCTGGTTCAACCTACATATATTTGAATGTAAAAAAGGAGCATTCAGTTCACCAGTGCTTTAAGGATGAAAGATGAAAGACATCAATTATCATCAAAAGAATCCATTCAAATAGCTTACCTGAAGTTGAATGTGTACTACCCTGCACAGAAGCTTTGATGGAAGATCGAACAAGGGCATCTTTGGGTTAAGCTCCCTCATTTATTGATGCTTCAAGCTGCAATACAGAAGGAAAAGAAATCAATCACAGTTATGAGCATCTACCTCAAGTCATTCTACCAAATGGGAAATAAATCAATATAGCTACTTTAATATAATTATCTCATAAATAAAATCATCGAGAAAAAAAAAAGGTTTCACTACATGCATAATGGAATTACAGATCAATTTGTTCAAAAGAACAGAGATGGCATAACTAGAATCTGATGTGTTGTTCAAACATGCACGATTTGAAATGATCAACATTGTAGTATCCTGATGATGGAAATTGAAATTTTCCCTGCATGTGCTATTGTTCCTGGGTGAAACCTCCATGATTTACCTACCTGTATCTAGCCGGAGGCAGCGATACTGGGTGCCTAGGGCAAACATTATCACCTTTTGCCATAGAAGATGGAAATTGAAATTTTTTTCAGAAAAAAAAAATTAAATGCGTGAGAAATTTGGGCTAGCTTTACTGAAAAAAAACACTAGCTAGACAAATAAAGAGATTTAAAATCTTTCAAGTACCTGTTCCATATGACCCTGAGGAAAGTAATAAACTCTTGCTCCTACACAAGGTAGAGTAACCATAGGCCCAGCACATGCCTTCCACAGCTCAGCGTACAATACATCTTGAAAGCAACCTATATACATAAATTCTATAACCAAATGAGGACATAAATCAAGGAATATGAATAATGATTGATGATAGTAAACAAGGAATTTTGTAACCTAACTCAGTCTATAGTATTACAAACAAGCAGTCAAAAAAGTATCTTTACTGAAGGAGGACATGTCTAGAACATAGATGAACAATCTCATTTGGATGCATATATTAAATGTTAGAAATTGGTTTTCATAACCAACAAACCAAATAGGGACATTGACGGCTATTTTACGGGTAGACCATTGTAACCCAATTTCTCGAGTGAATGACAAATTAATGTCCGAGACTATTCAAGTTACAAAGGGTTGATGCGATTAAATCAGATAAAGATATGGGCTTGAATATGAGTGAGGTTCATGAACATGAATACATGAACGCTAACTCAAGAATGTGTAAATGTCAATTTGTGTGGGACCGTTAAGGGGGTGAGAAATCAACTACAATCAGGGATTGATTTTTTGCAATTAGGCTATGAAAAGGATAGGAATTAATTAATTAATAATTAATTATGCTCCATCATCTTGAAATTGTACCATGAATATAGTTGGAATTTGGAGAAGACGAAACTTATGGAGAACACGCATTAGACTTGGCCTAAAGCTATGGTCCTCATGCAGTTAGTATGATACCTTCCTCGACTCTCATGGGTTGTATGCAGCGGTGCAAATAGCAAACAATAAATGCAGCCAATGAAGAAGCAGCTTGGCAGTGATCAAATATAGCAAACAGGAGTTCTGTGATCAGTTGATCCACTGAATGCAGATGTGGTTCTTGCTGTAACAGAAAACACTTGCACCACTTATTCCACAGAAAGAGGAACTTGAATTAGCCCTTAGGCTGTGAACCATTTTCACTCGTTTCGTAACGAAAAGTATCCGTATGTTAGCCAAGATCGGTCATTTTAACAACTGATTTTCGTGATACAAAGTTGCCTAGTATAGAACTGCAAGCTAAATTCGCATGAACGACCAATCATAGACATGATATAATAATTTAATTAATTATGGCAATTTTGTAGAAAAAGGCATACCTTTTATAAAGCTGCCTTTTCACCCTTTGAGGGTGTTTTTCATTTGGAAGAAACCTTTCACCCTTATAAATTAATTCTATCTTCTCTTGCTCAATTCACTCAATTCTCAAGTTGCGAGTTCTCCTTTCGTGTTCTTTATCTCTCCTCTCTAAAGTGTTCCAACGCTTCAAAAGTTTGCCAAGACTCAAAATTTGAAGTGCTTCTATTTTTAGTCATAGATCGATATCAAAAGTAAATCGGTACCGGAAGGGATATGTCTACCATCCGAATGGGTGTCTCAATAACTGAAGGAATGTGTTGAGAATGTAAAGGAGATGTGATCTATGTCATTTTACTGTTACCCCACTCGTTCAAATCGTTAATTTGTCAACCCCAAAAAGGGGAAAAATTTAGCATCCTGAGATTAATTTATAAATATGAGCTATGTCTGGAAGAATGAACATAAGGGGTACAAAAGAAGATAACAAAATTTGTCCAAAACACACACCATGATAGAAAAGAGGTTTGACAGATCAACAATAGACGAATGGAAAGTGGATTCCAGTGAATCCAAAATAGTTTAGTAAACCATGAAACTATTGTTACCTCACATAGTACCTTCTCTAAGGAGTAATAATGCTTAAGCAAAAAATCACAAGTAAGCCGAAGAAACCAAGAGGATGAAGAAAGTATGGGCCATATACAAAATAAGTTATAAGTATTGAAGAAGACAATCAGGTTGCTAAATATATTAGAAGCGCTATGAAAGAGTCACCTGAATCGTGACTTGAGGATGACCTACTTGGAGGCATCAAAGACATGAGAATGGCTGAAATTTCACCCAGAAAGCTTATATATCACCGCAATGAAAGCCCTTCTTATCGTGGCATTAACTGCAAAGCAGCAGCGAAAACTCCACCCTCATGCAAACCGTAGCAAAAGGCCAAGCAAGCCTCTATTATTACGCAAAAGACGCCACGCCTATAATTCCACTGAACTCTCGTCGCCAAATTTGACGCTTTTGCTCCTGACAAACAAACCCTAGCAGAAGAGACTCGAGACGCGCAATATTTGACATAGTCGGAGGTTCGTTCTTTATCGCCCGCTGAATGTCTGAAGTCGTCTCTTTTTCGTCTCGTCCGGATTCACCGAAACGCGCCACCTTTAGCGAGAACTCTCCGCCGCAGACCTGAGTCAAAGAACACAGCCAAATGAGAAACTCACCTACGTTCTCGCAGTCCTCAACCACCAAATGTCTCTCCCCTCAGTCCTCAGGCGCACCCAACTCAACCATCTCGAAAGTCAAATCAAGGAGAAAGGAAAACCAGCCCAGAGCTCAGAAAGCAGATCCAATCGCCCAAACACCGACACTGCGAAAAGAGAGAAACCGAACCAATCACAACCACCAAAGACAAGACCAAACCTGACTTCATGGACGAGCAGGAAGCACCCGAACCCAGGAACAACCGCAGCACTATGCCACCAGCGGAACCGACCGAGAAGGCACGCTATTCACCAAATCCGAGCTCCTTCTCGATCCACCTACCAAACTGACGCCCCAGCGATCAGGGTCCTCCTCCGGGCGCGCCGACGACGACGACGACGCGAGCGAGCGAGGAAGAATCCGTGATGCACCGCGAGGAAGAACAGGAAGTGGTCGGACAACGTGGGACCGGAGAACCACTACCGACTTCACCTACTCCTTTTTTTTAATTATTTTTAATGTTTATTTATTTATATTTAATTTTTTTTCCTTTTTCGCTGTCTCTGCTACGCCCAGCAGTGCCGGCTCTTCGTGTTCTCCTGTGCCCTCGGATCGCATAGTGTTATCCTAGTCCACCACATACATCTCCAATCTTCACTCTTTTTAGCGTCCATCAGCTCTCACCTTGCAATTCTAAGCCTGTTCCGCAGGAATCCCAGGACCTCCGCTGTGCGGTTTTAACGGGCGTTGTTAGAAGGCCAGTAAGGATCGGCCACGTGAACGTCGATGCAGCTGGCCCTCAGAGATCGGACGGCCACTAATAATAGGTGCGGGGGCCCACCGATTTTGCTGCCCCCATCACGGTGGCGGATCATCTGCGACGCGCGTCGTACACACGTGCCGTCCTCAAAACGCTGCGGTGTCGCGCCGGTGGGGACCATTAGCAGATAAACGTAGGGCCCACCGCGGGGTCACGGTGTCCGGTACCGGGCAGGCACCAGCAGCGTCTTGTCCATTAATGTTCCGGCAATTAAAAGGATCTGGCTTTTGTGCTCTTTGGCAATAGATAAGCGGCAATGATTACGTAAATATTATATGTTAATTAAGAGGAAACAAGGAGAGCAAATATTATTAAAAAATTCTCTAGTAAGTTTTTTTTATCAATATCTGCTAATTTAAATTCTGATTTAGCCCTTTTAAAGATTTTCCAAATTTAAATAAATAAATATTTCTTTTTAATTATGATAATCTAGTGAGAAACAAGGCATTTCATTTTTAGATCACAATAGGATGTTTTTTGGGGGCAAAACTCAAGAAGGCATTTCTTTTATTTCAAATAACGAAGGAACGTCTTATTATTTTTTTTTTATCATCCTCTTGTTTAAGAAAAAAAAAGAATAGGGCTTTTAACATTTGTTTAAAAAAATTAAAAAACTTTCTCCGAACTTTTTGCATTCGAACTTGGACCGATAACAATGGACTTATATTTTTTTAAAAACAAAAAAATTAATTTTAAAAAATAGATTTTTATATAAAATTTAATTTTCTGCCTTTTTAAGATCCCAAATTTGTTAGAGTAAATATTGGACAAGGTAGTAGATAAATCTGGGGTGACCGGTTCGGTCCTACGGAAGTTTTTCACTAGTCACTATGGTAAATCCGGAAATGCTCGAGCGTAGGCGGTCTAGAAACCCAGCGTCCCAGGGTTCGCACCCCATTTGGAGGAAAAATTTCTACAAAATATATCGTAGCTAGGGATCGAATCGCGAATGCCTAGGATAGGGACTAGTCGTCCTACCGCTGCACTATAGCCCCAGAGGGCACCCTAAATTTGTTAGAGTAGCAATGAGCTAGGGTGGGTAAATAATTTTGATCGCTGCTTGTGAGCGTGTCATCGTCGTTGTTTGAACTCGCAACAGCAATCTGGACTCTAACTCACTTCACACGCATTACATATAGATTTACCTGGTATCCACTTCCTTAAAGTGACTAATCCAAAAGTTCACACCAACTATCACAGCTTCACTATAAAAACCTTCTTCTCGGAAACCTTCTGGAGGCGGAGAAGTCTTTTGTTGGTTTCGAAATGGAACAATACTTCTTCCTCAAACCCTCAAGAATTGCGTGCTCAAATCTTCACGAGAACCCCTTTTAAGAGTTGCTTTCAGGTTGATTTATGTTTCTCAATCGATTGATCTTATTCTCAACCGTTTGTCACATTAAATTCGACCGTTCAAACCTATGGAATAACTCTTTTTGCCCTACCAATCGATTGGTGAATCATACCAATTGATTGACAACTTCTTATTGATTGAGTCAATCGATTGTAAAGCTTTCTATCCAAGCGAAAACTCACTGCCAATTAGGGATGGAAATAAGCCAAGCGGCTTGTCAGGGGCCTGTGGCCTGACCTGTCCTGTTTAAAAATAAAATAATACTCAAGCCTGTTTGAAAGTCTGATTTTCTTATCAGGCCAGGCCCAGACTCAATATAAAGATTATGAAGCCTGACAGATCGGCCTAAGCCTGTTAAAATTATATTATATATATTGTCAAAATAGAGATTCGAACCTTGGACTTCTACCGAGCAAAACCTTATCTAACACCCTACTTGCCAATACACCATAAATCCATTTTAACTATAACATACATATTTTATATATTAGAAGTATCTTTAGCTAATTTATTAAATTAGCATTTTGGATAATCGAATTAAATTGTTATATTTTATATATTAGAAATATTTTGGATAATCGAATTAAATTACAGGCTTTGTAAACAGGCCGCAGGCCAGGCCCTGGCTTAGGCCAATAATAAAGCCTATAACAGACCACAAACAAATTTGTTATTATATAGGTCTGGCCTGTTAAGGTAAAAGTCTGGCCTGACCTGACCTGTTTCCATCCCTACTGCCAATCCACTAGCATAATCGTTTGACAAGGCTGAATCAATTTAGGTCAATTGATTCAACACCATTTTGTGCTTGCGAAAACACATTGCTAATTGACTAGCTCAATTGATTAGGTCAATCAATTCAGCACATTTATGTGCTTGTGAAGACAAGCCTCCAATCCATTGGTTTGTGTTAATCGATTACCCAATCCTAAACTCAAAATTTGAGTTTAGGATTTACCAATCGATTGTCATCTCTCATAAATCGATTGATAACCCTAAAATTTAGAGGTTGAATTTGTATCTCACATAGTATTCGGTTGACCTCAACCTACTAGAATTTTCCTTGCTCAACATCCAGTCATGCGTGACCTATTGAGACTTCCTGTTGCCCAACATCAAATCATCGTTCTCCTGCTAGGACTTCCTCACTAAGTGTCAAGTCAACCCAATCTTTGACTTGGATTTTCCAGTCATCTGTGACCTATTGAGACTTCCCGTTGCCCAGCATCCGATCATCCTTGACGTACTAGGACTTCCACACTAAGTGTCCAATCAACCCAATCTTTGATTTACTTGGATTTTCTCACCAAATATTTGGTTAACTTTGATCCACTTAGATTTTTTTACATTCCCAACTTTCCATAAGACTTCTCATTGGACTTGTAGTCACCAAGTGTCCGACTCTCGTTGACTTACTTAAACCTTTTCCTTTGTCAACTTTCTGTTAGACTTTTCAATCGATTGTCACGGCAGATCCAACCGTTTAAACAGGCAAAATAACTCTTTTTCGCCCTACAAATTGATTAACAATTTCCAATCGATTAAGCCAATCAAAACTTGTTCTCATAAAAACTCACTATCAATCAACTAACCTAATTGATTGACAAGCCTAAAGCGATTGTCATGTCAGATTCGACCGTTTAAACCTACAAAACGGCTATTGTTTGCCCTACCAAACGATTAAGCCAATCAATTCTGATTTTTTTTCCTCGTAAAAACTCACTGTCAATCGATTAACCTAATTGATTGACAAGCCTGAATCGATTAAGCCAATCAATTCAACATCATTATATGCTCATGAAAATACACTGCCAATTAACTAGCTTATTTTATTTACAAGGCTGAATCGATTAGGACAATCAATTCAATACCTTTTTGTGTTTGCAAAAACAAGCCTCTAATCGATTGCCACAATCGATTGGTTTGGATCAATCGATTACACCAATCGATTTCCAAACCCTAAACTAGAAATCAAAGTTTAGGGTTTACCAATCGATTGTCATCTTTTACCAATCGATTGGCAACCCTAAATTCAACCTTTTCTAGTTTAAATTCGTGTATCGCCTTGTATCCGGTTGACCTCAACCCACCAAGACTTTCCTCGCTCGACATCCAATCATCTGTGACCTATTGACACTTCTCATTGCCCAACATTCAGTTATCCATGAATTACCAGGTCTTCCTTACCAAGTATCCAATCAACCTTTGACCCATTTGAATTTTCTCACCAAATGTCCGGTCAATCTTTAACCTACTTAGACTTTCTTACAAAGTGTTCGATGAACCATTGACCACTTAAACTTTTTCCTTGCCAACTCTATGTTGGATTTTTCACTTACCCACAATCTCGTTGGACTTCCAATCACCAAGTGTCCGATCCTCCTTAACCTACTTGAATTTTTTCCTTTGCCAATTTCTCGTTGGACTTTTCACTTGTCAATCTTCCCATTGGACTTTCCATTCATCGTCAAATATTCGATCAATTTTGACCTACTTGACCTCTCTCTCACATATTGATCAAACATTAAAACTCAAACTCAAGTCAATCTAAGCTTAGTCAATTTGGTCAATCTTAATCCGATATCAATTGCACCAACAAAATTGAATGAAGAACCAAATATTCTAGTAGTCGGCAGAGTCAAATTGACGTAGATGTTGGTACAATCGTCCTCAGGTCACAGTTGATCAGTTTGACTAAGCTCGAGTTGACTCGAGCTTGAGTTTCGATATTTGATAATGATGTTTGGAAAATATATGAGATAAGTCAAGTGTGTCAAGGTTAACCGGATACTTGACTAGAAAGTCTTAGTCGGACTAGGCAGACATAGTTGGGAACTAGGTGAAGTTTAAATAGATCTGGGAGGATCACACGTTAGCAGGGGTGGAAGTCTACTGAGAGATTAGGCCTAACTGCGGTTAGGCAAATGGAAGTTCTGGTGACTAGGCAGACCTAGTTGGAAACTAAGTGAAAACCAAAGTGGGTTACCTAGGAGCTAAACACTTGACGTGAGAGGAGTCCTAGTTGGGAACTAGATAACAAAAAAACCTAACAAATCATGGTTGACTGGAAGTTAGGAAAAGCAACCCTAGACTTAGTTTAGGCAAGTTAGGACTAGGGCAATCAATCAAGTGATCGATTGAAGATTGTTTCTCGCAAAATAAAAAGACCCTTAATTGATTGGGCAATCGATTAAAGAGAAACACAGATGACCGATTGGGAGAGCTTTGTAGTGAAAATAGAAGCTACCCTAATCGATCAGGTGATCGATTAGCGATAATTTTAATTGATTAGTTAATCGATTAAGACTATTTTGTGAAGAGCATAGTAAGGTGCTTAATCGATCTGGTGATCGATTAAGGTACTTTTGTTGTGAAAATAAACGAGGGCTTAATCGATTGGGAAATGCAGAAAAATAGCCGTTGCAAAGTTTGGATGACTGGATTTGATCGATCTATGTGGGGATCGATTAGACAATCAATCAACGAACCCTAATCAGTACGATATAAAACGTTTTCGCTGCAGATTGAAAAACACACTTCTCCTCTCTTCTTCGTTTGTTCTTGTGAGTTATTGGAGACCAGTGTTGCTATATTTCCAAACATCAAGGGACAACTTTAAACTAGAAGAAAAACAAGATAAACAATTCGGAGTTGGTGACTTATATCAATCATCAGGGTAAATCGGGAAGCATTCGGAGCAGGTGGCCTATCAGTCCAACATTCTTAAGTCACCCACTCATTAAGAGAAATTTATCTGGTAATTCCTAAAAATTGAGGCTCAATCTTTGTATACTAAAAAAGATATTTTACCCAGTATTATTTCCCGGGACCTAAATTTGATTACTCTTCCATCCAAGTAGAGGAGGTAATAATCCTATCTAAAGATTTAACAACTAACATGTTCTTATGCATTGTTCTATAATTTAATGTTAACGTATTGTTTAAAACAGTGAGTAATTGACACTTGGACTAAATATAATTGTATATTAATTTGCTTTTGAATGGAGATAATTGTCAATTAAAACTCACAACGACAGCAACCGACCAAACATTTAGTTCAAATCCAACAACTACCTCACTTGCTACATGTCGACGTTCACTAGCAAAAACATTAAATTCGATAATCGAATCTTGTAGAGCCCTCACAAGAAGCATTGTCATAATTGAGTGACGTAATTGAGCAGCCGTTCCCCAATATGTCTATTAGAGGATAATAAATTTCAAAATTAATTTTTAGCTGACACCTATTTTCAAAAAAAAACAATTTCTTTCCTTTCTAATTACTTAGCGGTTTGCTATAAATTAACCGGATAATTTATCTTCCTTTGTATAATTTCATAATTTGGGATGGATTGTGAGCCAGGTTTAGGATGAACATAAACATCTTTTATTATAATTGACATAATTGAGTCTACATTGGTACAATTTTTACTCACAAACTTAATTTGTTCAATCAATTACCCTAGTTAGGTGGTCAAGAGGTTTATGATCTAATTATCTTGAAGGATGTAGGACCAAGAGAAAGAAAAATTAAGGAAAATTACAACAATTGTCGCCAATCTTGCGGTAGCAGTTAGGAGTGAGTAAAGATTTAGTTAAATCGAATAAATTGATTGAACCAATCGAATTAAAAAATTTGTACCGGTTATTTTAGAATTTTATTTTTAAAAAAAATCCTGATTTATTCGATTAAATTGAATAAATCAAAATAAAAAATAAATCTTAAAGAATTAAATTACGTTGAACTTAGGCTGCGTTTGGTAGGGTGTAATCCACCCTGTAATGTAATCGAGATTACATTACAAGTTGGATTTCTTTGTTTGGAATCACTTTAAGATTGTAATGTAATGTAATCTCGATTACAAAAGAGGTTGATGATTTGTAATCTGGATTACAAACCAAAACCTCCGTAATCTGGATTACATTACAGCTTGTAAAGTCGTCGGTCGGGCGGCGACAGTCGTCGGTCGGGCGGTGACAGTCGTTGGTCGCCACCGGCCGCCGGTCGGTGACCGCGACCACCGCCGTCGGCCACCGGCCGCCGACCGCTGGCGACCACCGCCGGCGACCGCCGCCGCCGCCGGCCGGGCCGGCGACGGCGGCGGCGGCGGCGGCGGTCGCCGACATTTGCCGGCCGATCAATGGTCACCGCCCGCCCGGCGATGGTCGTCGGTCGTCAATCTTGATTACATTACAGGATGGATTGCCCCTCACCGAATAAAAGAATCCAACTTGTAATGGTTATCAAAGATTACATACAACTCGTTACCAAACATAACAATGTAATCAAGATTACATTACATTATATTACAAACTTGATTACATTACAGACCGGATTACATTACCCCCTATCAAACGTAGCCTTAGTTTAAATATTATTGTGATTTACGATGAATTTTAATCATAATTAAAAATTTTTAATTAATTTGAATTTTGATCGAATTGATGGATTTTTTTCAATTCAATTTATTTAATTTTTATTAAAATATTTAATTGATTTGATTAATTCTAAGATTTTGATTTATTCAATTTTAATTAATTCGATTCGATTTTTATCAAATACTCAATAGATCTCAACAAATATAGAGTAGCTCCCGGGGTTATGGTGCAGCGGTAGAGTAACTAATCGTTAACTCAAGTATCCACGGTTCGATCCTCAACTACGGTGTATTTTGTAAGAATTTTTCTTCCAAATGGGGCGCGAACCTTGGGACGCTGGGCTTCTAGACTGTCCACCGCGAGCGTTTTCCGATTTACCCCGATGACCAATAAAAAACTTTTATGGGACCGAATTGATCACCCAAGATTCAATTGGTGTCTGGTTAAATGAAGATCAACAAATGTAGCGAAACTTTGCGGTCTGGTTGTGGCAGCCTGCCTCTGCGAGGTCATTTTCGAACGAGGCAACCTCACCACCAAGAGAGGTAGTTTCGGGCCGCGAGTGATCTTGAGACCGCCAGTAAAGCAACACAGCTACTGACAGCCACGGACGGATTTTAAAATCTGTTCGTCCATTATTTTACAACGGTCAAACAGAGGAAGAAAAGAAATTAATATAAATTCTGTTGGATACGATTTTACAAAGTAAAAATTTGATCTCATCGATAGTTGAAAGTCAAGTTTGACTTCAAAATCGAGATCTACGTTTCGCGTAAATAAATCTGGACTATTTATTTGCTCAAAACCGATTAAGGGTGAATGAAAAATTAATTGTTCAAGATACGCTCAATGATGGCCGTCGGATCAAAGATCTGGACAGATCGCAGGAAGGTACGATATGGAGCGTCGGATTAGAATCTGAATGTGAAGAGAGAGGATGGATCTGAGGCGTCGGATTAAATATTCTAATCTGACGACTGAGATCAAGATGTAATCTGAAGAGTTATAACTCTTCAGATGAAGAGACGAGATTAAAAGACCTTTAAAAGGTTATACCATTTCGTTATGAACGGTCCAGATCTGTCCGAACCAAAGGGTACTTATCTCTTCATTCAATATAAATAGATCCATCCACTAGATCATTTCATTCATTCAAGCATTGCAATATAAAAGCATTGACACTCATCCATCTTATGCATCGAGAGTCCAAAAAGCCTACGGAAAGGTTCGTCGGTCTCGGAATTTAAAGTGCTACTATTCTGAGACAACGTCGTTGTATCTTGGAAACGAATTGCTGCTATCCATGAGCACTAGTAGCGGAGCAATATTGTTTTACGGAGATAGTGTCGAACACTAGCCTTGACGTAAACCAATCAGTTTGCTTCCTCCGAAAGCAACCTCCCGAAAGATTCAACAGTCGTAAATCGACTAAGTCAAATACCGAGGAGATACAAGTCAGAAACCAACAAATTCTTGGAGGGCAGATCCTCTCTCTCACTCTGCCCTTTGTCCCTTCTGTTCCACTCGTCGACGACAACCGACAACTCGTCCGATCGTCGATCAGACACCACCAGCGGTCTCCAGCTACCGTCCCAAACAAAACTATACCTTGGGAGGTATGGTGAATCCGTCGGGATCACCGCAATTACAATCTTATCAGATTCACCGTTGAATTCGGCGAGATTACAATTGCGGCGATTCCAACCGGTTCATCGTTCTTTCATGATATCATTTGATTCGGGACGACAATAAAAAATCATCGATGATATCCGATCGACGATAAGACGACTCGCCGGCCGTCGTCGACGAATATGAGACAAGCGGGATAGGGATCCTCTGAGACAGAGGATCCCGTCTGAAATTCTAGAGTGATACAGAAACCACAAACAGGACGATGTCCAACATTTCAAGCTCAAACGTGACATTGCATCCGATCCGAATTGGCATTTTTCACCGACCGATGATATTTTTTTTTTTCGATGATTCGGAGACTAAACACAATCAATTGTTGGAAAATTGAGTCCGTAGCATGGACATCGATATTATTTGGACATGACCTTCCATCCGCCCCCGATCCCGGTCCCTGCATCGGCCATAATTATCATTGATCTCGAGCCGATTCGGAATAAATGAGATCAGCATCGACCGGTCTCAGGCTCGAATTCGACCCTCCACCCGTTTACAATTTGGTATTCTGTCCTCCAATTTGGTGAAAGATCGTGAAATGACAGTTATTAACTGCCAAAGTCAGCCATGTTTTCTTCTTCAGCTTCTTCGACAATCCAAAGAGATGTCACAAAGTCCCTGAACAAAGATGCTGCCCTCATCCAAGAGCGCCGCCGAGCTTTGCAAGAGGAACTCCTGCAGGAGGAGCCGTAGCTCGGAGAGCAGACTGATGCCCCAGTCGAAAACCGATGAGGATGTCGACGATCTCTTTCTGTTCACCGAGATGAAGAAACATGAATCAGGCAAAAATTCTTAAACATGTCGTCTCATTCCTTCCATCTCTCTCATTTTATTCGATGCTTAAACAACATCAGAATTATTAGCTGTTTCTTACTTTAGAATCATCAGCAGAAATCACACACTTTTCTGCTTGTCCAAGAGATCCAAGAGACTCGCTGAAAGCTTCGGATGGTGGCAAGAATGAGTACAATTGGTGAGTTCTTTGTGTCTCAACAGCGAAATGAAACCGACGATGAGGTTAACCAATTGGTGTGATGGGAGCAGGCTCTTAACTCCTCCAGGAACTCCCCTGAACGGTACCGATCGAGAGCATAAACCGGTCGAGAATCCTCCACGAAACAAAGCAAGGACTCAAACAACTACAACTACTCGACGATCTACGGTATCATTCTGACTCTAGCAATCTACTTTCGGTATGGCATGCTTTGTAAGTGTTATTGTTGCAGAATGGAAAGGCCCAAACTAGAGGCACCGCAGCTACAGCTCCTAGAGATGCAAAAAGAGAACCATCCCACAGGTCGAGCAGTGGTGACATTAAGGCGAAAGAGCAGAGGAATGATATTGTGCGCGTTGGGGGCGCAAATTCACATCCACACAGCTTCGACTTGATCACTGTGACAGAACAAACTTTCGGTGGGGTTGTCGAATCTAGACCGGAGGAAGGCGCGCAAGAAACATTAGTAGACACCTCAAAGCATGAGAAATCTTGTGGAGATGAAAAGGATGTGTTAGATCATAATGCCCATGTTTGGGTTACCAAGTCTGAAACAGCAGCAGGTAAGTTATCGAAATGAATCAGTATGATCCTCAAGTAGGGCAACTAATCAAAGAAAATTCCTGTCTCCTTTGTCCTGGCAGAACTGAGCAAGACAACTGAAGGTCCAAGGGAAGCTCAAAGAAACTTTGCTTCAGAAGAAGCCGCAGACGCGATACTTCTGTGCAATTCTATTGTTCACGACCTTATCTACGAAAGTGCAGCCATTGAGTCTGAGAATCAGATGGCGCTCGCAGAGATTTCTCATCCATCGCTTGAACAGTTGGTGAACTCTACTTCCGATCTGAAATATTTTCGATATGTATACTATAAACGTCATAAGAATTCGCAAAGATTCAATAGGAAGAGGCAAGAATTCGATACCAAAAAAGCACTCAGCGACTTAGGAACCGATACAAAGAGTAAAGAGGATGCAAAACCCCCCAAGATAGAATCAAAGTGCAGCTGCAGTATCATGTAGCTAGAGAGATATCTTGTGGGCATAATTATAAACAAAAAGTATTATACTGAATGCCTTCTCTCTTATAATCTTCCAAGTATTCATGTTTCAAAAAGGAATAGACATGATAAGGTTTGCCCTTTGTTGTTGATTCTACTACATGCTTTGAGAAAATGGTGTCCACATACTAGTCTACATCAGCTTGGTAAAGGAAATACAAGACCATGTAACGATTTACACCCATAGACGCTACAATCTACACATCGGAAACACGATCATAGAGGATGGGCTTGGTTTGATAGATGTGTTGCTTAGCCCTGACTCAGATTGATCAACCTGGAACATCTAAGGAGGTCACGATGCCATCGCAACCATCCAATTTGTGATACTGTCTTTTCATCAATTGAGTTTGTATGGCAAAAATATTGTGATGGTTCTGTTGGAAGTCCTACAAACAATGCAGGAATAGGTTTCTTTAAACAAGGAAACAACAAAGTTACAGGATGCGAAGTTCTTCAGATCTCTAAGATTTTGACGACTGAAGTTTGAAGGCTCTTTGAAAAATTATATAGTGTTCAGTAAACATAGTGAGCACTTGAGTATGCATGTCGAAAAAGGCTGCTTTGTCAAAATGGCAACTCTGTTGCAAGCCCCTGCTGATAAAAAGTTAGATGTGTCAATGGATCAAGTTCCTAGTCATTCTAAATCGTGCTTATGCCAGTCCAAAATGACTTAGTATTGAACCCAACGGAAGCCCTCTCCCTTGACTACAACCCTAATGGCAAATGTCTTCTGTAACTCTAAAGAATTGATCCTGAGAGTAACAAGTTATGACCTCTTCATACAGTCTGAGAACCTATAAACATTCTTTGAGTAGATTATTGTCACTAATCAAAAACTAGTGGGATGAATCTAAAATGCATGTTCGAAACTAAGCAAAGCTCCTAAACAATTACCATGCTGTCTATAACCTTCAGTTCGAAGCATTACAATCTTTAACTTAAGATGCAAAAAAGAGCATTTTATCTAATATACAGAACAATACAAACTAAGAGGGACTGCAATAGCCAAGAGCAATGGCAGAATAAAAGGCTGAATCAGCAAATCTATGAATAAGCAGCATACACAATGAGTTATTGGAGAGTTAAATTTAAATTTTCCAGTTGAAGATGCAAGAACAGTGGATAATAATACAATGAGTGAACAAGAATATACTACAGATTGGTCAAACTGAGAAAGACCAAAATCTTAGCGAGAAAGGTGCTAAAGTTCAGCACAAAACATACCATTTTTACAGATGAAGCTTCACATAGTACGCCAATTACAGGGAGTCCGATTCATCCTTTCCATAAACAAGAGGGAATTCATCAAACTGCTCCGAGCAATCGTAGGACTCTCCCACGGACTTCAAATTTTCCAAAACCTTGTACATAGAAGGTCTCTCCTTAGGCTGAGCAACCACACAAGCAGAGGCAATCTTCAAGACTTTCATCACCTCATCATCCTTGCCCCTACCGAGAAGGGATCGATTAATTGCCTCATTGTCCTTGCCATTTGCTGAAAGCATGTTCACCCAATCCACTAAAGTTCCCTTGAACTCTTCCCCAGCTAAGTCAAGCTCAGTGGCCACCTTCCCGGAGACAAGCTCCAACAGAACAACTCCAAATGCATACACATCGCACTTAGGAGTGGGATCCGGATTGGTGGCGCACTCCGGCGCAGTGTACCCAAACTCCCCAAATTCCCCGTTCAAGAACTGGCTTGTGTCCGTGCTGTCGGAAGTCGACGTCCTTACCAACCTCGCAACGCCGAAGTCCGTGATTCTTGCCTCGTAGTCGTCGTCGAGGAGGATGCTCTTCGAGCTTAAGTTTTGGAGGAGGAAAGGGATTTGGAATCCATGGTGGAGCCAGGCGAGGCCACGAGCAGCGCCGACCGCTATCCTGACCCGTGCCGGCCAGTCAAGCGCGACGTCCGGCGACTGGAGGGCCGAAGCGAGAGAGCCGTTCGGCATGTGCTTGTAAATGAGAAGCCTTTCGTCCTCGACGAGGCAGAAGCCGAGGAGGGGCACCAGGTTGGGGTGGCGGAGCTGCCCGAGGCGCCCCATCTCCGCGTGGAACTGCTTCTCCGGCACCGTGCAGGAATGGAGCCGCTTCACGGTGAGCGCAGAGCCATCCCGGAGCAGGGCCTTGTACGCGGTCCCAGCCCGCGAGCTCCCCGCGACGATGATGTTGCTGCGATGGAAATCCGCCGTGGCCGCCATCAGGTCGGCGAGCCTGACCTTCTTGATGGGCTTCTGGAACAGGGAAACAGGCGTGAGCCGATGCTGAGCCCGAAGCCGCTCTGCCCACCACCTACTGCCCTCCTCCCCATCCCTAGGAGCCGCTCGTTTTCCAGTCGGCGTCCAGCACCGCCAGATCAGATAAGCTAGGGCAAGCGAGGCGACGGCGCCAAACACGCCGGCGGCTACGATAATAATGATTCTGGTCGTCGAGAGCGATCGACCGCATCTGGAGGAAACAGGGCGGCCACAGAGGCCGTCGTTGTCCTCGAAAGAGGAGGAATCAAACTTTTGGCCAAGTGAGGGAAGGATCGGACCGGAGAGGCGGTTCCTGGAGAGGTCGAGCTGGCTGAGTCGGGAAAGCTCGGCGAGGGCCGGAGGGATCTCGCCCTGGAGCTGGTTGCCCGCAAGGCTGAGTGTGTTGAGGAACCGGCAATCGGAGAGCTCCGGCGGGATGGTGCCGTTGAACTGGTTGTCGGAGAGGTCGAGGTTGACGAGGTAGGGGAGCCAGGAGCAGATCTGGGAGGGGATGGGGCCGGATAGGGCGTTGGATGAGAGATCGAGGGTGTTGACCGAGGCGCAGAATCGGATGTCGGAGGGGATGGAGCCAGCGAGGGACACACCCCTTAGATTGAGCCCTATGACGCGATTCTCTTGCAGGTTCCAGCAGGAGACGCCGACGAAGCTGCAGACGAAGCCCACGGTGGCGTTGGAGAAATTCCACCGGAGGGAGGAGTTGCCGGCGCCCAGGGCAGTCATGATGCCGCGCAGGCATCGGACGTCGTCCTCCTGCGCGATCGGCGTCTGCAGCAGGAGCAAGAGCTGGAGGAGACAGAGCAAGAAGGCGGTCATGGTGATCGGAATTTGGAAGAGTAAAGGAAAGGCGTCGACAAATTGGATTGGGGGAGTTTGTTTGATATGCCACTACACTGCACAAGCGGACCGAGTTCCTTCGGGCAGTCGACTTTGACTTCCAAGTTGAAACGTGAATTCAGAGAGCACTTACGTCCCATTCTGAAGTCCCTAAAATACCCCCAGGATAAAATTAAACACAAATCTAATAATTATTATAATATAACATAATATTTGATGGGTATAATTACTATAATATAGATATATCTTAGATAGTATTATCAATTAAGATCTCGTAACTAATAGAATAAGATAATGAGACTATTTTAAAAAATAAAATATGTTGAGATGAAATGAGACATTATTTTGATAATAAATAAAAATAACTAGCATTCTAATAAAAATAAGCTTTTTTTATTTTTATCTAAAATTTAATGTTTCAATAAGATCACTAATAGATGTCACATTTTAAAAAGTATATAATGTATCTATTATATTAATATTTTTTTTTATTCGTACTGATTTATATTTATTTTAACATTACTATTTATTTATGGATCACACTATCTATTTACACATCTGCTACTTTACATTCAAAATTTATTTTTCTATTTTTAATTTTTTTTAATAAAATTTGCTCATTAATACTGCTCAAAATTTGCTATCCTATGGGTGATGCGCTATCATGCATGAGAGGCCCCTTGAATTAATTTTTTTTTAAAAAATTAATGATTGAGGCATCTCACATCAATCATTTTTAATTTTTTTTCTTTTTTAAAAATTAATATTTCCTCAAATTATCCTAAATACATATAATATAGCTCATAAACATCTAAAATTTATTATCTTGAACACTATAATCCAAGAAGAAATACTGAACCCTAGAAAAAAATATTATTGACTTAAACTCACTATAACTCAATCACTAAATTCTAAACTCTTAAATACTAAATACATATAATATACTCCGTGTGCATTTAAAAATTATTATCTTGAATACTATAATCCAAAAGAAAAAATTGAACCTAGACAAAAAATCTTATTGACTTAAATTTGTTAGAACCTTACCGTTTGCTAGAGGAGGTGAATAGCTATTCTCGATTTTCTTCTTACACGTTGTTAGTGCGCAAACGGCAATACAATTAAACTAAAACTAATAATTAAGAAGACAAACCAATTTACGTGGTTCGAAGATGACGCTCCTACTCCACGACTGTCCGTTAGGTGGACGATCCCGATCTGTCGGTGGATGACTCCCCGGATGACCTCCGGCTAGTTCGTGTAGCTCCTTGTCGGTGGAGAAACCTCGCAACAATCCGGACAACACTCCTGAGCACAAAGACTACTAATTGGATTTAACCAAAGCCAATTTCATCAAAAACTCTCAGCCAAAATCGAGCCTCTTTACATAGTGCTCTTGGCTGAAATGATCGTTACCAGTCGATTGGTCTCACTTAGATTTGACCGTTACATTCTAACGTTTGAATTTCCAAGTGCCATCAGTCGACTGGTCCAGTACCAGTCGACTGATCTTTCTGTGGACTTTATCAGTCGACTGATCAAGCATCAGTTGACTGGTCCACCTTTAAACCTAAGGTTTCCCTTCCCGAGTACATTTCTCTCAGCACTCAAACCCTAGAATTTCCCGAGTGCAATTCCCTCAGCACTCGAACCTCACGACTCAGTTAACTCTTCCTTCAGCAGCATCGACCTGTTGCCTTCAAGCCCTCTTCAACTTTGGCTCTCATCTCCATATGCGCACACAAGCCCACGGCTTGTCTCCATGTCATCCTTCGCGTATGCCTTGAATTCCGCTTCCCTCGGCTCATCGCTTCTGCTCCAATAGCCTCGACTTGTTGTCTTCAAGCTCTCTTCGACTTTGGCTCTTGTCCCTCAGATGCGCACACAAGTCCTCGGGCTTGTTTCCATGTCATCTTCACGTATGCCTCGAAGTCCGCTTCCCTGGCTCATCGTCCCTGCTTTGTCCACGGTCCTTCGGATGCATACAAGCCCATGGCTTGTTTCCCATGTCATCCTTTACCGGTCCCGAAGCCGTCCAGCTAAGTCCGTGTGTATCCTGCAAGACCTGTACACTTAAATACACATATCAAACACAAGGTTGAATCTAACTTAAACTTTTTGCCCAAACATAAAAAAAAAAACATGATCACTCCGGACCATATATTACTCCCAATAAAATTCACTATAACCTAATCGTTAAATTTTAAAATCATAAACCTTAAATATATACGAAAATTTTTAAAAAAATAAAAAAAAATCTCATTCTGTGTAACGGACTCAAGACGTCTTAGATCGTCTTGGATTGACCAAGGCACCTTGGACTGCACGGGCACACAGGAAAGCAAATTGGGCGAGGAAATGAATCAGGCACCGTGTGTGTATATATCTAAGAGAAGAATTTGAGTACTATGAATGAAGAAGTAGAATGATGATTGGATGATCACTGAAAAGAGTATGCCTTTTAATAAATTCAATAAGTTTTTTTTTCCTCAGTGGATTTTTTTTTAGGAGATCTCTGGCGACTTTCTTTTCTATATTCGTTATCGTTAATTACTTTCCGGAATTCGACTAGTCAACTTTATTACCGAGAAAAGTCAGACAACGTGATAAGGAGAGTTTGAACTGGCTGGCCGTGGACGAGACGACTACATATCCGACAACATTAGTCGACATTTTCTCAAAGAAAAATAAACAAATATTGACTTGGATAGAAATCGACGTTAACCGAGTTTTTTTTTTGGTAAAAATAAAGGCTTTAGTCCCAGAAAATATTAAAGAAAAATAGCAAAGTTAAAAAAAACATAAATCAATTTTTTTAAAATAAATAAATAAATCATACAATTATTTTTCGATTTTTTACAAAATACCCAAGAATTGATATTTAGTAAAATACGTACCAGGGTTTCATTTTTACCAAAGAGTGTACTCATCTTAATGAACTTCCTCTTATACCCTCTCGCTAATTACTGTCTTTCTCTTTCTCTCTGTCAATAACGAATTCCGAGACGTCTGAACATACTTTCTTTTCAATTAAAAAAATATCTCATCCAACGTGATTTCAAAAATATAAAGAGATGATTTTTTATATTTGATTAATATAAATTAATATATTAAATAATATTTAATAAATATATTAATATATTAAAAAACCTGAAATCTTTGATTTTAAGCCCACGTTGAGCCTGTAATCTTTTGATTCAGGCCTAACGTGGACTCAATTTTTTTTTCTATTTTAAAAATATATTAATATATAAAAAAACCTATCAAAATACGTAATTTCAGATTAAAACGCAGGGTCTGAAGTCACGCTAGGAGGGCCTGAACACAGGCCTAAGGAGGGCCTGAACATAATCTTGGATAAATATATGTAAGTAAATTAACCTCTTTAATCATGTTTTCAATTAAGTAAAATCAACCAATCAAATTGATCAAGCTTACTCAGTCAGCCAAAGGGAGCAATGAGGTTGACGAATGGTAGCGTTGTGTTTTTTGAAGTCTACCAACGCAAACGTACACTCAGATTGACCCTTGTTAATTGGAAATTTTGAGTAGGAGCCTTGTCGTTAAATTGAATGGATTGATATTTTGTTGGTGAAAATTAATTTCTTGTTTTGATACACTGGAAAAGATTATTAGATTCAGTAAAATGTATCAAAAGAGGACTACAAGTAACCTTGCAAGACAATAGACTACACTTTCATCGCAAGTAATTAAGATGAATATCCAAGCAAAGTAATTACTCTATACCCCTCTCGCTAATTACCGTCTTTCTCTTTCTCTCTGTCAATAACGAATTCCGAGACGTCTGAACATACTTTCTTTTCAATTAAAAAAATATCTCATCCAACGTGATTTCAAAAATATAAAGAGATGATTTTTTATATTTGATTAATATAAATTAATATATTAAATAATATTTAATAAATATATTAATATATTAAAAAACCTGAAATCTTTGATTTTAAGCCCACGTTGAGCCTGCAATCTTTTGATTCAGGCCTAACGTGGACTCAATTTTTTTTTCTATTTTAAAAATATATTAATATATAAAAAAACCTATCAAAATACGTAATTTCAGATTAAAACGCAGGGTCTGAAGTCACGCTAGGAGGGCCTGAACACAGGCCTAAGGAGGGCCTGAACACAGGCCTAAGGAGGGCCTGAACATAATCTTGGATAAATATATGTAAGTAAATTAAATAAAAATATCAATAGTTCTAGTTAGAGTTGAGCTAGGAGATTGTATTTTTGATGTCCAAACTTCTAATGATTATAAATTATGTTGCAATAAGAGATTTTTAGGTCTATCAGTGAGTTTCACCAAAACCCACTGATGGACCTAGGATATTTGGATTTCTCAAAATCCAATATCAAAAGTTAGAGTTGAGCTAGGAGATGGTATTTTTGGTGTCCAAACTTCTAATGATTATAAATTATGTTGCAATAGGAGATTTTTAGGTCTATCGGTGAGTTTTCACCAAAACCCACTGATGGACCTAGGATATTTAGATTTCTCAAAATCCAATATCAATAGTTAGAGTTGAGCTAGGAGATGGTATTTTTGGTGTCCAAACTTCTAATGATTATAAATTATGTTGCAATAGGAGTTTTCTAGGATGAATCAGTGGATTTTCACCAAAACCCACTGATGGATCTAGGATATTTGAATTTCTCAAAATCGAATATCAATAGTTAAAGTTGAGCTAGGAGATAGTATTTTTGGTGTCCAAACTTCTAATGATTATAAATTATGTTACAATAGGAGTTTTCTAGGATGAATCAGTGGGTTTCGGTGAAAACTCACTGATGGACCTAGGATACTTGGATTTCTCCATACTTGATACTTCTATTTAGAATTTACTTAGGAGATGTTATTTCTGATGTGCAAACTTAGTACCAATAATTTTCAGTTATGTTCTCTAACCATATCAGTTGACACACAAAGATGTATTAATATATAAAAACCTATCAAAACATATAATTTCATATTCAAACGCAGGGTCTGAAATCACGATATGAGGGTGGAGGGCCTGAAGTCATCTGACTTCACGTCCACGCTGGGCTTTAAGTCAGATGACTTCAGGACCAAGGCACTAAAATTCTTTTATTTTAATTTTTTTTTATATGTAATCATTATTTATTAAATTAATTATTTATAAGGTCTGAAGTTATTTGACTTCAGGCCTTCCTAAGATGACTTCAGGCCCTACGTTTGAATCTGAAATCACGTGTTTTGATAGGTTTTTTTATATATTAATATATTTATTAAATATTATTTATTATATTAATTTAGATTAATCAAATATAAAAAAATTATCTCTTTATATTTTTGAAATCATGTTGAAAGAGATGTTTTTTTTAACTGTGCCCAAGATGCGGTCATATTTATACATCTTTGTGTGCCAACTGATACGGTTAGAGAACATAACTGAAAACTATTGGTACTAAGTTTGCACATCAGAAATAACATCTCCTAAGTAAATTCTAAATAGAGATATCAAGTATGGAGAAATTCAAGTATCATAGGTCCATCAATGAGTTTTTACCGAAACCCACTGATTCATCTTAGAAAACTCCTATTATAACATAATTTATAATCATTAGAAGTTTGAACAACAAAAATATCATCTCCTAGCACAACTCTAACTATTGATATTAGATTTTGAGAAATCCAAATATCCTAGGTCCATCCGTGGGTTTTGGTGAAAACCCACTGATAGACCTAAAAATCTCCTATTGCAACATAATTTATAATCATTAGAAGTTTGGATACCAAAAATATCATCTCCAAGCTCAACTCTAACTATTGATATTGGATTTTGAGAAATCCAAATATCCTAGGTCCATCAGTGGGTTTTTGTGAAAACCCACTGATAGACCTAAAAATCTCCTATTGCAACATAATTTATAATCATTAGAAGTTTGTACACCAAAAATATCATCTCCTAGCTCAACTCTAACTAGAACTATTGACATTTTTATTTAATTTACTTACATATATTTATCCAAGATTATGTTCAGTCCCTCCTTAGGCCTGGAGGGCCTGAACACATATGTGTTCAGGCTCTCCTAGCGTGACTTCAGACCCTGTGTTTTAATTTGAAATTATGTGTTTTGATAGGTTTTTTTATATATTAATATATTTTTAAAAAGAAAAAAAATTTGAGTGCACGTCGGGCCGGGCCTGAATCAAAAGATTTCAGACTCAACGTGAGCATAAAATCAAAAATTTCAGGCCCATGCTGCCTGAAATCAAAGATTTCAGATTTTTTAATATATTAATATATTTATTAAATATTATTTAATATATTAATTTATATTAATCAAATATAAAAAATCATCTCTTTATATTTTTAAAATCACGTTGGATGAGATATTTTTTTAACTGAAATATTTTTTCGATTTTTACCTTACGTTTTTTAGCCGATTCCATAATATATTATTTTAAAATAAAAATTCTGAAAAAACATGTTCAGACGTCTTGGAATTCGTTACTGACAGAGAGAAAGAGAAAGACAGTAGTTAGCAGAGGGATATAAGAGGAAGTTCATTAAAATGAGTGTGCCCTTTGGTAAAAATGAAATCATGGTACGTCTCCTTTTGGTAAATACCAATTCTTGGGTACACCCTTTGGTAAAAAGCCGATTATTTTTAGCTATTGGTCAAACTTATCCTGTTTCATAAATAAATCTTATTTTTCATACGATGGACTAATGATTAATTAATATGTGGATATTATCATCATGAGATCTAAGGATCAAAATATGATAAAATTTATATGCTCGTCTTTCTCACGTACTAGCCATAACATCCGGACTAGTGCCCCCGGGGCTATGGTGCAGTGGTAGGGTAACTAGTCGTTAACCTAGGCATCCGCGGTTCGATCCCCAGCTACGACGCATTTTGCAGGAATTTTTCCTCCAAATGGGGCGCGAACCCTGGGATGCTGGGCTTCTAGACTGCCCACCGCAAGCGCTTCCCGATTTACCCTGGTGACCGGTGGGAAACTTCCGTGGGGCTGGGCTGGTCACTCCAGGTTCAATTTGTCTGCTGCCTGGTTCATCATTTTTTTCATAACATCCGGACTAGTAACTCCCATGATTTATCTCTTCTGTATTAACTTTAGGACGAATTAACGGAGACGCTAAAAACGAACAATCACCTTTTACCATATTACTTGATTACTATATATATATATATATATATATATATACGAATTTGATCTCCTGCGAATTGCGTTGTGCGGACCGCGTGCGCGACAACGCCTGATCGGTCACCGTGACCGATCATCAACTTGCTGATCGGCAACGCCGCCCTTCCCCGTGAGCCTAATCGGTCACCGAGGGGTTCAGGAGCATACGTCGACGGGTTCACCGTACCCCCCTCCGGGTTATAGTTTTGTTCGGGGGTGGTGGCCGATCAACGATCGGAGGACTCGCCGGCCATCGCCGGTGAGTTGGGACATGGGAGTGCAGCGCCTCATCCGTGACCGATCAAAGAACTCCCTAATCGGTCGGCGCCGTGGTCCGCATGAGGTCCGCACCATGCGGTCCACAGTGAAATCACATATATATATATATATATATATATATATAATCATCAAATTTGGAAAAATACCTGAGATATAGTATTTAAGTGCTGATAAGCTTATCATCACCCCTAGAACGGGTTGACATGTATGACATGAGTGAATCATTTTTTAGTATTTCATAAATGTACCTTTATAGTTTTTATGAAATGGACTAATAGTTAATACACGAATATTATCATCATGAGATCTAAGAGTTAAAATTTGGCAAAATTAGTGTATACGCACACCCTCCCCACGCACTAGCAATAATATCCAGACTAATAACCCCTATGATTTACTTTATCCGTATTAGACTTATGATCGATTGGCGAGGGAATCGCCTTTAGCTATCATTTAAGTATGCCGTCACTCTCTCTATGTAATCCATATAAAAAAAAACTCCAAATCTTTGTTTCCACGTCTCAAATCTAAAACCACAAATATTAATGATCTATTTGAGAATTAAATTGTTTTAGTTAATTTTATTGTGTATTAATAATCCAATATTTAGAATTCCATTTGAAATAAGAAAAAAATTGAATACAATAAATGCAAGCTTATAAGCTAAGCTAAGAGAATAGACAATAGAACAATTATTAATATGATGATATATAAACAAATCAATAATAGTGAAACATCATACTTTGAGTTTTTTAAACTAATGTTATTTATAAGACATTTATAGATTTAAAAGGTCGTTGAAACTAATATAATTATGAGATACTTAAATGCTAATATTTTCTATTGATTAAGAAATAATTCTTATTTGAAGGTTATGTCTTCTTGATAAGTTAAGACTTAAAAATTAAAAAAAAATATTTCGCAATTCATCCAGTAACAACATAAATAAATAAATGCTCAATGATTAAATAATAAAAACCATCATATTTAATATTTCAATCTACAAAATCAATATATATACAACATTAATAAACAATCTTCCTCCCAAACAATCACAAGAATACTCCAATTGCTAATATAAAATTAAAAAAATATTTCAAATTTAATAGATAAATAAAAGTGCTAATATAAACTAAACATTCTTTTTTTGAAATTTCATCAAACCGTTGCAGTGTGGGAGATATCACTACAAGAAATACCGTTATTGCCAACGAAATTATTGACAGAGGTTAAATACCATTGGTAATTGCCGACGGAATATATATCGGTTTCATCGGTGATTTCCGACAGAATCGATATTCCGTTGGATGATTTAGAAGTTGCAGCCTGTTTTTCCGTCGATAATTAACAGTGCTGACACGTGGCTACATTAATTACCGACGGAAATATATTTTCGTCGGTAATTATCAACGGAAACTTTTTTTTGTCAGAAATTTAGAATTGCCGGTATAATACGGAGTTAACGTTGACGGTGATCACCGACGGAATCAACCATTTCGTCGGTGATTACCGACGGAATCAGTCATTCCGCCGATGATTTAGTGTTGTCGTGCGTCAAATTTGTGTTGGTGTCGTAACTTGCCCACGTGGAAGCTTATTACCGCGTGATTCCGTTGGTATTTACCGATAGAATAGTGATTCCGTTGATAATATTGGGTAAAATTAGGACACTCGCGCGACCTAACTTCACTCCCATCCTTCTCCTCCTCGACGGCGATGGCAACAGCGGCGATCGCGGTGCTTCTCCTCCTTCTTGGCGGTAAGTGCTCTCTAACTTCCTTCCTTCCTTCTCCTCCTCGTCGACGGGCGCACCACCGAGGGCGGCGACCATGGGCAAGTCAGCAAAGGCCCAGTGTGGGCAGCTGCCACACTGGCATGGGCCCCGACAAAATAAAAATTACTGATCAATAAAAGCAATTAACAAAAAATCTTATTAAGAGTTCTGGGTAGGTTCCCTATTAACTGAACCGGTTCTTATTTGATCAGATCAACAATAAAAAGGAAAACAATAAAAGAGCGTTAAAAACTAAATAGAAGAATACTTGATAACATCACTTCCTGACTTAACTTTTTTTCCAGGGTCTTCTAAGTATACCAACTTGACTTGAAGCATTGTTAATTTGTTAATTTGAAGCATTAACATTAATGAGAGTTCAGAACGACACAAAATTAGTTGTATATGCTTGTATAGCTCTCGAGATTATAAAAATGTTATCAAACATTAGAAATGCTAAATATATTTATGGATAAACTTTTTTAGTACAAACTATTTAAAAAATAAAATTCGGATAAAAAATTCTCTAGTTTCGATATATTATTTCAAATTGATATTTCAGAGCACTTATAAATTCAGCAGAAGTAGACGAACACATATAAATTTTTTAATTTATTAACATAATTTTTTTAATACTAAACTATTTAAAAAATTAAATTCGGATAAAAAAATCATTGATTTCGATATATTAATTTAAATTTATATTTGAGAGCACTTATAAATTCAGGAGAAGTAGACGAACACGTAGGAACCGATTTCGTGTAATTCCGATATCTCTTGGTAGGGTTTTCGACTCAATTATGTATTTATAATTAATTTTAGTTCTGGGACGAATCTATTAATCTCGGACGAATCTAGGAATTCGTCCCAGATTCTACGACGAATTACTAGATTCGTCCCAGAATCTAGGACGAATCCAGGATTCATCCCAGAATTAAAATTAATTATAAATACATAAATTGAGTCCAAAACCCTACCTAGAGATATCGAAATTACACTAAATCGATTCCTACGTGTTCGTCTACTTCTCTTGAATTTATAAGTGCTCTCAAATATAAATTTAAATATTTTGATCCAATATTTTTTATATTGATAGTTAAATTAAATATGTAAATGTATATACAGCTAATTAATCAAGAGTTCAATATGAGTCAGAGTTACAAATTGATGTTAGAGAGATAGTTCTCGGAATGATACAAAACTACTTCTATGTGTTTGTCTAGCTCTCCTGATTATAAAAATGTTATCAAACATTATTGAGGCCAAATTAAATATATTTAATTTATTAACATAAATTTTTTAATACTAACCTATTTAAAGAATCAAATTCGGATAAAAAATCATTGGTTTCGATATATTAACTTAAATTTATATTTGAGAGCACTTATAAATTCAGGAGAAGTAGACGAACACGTAGGAACCGATTTCGTGTAATTCCGATATCTCTAGGTAGGGTTTTGGACTCAATTTATTTATTTATAATTAATTTCAATCTGGGATGAATCTAGGAATTCTGGGACGAATTTGATGATTCATCCCAAAATCTGAGACGAATAGTAAAATTCGTAGTTAAATTAGGGATGAAATTTGGGACGAAAATGGTTCGTCCCAAAATAACTTTTTATAAAACACCCCATGCCCTCATTTGCTCTAAACCCTAGATTTGAATTTGGAGAGGAGGCGACGGTGCATCTGGATTTGGAGCAGCGACGGCTGTACATTCTCTCCCTCTCTTTTCTTCTTTTCTCACCTTCTACCCTAGATTGAGTCCCTCCCGCTCTTTCGCGACGGCGGTACATTCTCTCCCTCTCTTTTCTTCTTTTCTCACCTTCTACCCTAGATCGAGTCCCTCCCGCTCTTTAGCGACGTATCGGTGCCCGAGCATCAGGCGTTGTTCCTCAGCAAGCTCCAGATCTGCGCCGTGGTCTTCGACTTCTCCGAGATGCTCGGGTTGGACCATGAGAGGGAGGTGAAGCGGAGACCTTGTCGAGCTCGTCGACTTCGTGCAGTCTGGCTCCGGCAGGCTCTCTGAATCCGTGCAGGAGGAGCTCGTCCGCACTGTTTTCGTTGCAATTTGGCAACTAATTTTGAGATAGAGTTTGGGACGAATTTTATTTTCGTTGCAATTTAGCAACGAATTTGGGGACGAAAAAATAATTTCGTCGCCAAATTCAGGGACGAATCTAGATTTTTGTCCCAAAATTTGGCGACGGCAAATTTGCAACGGTTTTTTTCCAAATTCGTCCCTAAATTTTTTGGGACGATTTTTTTTTTAAAATTCGTCCCAAAATAGTTGTTTTTGTAGTGTTGGCGGCGGCGAGGGGTGGCTGCGGTGCCCTTTCCAACCTCGGTAGTGGCTGGGGTGGCCTTGCAGGCCAGGGCACCTCTGCAGTGGCCGAGGTGCCCTGGGTCGCCTAGGCAATGCCAACGTGGCCCGGGCCGCCTTTGTTGTGGCCGACGACGGCCGGGGTTGCCTCGACAGTGGTCGGCGGCTGCCAGGGCCGTGGTCGGTGACGGCGGGGGCCACCATGATCGTGGGCATGCTCGGAGCGGCCTGGGCCGCCTCGACCGTCCCCGGTGCGGCAGTGGCCATGCACGAAGCGATGTGGGCGTGTCCGATGGTACCTTAGCCGGTGTTGCCTTAATTTAGTTGTAATTATTTATAATTACAAATAATTAAGCTATTTTTATAATTATTTATTATTAATTTGATTTATTTTTTGATATTGTAAGTTACTGCAATTGCTGCTTTTCTCCGACACGTGTACTTCATTTCATATATATGTTTTTATTACGTAGTCCTCTTATAATTATACCATTTGTTAGCCGATTTAATTATGTTGTTAATTTAGCATGTAAATTCATAAGTTATTAAAATAGGTAGCATTTAGAATTGATATTTAGAATAGTAAGAGTTAGTATTTACAATTAATTATCTAAATTTATTCACCACCATGATTGATTGTTTTAAACATGTACTTTGTGTTAAATTATATTAAATGTTTAATTTAATTTAATTTATTTGATATAATTTTCACCGTAAACGTAAATCACTCATTATTAGAAGAAATTAAAATATAATATACATCATATTATCAAATAATTAGATTTAATTAAATTCATCATGTTGTTACTAGAGTTAGTACGTAATTTACTTTGTGCTACAATTAAACATGAATTTCAGGTACTTTTACTGTTTAATTTATTAAACTTTTTTTTAAAAATTAATTTTTCAAATTATATTCTTTTAAGCAACATATATATGAACAAAGCTTAGAAATACAATCGATTAAAAAATGGATCTATCATAGATGACTTTATTTCTGAACTTGAACATTTTGTGAATCATCTATGATAGGATATTTCACAAAGTATATTTAATATATTTTCTATTCTAAAATATAATAAACTAATTTTAATAATTTGCATTACAGAAAAAATATATATGGGAGGACGTACACGAGGCAAAATTTAAAATACTGAAATATTTATTATGTCAAGTTGTACCGAGACCACATGTATTATTTAAGAAAGAAGGCGATGCAACAGCCGTATGTTGATGTTGAGACTTTGGGTGTATGGACGACCACTTAGGCTGAACAAAGAAGAAAGGAAAATGCTGAAAATGCTCGAGCCAATAGAAATACAGAGTCAGGCAGCCCGAGCACCGGAACAACCCAGCATTCATCTAGATCTAAATCTATTGTTGAGCATACAATGGATTTGGTGAGTTTTATTCAGAGTTATGCATGTAAATTTTGTATTTATCAATTACCAAACTCATATAATTTAGACCTAATAAATTTGTGTATATAGGAACATGATCTTGCCCGCTAACCCACTTGTATGGAGATCTTTCTGAAGACCCATGAGAAGAAGGATGAGACATTTGTCGATTCTCGATCACAAACGATACACGTACAATTATTATCTTTATTCTATTTAATTGTTTCTATCTTATTAACTTTAGTAATTGTTTTCATTTTGAATATTAATCCGATAATCTTTTTTCATACAGGATCAAATTATAAATAAAGTGGTCGAGTCACAGACTTGGATTATATTATTGTGATAGGACTTGGTTTATATTGTGATAGGACTTAGTTTGATATTGTTTAGTTTATATTTTTATAGTTTAGTTTGATACTGAAATGATATTTAATTAAAGTTTGGATGATTGTTTTTATGTCATGTATATAAAATATAAAATGTGAAATGTGAATGTTTGTATGTTTCGATGTTTGTAATGTTTGTATTGTATATAGAATGTGAAATGTGAAAGAAAGTGTATGTATATTATTTGTATGTATTGTGAAATGTGTTTGTGAAATGTGATTATTTGTATGTATTGTGATTGTGAAATGTATGAAATGTGAAAGTTTATATTTTGTTTGGATGATTGTTTATATTGTGTGAAATGTATATTGGATCGGATTAAATTTATATTATATCCTTCCTATTTTTTTTTTAAATTGCCGACGGAATGTCGACGGAAAAGGATATTTCGTCGATGATGTATCGACCCAGACATCAGCAAATTCTTAATATTTTTCGACGGAAAACAGGGTTTTCGTCGGTAATTACTGATTGAATATTTCCGTCGGTAAATATATTTACCGACAGACTAACATTTCCGTCGAAAATATTACTCCGACAATTAATATTCTAATTTTTTTTTCGTCGTAGTTCCATCGGTAAGGATCATTCCCGATAGAATTCCATCGATAAATTCTATCGGTAATGGTAAAAAAATTTTGTAGTGTATACAATCACTTTTATATGCATTTGATGAATAACTTTTATATATATATATATATATATATATATATATATATATATATATAGAGTTATGATCAAGTGCGGACTGATGCTGCGGACGGCCTGCGGACGAGGCTTGCGTGGCAACGGGGACAGCGGCAGCGAGGCAAAACAAAATTTAAGCGGCTAATCATTTTCGCGACTCCCTCTCTCGCGCCCGCTCCTCCTTCCTCTCTCGCGAACCCTAAAAGCTCCTCGCTGCCGCCCTGCTCCTCCTTCCTCTCTCGCGAACCCTAAAAGATGCTCGCTGCCGCCCCGCTGCTCATCACCTGGTACCTCTCCAACCTCCCGGCCTACCGCACCGCCGTCAGCCCGCTCCTCCGCGGCATCGAGGTCGGCCTCGCCCGCGGCTACCTCCTCGTCGGGCCCCTCGTCAAGACCGGCCCGCTCCGCAACACCGAGGTCGCAGGCGTGACCGGGTCTCTCGTCGCCGCCGGCCTTGTCGTCATCCTCACCATCTGCCTCAGCATGTACGGCAGGAGTCGGCGGGGGTTAGGATGCGGGCTTGCTTCGGCGAAAGAGAGGTCGGGATTCGGAAAAGAGAGGTGCGCCTATAGGGTTTTTTCGAGTTTGTATGCCACGAAGACCTCTCCAACCTCCGGGCCTACCACACCGCCATCAGCCCGCTCCTCCATGGCATCGAGGTCGGCCTCGCCCACGGCTACCTCCTCGTCGGGCCCCTCGTCAAGATCGGCCCGCTCCGCAACACCGAGGTCGCCGGCGCGGCCGGGTCACTCGTCGCCGCCGGCCTCGCCGTCATCCTCACCGTCTGCCTCAGCATGTACGGTGTCACGTCCTTCAATGAGGGCGACCCGTCGACGACGCCGACGCTGACGCTGACCGGGCGGAAGAAGGAGACGGACAAGCTTCAAACGGCGGAGGGCTGGGCAGGGCTGGGCACACTTCAGCGGGGGCTTCTTCTTCGGCGGAATCTCCGGCGTCATCTGGGCTTACTTCCTCCTCTACGTCCTTGACCTCCCTTACTACATCAAGTAGAATGGATCAAAAACTTGTGTTTGCGACTTCGATCAAGAACAATAACAACAACAACAAAAAAAAAACCCAAAGATTTGTATATTGCAGAAGAACTTATTTAGAAGGTAATTGTAACGCCGAGTTTATCCAAAGATGCATGATTTCTTTTATCTCAATCTCAATAACAGATGGCAAATTACACTGACCTTAAATCTTCAAGAAGATCACAGTTAAGTGATAATAATGTTATTGAATTGACAAAGAAATTAAAACAATCTGATCACAAGCATACAGAGGTTCTCAGATTAAGCGAGAACCCAGGTTATCGTCAATCTCAGGCATATGAAGTTTAATCCCCATCTATAGCACAGAACATTTTGCAGAAGTTTTGGGCACAAATCTTGGAACATTGGACTTTTAGATTATCCATCGCGGGCACTTTCTGATTTATCCTGACGACCGAGTTGATTGTCCGAGAGTCAACGTTATTTAACCTCTTTAATCATGTTTTCAATTAAGTAAAATCAACCAATCAAATTGATCAAGCTTACTCAGTCAGCCAAAGGGAGCAATGAGGTTGACGAATGGTAGCGTTGTGTTTTTTGAAGTCTACCAACGCAAACGTACACTCAGATTGACCCTTGTTAATTGGAAATTTTGAGTAGGAGCCTTGTCGTTAAATTGAATGGATTGATATTTTGTTGGTGAAAATTAATTTCTTGTTTTGATACACTGGAAAAGATTATTAGATTCAGTAAAATGTATCAAAAGAAGACTACAAGTAACCTTGCAAGACAATAGACTACACTTTCATCGCAAGTAATTAAGATGAATATCCAAGCAAAGTAATTACCTTGCAAGACAATGTAAATATTCACCACCTTTTTTTGGAAATTTAGATATCCATCGTGTTTACATCAACACCACAAATTTAAAAATAAAAATAAAAATAAAAATATGAGGTGACAAAAACGTGAATAAGATCATTCAAATGCGAAATAAGTAAATTAAATACTGACACAATAACTTTCCTTGAGATTTTGATACATAACCCACATTCTCAGGCACCATGTTAACATTCCCATCCATTTCTTAACATCCTTCAGGTAAACAAATGGTAGTGGTAGGCAACTGGAGTTCCTCTTGTTACATTTCTGAAAACACATTTTTGCTAGACATTATCCCCCTAAATAATGCACAGGTAAGGTCATTTCCTTCTTTCCTTGGCCCGTTTCCAAGTTTGACGACCTTTATGTTTCCACTTCTCATGCCCACCGGTCTGGTGGCTCTCATGAATTTCACGTAGCTTTCGTTTTCTGAGAAAAGAAGGTAAAATTCTTATGTTAGCAGAGCATATAGGGTTGAATAGTATTCACAGCCTAGCATTGGCCTATTAACGAGAATTACCATAAGTAATGCGCCAGAAAAGAACACTCAGTAATGTGCCAATGAAAACCCCTATGCACTTTTTTACAATGAAGCTTATAATAAATTCATAATCGTATAGCAATTACGATCAAGAACAACTTAAATATACAAGAAATATTTTCAGATCGACTTGAAGAGCCCTAGTGCCTTGTGTTCACAAATAGTGAAACACCATTAGCCAAATTCAGCATTGCAATAAAAAAAAAAGCAAATGAGAGAAGTTGAATCTTCACAGCATGACATTCTCTCAGTTTTAAAAGAGATAAATGACCAAGAAATTTGATTAACATTGGGAGCCTAGAATGAAACAAAAAGAAAACCTTGAGAATCTCAAGGTCATTCTTAATCTCAGGAGTAATTTTAGGGGCAGACATATCAAACCTGCACAAGAACATATGTTAGGCATCTAAAAAGAAGTGAAAGGTGGAACCATTGAGTTGGGCATCTACTCACCAACTTCGACTAGTTGTGTCTTTTGCATTTCTCTTCAGCAACTTATTCAGCTTGCGTGGATCTCTGGGTGGTAAGTACAGGCCATCCACAAGCTCAACAGAAGGTTTCTCAATAAAATCTTTTGCTTGATTGGGCAACTTCTCTGACCCATTTTTAACTCCACCAAAAGAAGGCAGCACCTTTGGTGCCCACATAAGCCCAATTGTTGATTTACTTTCTGGCATGCTGAACCAACAAACAATACATGATCACCATGGTATGCCAATACATGAAACACATTAAAAGAAATTAATAACCATTAAATTTGATTTCACTTAACCCAAAAGACCAAGCTATTAAGAAAATGATCAAATTACATATTTATATTCGTAATTATCTCTCTTCATGTGCGGTGAGATGGGCTATGATTATTAAGGATAACAGTGAGTCAAGTAATCATGATTCCACTAAATACCCAGCAAATTTTTACAAAAGGCTACTCGAGCAAGGAGCATAGTCGTGACCAAGTGGTTACCCATCCAAAAGAGAAGATTAAATGTTCTCAAAAATTAAAATGGTAGCGCAAGATGATAAGCCTAAGTAAATTTCCTGGTTAATCTGCTTGAACTATTTAATTTTCCAAGTAAAAATCTAATCGACATAAGGAGTTTGTATCCAGATCTCTAAGCATCTACTTAAAATATGCATACCCCTAAAACAATTATGAAATACAAAAAAAAATGTTATCATCTAATCCTGTTGTAGTCGAGTTGAAGAAGAACTACCTCGCCGTCGTGAAAAGATCTGAGACTGTAGTTGCAGAATCTGGAAACCGGGTGTTATGGGATGGAGACCAGTCTGCGAGCACGAGAGATTGGTCTGCAAGATCAAACGAGCAGACGTCGCAATCGGACGGGAGGACTGACCCGCAAGAGAGATGGCGATGGCCGACGGACGGAGATCGGCGGTAGAGACCGGCTTGCAGACCGAATTGGGCGACCGTCAGCAAGGCGGCTGTTACAGCGATCGCGATTGCTGCGGACCGGATGCCCTCGTGGCATACTAACGCGAAAAAAACCCTTCGTGGCATACAAACTCGAAAAAACCCTATAGGCGCACCTCTCTTCTCCGAATCCCGACCTCTCTTTCGCCGAAGCAAGCCCGCAGCCTAACCCCCGTCGACTCCTGTCGTACATGCTGAGGCAGATGGTGAGGATGACGACAAGGCCGGCGGCGACGAGAGACCCGGTCACGCCTGCGACCTCGGTGTTGCGGAGCGGGCCGGTCTTGACGAGGGGCCCGACGAGGAGGTAGCCGCGGGCGAGGCCGACCTCGATGCCGCGGAGGAGCGGGCTGACGGCGGTGCGGTAGGCCGGGAGGTTGGAGAGGTACCAGGCGATGAGCAGCGGGGCGGCAGCGAGCATCTTTTAGGGTTCGCGAGAGAGGAAGGAGGAGCAGGGCGGCAGCGAGGAGCTTTTAGGGTTCGCGAGAGAGGAAGGAGGAGCGGGCGCGAGAGAGGGAGTCGCGAAAATGATTAGCCGCTTAAATTTTGTTTTGCCTCGCTGCCGCTGTCCCCGTTGCCACGCAAGCCTCGTCCGCAGGAGCAATGATTAGGCCCAACAGGAACAATGATAGAAAGAGTGAAAATGAGAAAGTGAAAATCATAATGAATGATGTGAAAATGACGTGGCACTTTACATGCACACGTCCGATTATCGCTTGGATACCATCGGCGGCCTTCGACCGCCGTCCCGAATCAAACTATACCCTGGGGGGCATGGTGAACCCGTCAGAGATCGTGCATGCAAGGCGCCACATTATTCACTATAGTTTTCACTCTCCCATTTTCACTCTCCCAATCATTATTCGACCCAACAGAGACAAAATAGTGGCATATGGTCTATTTTTTTAGAATCTCCAAAATACCTTATTCCTCATAGCAATATCCTAAAACACTTTTTTTTTATCCAATAGAATCACCTTAACCATGAGATGATTGCTAACTCAAGATTATTATGATCTTTTTCTTGGGATAAAAATTAAATTTAGATAAAAAGTTTGTTAAAAACACGTATATATTAAAAGTAAAAAAATAAAAATAAAACAACAACTATAATGCCCTTAATACTATTTGGGCATAAAAAGTATAATTTGACAAATTTGACATTAGAATTATCCTTATTAAACTTTGAGATTAAAATAAAAATAAAGTATTAATTTTGGGATTAAAAAAATCTTTTCAAAAGTTTAGTATCAGAAAATTCCATTAATATCAAATTTGGTATTCAAAATGTATTTTCCTCCTTTTGGATATGCTATTTATTTTATTGATAAAATTTTAATGTGAGGATTAATTAAATAAAATTATGCAGTGTCATTCCAAGATAAATTCGAGGCAACACAAACAACAGAAATCCATATAGAATTTTATTTTTTATTAAAATTACTATATATTGTACAATATTAATTATATATTTTTTATTCAGTAATTCGGGTTAGAGCATTCTAGTCAAACTTAAGTTTGATGTTTGTAATCGAAGAATACTTTTTAGATAGGGTAATCTTTCTGATGTCACTGATAAGTTATGAAAATTGAAAGAAAAATTGAAAAATATAAAAGTATAGAGGCCGGTAGACGGATGAGTTGGATGCATGAACATCCTATTCAAAATTTTACCTGCATCATTCGAAATGTGATATCTAAAATTATCGAGATTTTTATAGGCCTGAATTACAGATAGTTACGTATTGAATATTAACGTTTAAAAATGCTTATATAGACACGTGATATATTTAATTAAATTTGTTTTCCATATGACAATTATATTACAAACTATATATATAGAGAGTTATGATCAAGTGCGGACTGATGCTGCGGACGAGGCCGACCTCGATGCCGCGGAGGAGCGGGCTGACGGCGGTGCGGTAGGCCGGGAGGTTGGAGAGGTACCAGGTGATGAGCAGCGGGGCGGCAGCGAGCATCTTTTAGGGTTCGCGAGAGAGGAAGGAGGAGCAGGGCGGCAGCGAGGAGCTTTTAGGGTTCGCGAGAGAGGAAGGAGGAGCGGGCGCGAGAGAGGGAGTCGCGAAAATGATTAGCCGCTTAAATTTTGTTTTGCCTCGCTGCCGCTGTCCCCGTTGCCACGCAAGCCTCGTCCGCAGGCCGTCCGCAGCATCAGTCCGCACTTGATCATAACTCTATATATATATATAAAACAATATTTTACACAAAGTACTCATTAAAAATATTGAATATTAGCCATCTCAGAATTTCTCCTAATACTTATATTTAAGTAACATCTTATAGTCATTATTTATACAAATCGATACTAAAATAATATAATAAATATAATTTTAAAATTAATCTTAAAAATAGAGCTATGACGATAGTTTAAATAAATCATTATTAAAAGTATTCTATAGAAGTCATGTGTAAATTGCTTCTAAACGTTAAGCAATGAAAACGTTGTGCATTAACGTTTTACATAAAACTATCGCTAAAATAATCTTATATGAGAAGTTTTAAAATTATTTAGTGAATCCTAAAAGTACGCAATAAATGTATGCGAAGTTTTAAAATTATACGAGAAGTTTATACAAATCGATCCTAAAAGTACTCACAATAAATGTAGTTTAAAAGTCAATCCTAAGACAATACAGCAATAGAACTGATTTACAGTAGCAGTTCATACAACACGTTGTTAAAAGCATTTAATATGAACGATTCGTAAAGTGTTTCTAAAAGTTAGAACAATAAAAATAATTAATAATAACGTTTGATATAGAACTATTTTAAAAATATCAAATATCAGCCGATTAATAACTGTATTATTAAGTACGATTTACAATAATTTATATAAATCGATGCTAAAAATATTTAACAAGAGTAGTTTTAAAGTCAATTCTAAAATATTAGAGCAATAGAAATGGTTTATAGTAGTATTTTAAATAAAATTATGTTAAAAATATTTACTGAGAACTGTTTGTAAATGTTCTTAGATGTTAGAAGAATAGAATTGGTCATTAATAGCATTTGATATAGAACTACTACTAAAAATATTCAACATTAGCAGTTTTAAAATTGTTTATAATAGTTATTATTAAGAGCTGTTTACAATAGTAATTTATTCAAATTAGAGCTAAGGGAGCGTTTAGTTCAAATTTATTAATTGGAATGGTAATGAGATTCATTGAGGGGTCAATGGGAATGAGAATCATGATTCCATTGGTAGCGTTTGGTTCAAATTTTGGAATGAAAATTATTGTCACTGATGATGTTTGGTTCAGTTTAACTTTAGTAATGGGAATCCATAAAAATTTCAAAGTTACCTAAAATAATAGAATTATTACAAAATAGAGAAAGTGAAATAAAATGAGTTGAGAGATAAATTAGAAAAATATAGAGAGAAATTATGAGAAGTAAGGTAAAAAAAGAAATTAGAAGAAAAAAATAGGAGAAAATACAATAATAGAGAAAATAAAGATAAAAAGTTGAGAGAAAAAATAAGATAAGATAGATGTGATAAAAAATAGAGAGAGAAATCATTAAAAAATATAGAGAGAAAAAATGAGACGAGAGAGATAGAAAAAATGATATAGAAAATGTAGAGAGAGAAAGCGATAGAAGATATAGAGAAAAGTAAAAAATAAATATAGATAAATTATGATAAGAGAGGTAGAGAGATAAAGTAATATTAAATATATATAGAGAGAAAATGAGATGAGAGAAGTAGAGAGAGTGTGTGTGATATAGAAAATATAGAGAGATAAAGTAATATAGAAAATATAGAGAAAAAGTAAAAAAATAAAGATAGATAAATTATAATAAAAGAGGTAGAGAGAGAAAGTGATATTGAAAATATATAGAGAGAAAGTGAGATCAGAGTGTAGAAAGAGAAAGTGATATAGAAAATGTAGAGAGAGAAAGTGATATATGAAATATACAGAAAAAATAAAAAATAATGATAAATAAATTATGATAAGAGAGGTAGAGAGAGAAAGTGATTATCAAAATATACAGAGAGAGAATGAGATGAGAAAAGTAGAGAGAGAAAGTGATATAGAAAATATAAAGAGAGAAAGTGATATAGAAAATATAGAGAAAAAGTGATATAGAAAATATTTAAAAAAGTGATATAGAAAATATTAAAAAAAAAGTGAAAAATTAAGATAGATAAATTATAATGAGAAAGGTAGAGAGAGAAAGTAATATTGAAAATATATAAAGAGAAAATGAGATCAGAAAGGTAGAGAGATAAAATAATAGAAAATGTAGAGAGAAGTTTTAAAATGTAGAGAGAGAAAGTAAAATGAGATAATATAAAAAGAAATAGTAAAATGAAAAATATAAAATAAAAAAAGAGTGTTTTGAATATATGAAAAGGAAGGAATGATTGAGGAATTTGATAGATGAGGGGGGAGTAGGGAATGAAAATGAGGGAATGATTCCCTTATTTTCATTCCCATTGAAATGGAATGATTACCATCCATTTTTATTCCCTAATCCCTATTATCCTAAACCAAACACCTCCTAAATCTATTCAACAACAGAGATAGCAAAACTAATTCTAAAATACTATAACAATAAAAATGATTTATAGCAACACTTTATAGAAAATGTTGTTAAAAGAATTTAGTAAGAATAATTTATTAACTGTTTTTTTAGAAGTTGGAATAATATAACAGGTGAGTGACACATAACTACTAAAATACTGAATATCAGCAGTTTCAATATTATCATTAAAAGCAGTTTATACTAACGGTTTATTCAAATGCTAAAGCTATTCAATAAAAGTGATTACAAAATTATTCTTAAAAAAAGACAAAAAAATGTTTTAGTTCAAATCGATTCTATTATTCAATTTTCAAGGATGCTGTTAAAATTAGTACTCCTTATAATAAATTATTTCTATACGGATATTTTTTTACTATAGATATATATTTAGACAGTTAATAAATACTTCAATTAGGCGATATGAAACTATGATAAATATATATATCAATAAGGATTTTTTATTAAATTTTAATTGATAATAATAAAATAAGATAAAATTTATTTAAATATGAATGATTATATACTAAATGAGAGTATTTAGTGATACAGTATAATGTGTGTGTATGTTTAATTAAACTTAAAATTATTAGTGCAATCTTCGTTAGGATAGAGTTTACCTAGTTTGACTAAGCACGGGTGAACATGAGTTTTGATGTTTGATAATAATATTTGAAAATTTTGTGTGAGTCAAGTGGGTCGAAGTTGACTAGAGACTTGACTGTTGAAGTCCAGGTAGATCGGGGAGATCGCACACTGGTACGGAAAAAGTCTTAGTGAGACTAGGCATACTTAGTGGGATTAGGTGAAGTCAAAGAGGATTGCGGAGATCACACGTTGGCACGGTAAAAGTCTTAGTGGGACAAGGTGAAGTCCAGGTGGATCGGGAAGATCACACGCTGGCATGGAAAAAGTCCTAGTAAGACTAGACACACCTAATAATAAGGCTTGGTGAAATCTAGGTGGATTGGGGAGATCGCATGTTGATATGAGAAAAGTCCTAGTGTGACTAGGCACACCTAATAGGACTAGGTGAAGTCTAGGTGGATCGGGAAAATCGCACGCTGACATGAAAAAAATTCTAATAGGACTAGGCACACCTAGTGGGACTAGATGAAGTCCAAGTGGATTGGAAAAATCGCATGTTGGTAGGAGAGAAGTAGACCCGACCCCGGGCCGGGTCCAGCCCGGAACCGGCCTAGGTTAACGGGCGGGGTGGCCCGTTGACCCGGTTTGCCGGGCCGAACCGGAACCGGCCCGGTAGGATGCCGGGCCGATTATGGTTTGACGTCCGAAAACCGTAGAACCGGCGGTTAACCCTTGATTCCAACGACACTGAACCGCCGGTTCAGTGTCGTTGGTAGGGTTTTTATGTTTTTTTCGACGGTTGAGATCATTTGACCGTTTTTTGATCAATGGCTATGATTTAGTGACCGTTATGATCCAAACTCTATAACTAGGGAGTTCATTTTATCATTTTCACACACATCTTCTCTTCTCTCAATCTCTCATTCTCAAATCTCAAGTCTCAACTTCTCTCCGCGTTCTTCATTTTTCGACGATAATGGAAGGTGGTCACGGAGCTTCATCATCTCGATCTCGGAGGGGAAAAGAAATGCGTACGAGGATCCCAACCTTCAAATTCAATCCACCGATGATGAGACCGAGGCTCAGCCCCAACGCCCTCCGATCCCCGAAACGCAAGAAAGTACCGATGCGATTACTTCTAAGGTTTGGAAAATTCTCCTTTAAAATCTTCTATTTTCACTAAACGTTTTGAGAAGGTCACACTTCCGTCGGGAAAATTACGTGCAAAATGTAAGTATTGCAATGCTTCTACAAATTCCAAACCGGCGGCGGCTATGGGTCGTTGAAACGACATGTACAAACAAAGCATCCGATGGAATATGAGCTTGACCGCTCTCAAACACAATTATCTAGATTTTCTAGTGGTAGTCGTACTGATTCTGGTTTATTTTTATATCCGGATAATAAATTAAGAGAATCATTAGCTAAATTTGTTTCCGTAGAACATCTTTCTTTTAGTTTTGGATTTAAATGCACATTTAAAGATTTTTATAAAGAATCTCTTAATCATGCTGCTAAATGTGTACCTAGGACTACACTTACTCATACAATTAAAAGATTAATAAAACAAGGAAAAAAATTTAATTGATGAATTTAGTAAATTAAATAATAAACTTTCTTTATGTTCTGATATTTGGAGTGATCATTGGCAAACTCATTCTTATATGGGTGTGACATGCTATTGGATTGATAACTCTTGGATTCTCCAAAAAGATTGTTAGCTTATAGAGTTTTTGATGAATCACATACTACACATAACATTCCACAATTATTACACTTAATTTTAGAAGAATATGGATTGACTCATCAAATATTTTTAATATCATTAGACAATGTTAGTTCTAATACCGCTTCTATAGATGAACTAAAATTTATATGTCAACCAATTATTGATGGTTTATTTTTTCATATTCGTTGTGTATGTCATGTTTTAAATTTATTTGTTCAAGTTGGATTAAAACTTTTACAAAATTATATTCAACTAATTAGAATCCCAATTTTATACTATGGTTCCATCCATCTTTGATGAAACAATGGGGTAGATTTTATAAAGCTAATGGAATGAGACCTAAAAAATATCCACGTGATGTTTCAATACGTTGGAATTCAACATATCAATTATTACAAGATTCATTTCAATATAAAGATTTATTAAGTTTATTTTTTTTGCACAAAATAGTAATACTAATATATATTTATTTTCACAACAATAGAGTATTTGTAGTAATATTTGTGAAATTTTAAAAGTTTTTAACGATACAACTGAACAACTTTCCGGTGTTTATTATCCCACTGCTCATTTAATTTTAGTGAATTTTTGTACTATAATATTAATATTAAATAAACATGTAAATAATGAAGCTTTAACTTTATGTATATTAGCTATGAAAACTAAATGGGAAAAATATTTTTATATTTTATTCCTGAAATTTATTTAATTGCATTTGCTTTAGATCCTAGATTTAAATGAGAAGTTTTACAAGAAATGTTAACTTTATATTACGACGCTTTAATTCCTATTAAAGATTCTTCCTCTCCTAATCAGCTAATATTATATATAATATTAAAAATTATTTATATGATCTTTATAATCATTATTATGTTAAATATAGAACACAAACCAATATTTCTAAAATACAATAACCTACTACTACTAATTTAAAACTTACAAAAGCAAACTTTTATTAAAAGAACAGACGAAATGTCACGAGGATCCTCAAGTTCATCACAGGAACCTGAGAATTATTTTACGACTTCTTTTGATTTTAATGAAGTAGATAGCGAAGACTTCGATATCTTGAAGTGGTGGTCATAGAAAGCTCAAAGCTTTCCCGTTCTCTCCGTGATCGCAAAAGAAATTTTAGCTTCTCCAGTGTCAACTGTTGCTGTGGAGCAGACTGTCTCCCGACTCATTGGAAGCTCAAGCATTATTAGATGATTGGACCAGAGCCGAAAAACGAATCCAAGGAATACAACTTTCAGAAGACGAAGTCGAAAAATTTGATACCGAAGGAACGAATACAACGGGAACGGGAGGAAATGGAAGTGAGCAATAAAGGGTAAGAATGTAAAGAATGTAAAAGGGTAAACATGTAAAAGAACTACGTGGGCTTTGATTCCCCTACACCCTAAGGGGATACGTAGCCAACTTATATAAGTGCAAGCCCTTTTTTTAATAAAATTTGTTTTTTAAATTTAATTTTTAATTTTTAATTTTTTTAATATAATATTGAACCGTGGCGAACTGTGGACCGAACCGTGAACCGGCGGTTCCGAACCGTGAACCGTAACCAGCTTGGGCGGTTAAGGTTAAGGGTCAACCTCCCACGAACCTTCGAACCGGCGGTTCCGAACCGTCGAACCGTCGGTTCCGAACCGTGGTCGGGTCTAGAGAGAAGTCCTAGTTAGGAACTAGGCAGGGGAAAGTCTAAGTCGGTCAAAAGGTTGATCGGACACTTGGTGAGGAAGTCCTGACAGGTCACGGTTGACCAGGGTTAGGTAAGGGAATCCTAGACTTGAGAGCTAAGCAAGTTAAGTTTGACAACCGATTTGATGATCGATTGGGCTGTTATCTCGTGAGAATAGAAAATCCTTAATCGACTAGGTGATCGATTAAGGAACCTACTAATCAATTGAGTGATTGATTGACGAAGGATTATCGCGAGAATAGAAAGCTGCTAAATTGATTGGGTAATCCATTCAACATCTTGTTAATGGTTTGAATAATCGATAAAGAAGGGCTGTTAATCGATTGGATAATCGATAATAACGCGTGCAAGTCAAGTCCGACTCCAATAATTCTACATTCGCACCGTTTTCCTTAATAACTTTTATATTATGTGGGGAAAATCATAACCCAACGTGGAAAAACACTTTTCCAAAAGCCACGTCCATATTATAATATTCGTCACGTTGTACGATTAGTCATGCGCTAAAATTTTGGAACTTATTTGTTAATTGACTAATTGCTCGAGGTATTGCCTTTTTCTTGTTCCTTCAATGATGCACCGCCACGTGGAAGACGAGTCATTGTTAAACACGCAATTAATTCTGCAAATTTTCAAATCATACGATTAATTATTGTGCTAATGCCCAATTTTCTAATTACTTATTTGACAGTAATTCGTTTTTTTATACATATATTTTTTTGTTTCTTTAACTTGTGATTAACGATGGTTTTTAATTAATGATGTTTTTTTTACAAAAAGATTATTATTTTATGTAGAATTGAATAATTTCTTTTTTCTATAGATCTTCTGCCTATCACGCCAACTGCGGGAAAGACTTGCGCTATTCGTTGGAGTGTTGTGGGTCCCATACATTTCGCCAATGAGCACTCGAATATTAACGTACTGTGTCTTGGACAGAACACAGAAGTAATTCCGCCTCCGAGTGCTTGCACGACACCCTAGGAGATAATGACATCACATTTCCGTCCATATTATTTATTTAAAGCAATTTATAGAAATTAAAATGACTCCATTGATGACTTATATATTTATTAAATTATGAAATTAAGCATCTTACTTCTTAAATTATCACATATTATTTCCTAAATTATACTTTTAATTTCATAAATTGATTTAAATTCAATAAATCATTTTTGTACAGTCTGGCGACGCCGTCCTTGTTTCCAAACCCGTCGCCTTCGCGCTCGCTATAAATGAGCACGGCGGTGCCCTTCTCCCTCTCCGTACCTTGCCCGTCCACCAATCCATCGATCGAGCATTTCAGGGTCGGTGTGGAAGCGGAAGTGATGGCGAACTCTCAGACGACCTGCGCCCCGGTGAGGGCTTCGGCGGCGTCTTCTGGATGTAAGAAAACGCGCATGCACCGCCTCATCGAGGAGGAGGGCATCGTGCTGATGCCGGGGATCTTTGACGCCCTCTCCGCCGCCGTCCTGCAGAGCTCTGGATTCAAGGCTGGATTTGTCTCCGGATACGCCGTCTCCGCCTCCCGCCTCGGCATGCCCGACATTGGCCTCCTCACGTATGCTTTCGCCCTTTCCTTGCTTCGTTTCATTTTTTTTTAATTCTTTTTCTGAGTTGCAATTTGGCTTCGATCCGTGCCTTTGTTTGCAATTTCTGTTTGGATTTTGAAATTTTAGGCCGCCGGAGATGGCGGATGTTGCTCGAGCGATTTGCGCCGCGGCTCCTAACGTTGCGTTCATTGTTGATGCTGGTAATAACCTTTTCCCCTCATTTTGTCTTCATTTTGAACCCCATTTTAGTAACCGGTAAAGGAAATATGATTGATTTGTGGCAAAGAACAATGGCGATGATTTATGGTAAAGCAGGCATTTTGTTTGAAAACTATTAAATTGTGGTGTCTTTTCCCTACATGTTTTTGCGAGAGAGATTCGGTGAACTATTTGGTTGAAAATTTAACTCGTTCTTCTCAGCGTTTTGATCCGGACTCTGGGCCTGGGATATGAAAATTTCCCCTATATCATCATTTTTTTTCTGTTTTTTAAACTGGAATCCTAATTTTCTATTTGAGTTGTCAAAAATCCGATGAAACCGAGTATATTTTACTATTTTATATGATTTAGCTTTGTTTGCGTCTGATTTAACTGGTTTCACAAGCTGGTTCATTCCTTTTTTTTTTTCCTTTTTTTAAGACTAGTTTTTGTTGCCCTGAGGAACCGGAGCTGAACATTTCCCATTCTACAATAGCAAATGATTTGTCTCATAAAAAATGGAAATTGGCCACGATTAATGCTTGTTTTGTTAAATTATTGTCACATATGATGATTTGTAGAAGTTCATAAATCAACATGACCAAAAGATTATGATGGTAATCCTTATGAATATCTACTATTCTACTTATTGATCTAGAACATATTGTGTACCTTACTCAACTACATTAACAGCTTCACTATTTCTTTTCAATTTTTGAATTTGCTTCTCAATTTTGATCTGACCCAATTTAAGCTGTTGATTACCTTTTCAACAAAAATTCTATTATGTTTCGGATGAACATTTCTTTAGCTGCCAAAAGGAAATGAATCCTAGTTGCAGGGGACCAGTTGTTACCCATAACTTCGATATTATATGGTTTTTTGGACCATAGAGAAACTACAAATGTTCCAACAGATCATTCTGGTGTATGATATCAATAAGATGTGATTTTGCAAGAGGTTTGTGGATTACTTGAATTGATTGATGTGAACTTCATAGTGTAGAGTATAATGCTCAAAGACGACAGTTCTCTGTTACAGAATTTTCAAAGATGATTAATTTTATATTATATATTTGTGATTAAATAATGTTTAATTTAATTTTATATATAAACTTTGATATATTTACTATTGTATGTTTTTCTTTAATACATTTATTAAATTTTATCTAATATCTATTATAACCTTGTATGGTCATTGAGATATAATTCTTATGGTTTTCATAGATCAAAATATTTGAAAACTTGATTTCTCAAAAGGCTCTCTACTTCCCTACTTCTTACAGATACAGGAGGTGGAAACGCTCTCAATGTTCAAAGGACCGTTAAAGACATAATTGGTACTGGTGCTGCTGGTTTGTTCCTTGAGGTACATGAACCATTCTCGTTTCCTTCATTCTTTGCAGTTGATTTGGTTCTCAACTTCCGAATGAACTTTGTTCCTTCCTACTTTTTTGCATTTGCATGATTTCAGGATCAAGTTTGGCCAAAGAAGTGTGGTATGAAATCAATCTTAATTCCCTTGCTTTGCTCTATCTTAGTTTCTCTTCCACCAAAACCCTTTCTTACCTAATTTCCTTTCCCCTCTGGCAATCAGGACATATGCAAGGAAAACAGGTAATTTGCTGCACAACTGCATCAAGTAAGTAATTAAGTTGTCATAGTTTTATGTTTCTGTTTTAGGTGATACCAGCTGAGGAACATGCAGCCAAGATAGCAGCAGCTCGAGAAGCTATTGGCGATGCTGATTTTTTTCTTATCGCTCGCACTGATGCTCGCGCAACTGCCGGTGGTTTAAACGAAGCAATTGCGCGGGCAAACCTCTACATGGAGGTACAAAAGAGTTGTTCATCGTTGCTAATTTCCCCTTCATTACCACGAATAAGTCATTGCAGGCAGGAGCAGATGCTTGCTTCGTGGAGGCACCGCGGAGCGACGACGAGCTGAAGGAGGTATGCAAGCTTACAAACGGCTTCAGAGCAGCCAACATGCTCGAAGGTGGGTTCACGCCGTTGCACACGCCTCAGGAGCTCAAGGAGATGGGCTTCCATCTCATTGTGCATTCCACCACTGCCGTCTACGCTTCTGCTCGCGCCTTGATCGACATCTTGAAAGTAATGAAGGACGACGGAACCAGCCGAGATCATCTCCACAAACTCACCACATTCGAGGAGTTCAACAGTTTGATCGGTTTGAAGAAATACAACGAGACCGGCGCTCGGTTTGAAAAATTCAAAATCCGCTCCAACTGAATAATCCGTACACTCGACCCCCTGGTGTATGTATAATGTATGTATTGTCTTATAAATGAATCGAATAAAAAACTACCTTTATTCAATATAAAACTCGATCGATTCAGGCTAGACATTCCCATTCCCATCGTGGCTATCGATGTTCCTAACTGGCCCTTTGAACCACTTCCTGGCGTCCACAACCCACCACAACATCACCAGGCCCAAGCAGATGGCCAGTGCGACCGGCGCGTAGTTGAAGGTGTTCCAATCGATCGGATACAACGTCGGCAGCAGGAACACTGAACAAGTGTAGCAGATCCACAGGAACGCCACCAAGCAAACGGGCCGCCTTGCCCTTCCCAGATAGAACGGACCCGGCTTGAAGTTCTTCTCTGCCATGACCATCCTCGCGAAGATCGGAACTGCATACCCACCGACCCATCCGATGGTACAGATGGAGGTGATGGCCGTGAACACCACGTTCACTTTGAGGATAGGCAGCCCGAGGAGACAGCAAAGGGCCGCGCACAGCCACACTGCGTTCGCCGGAACCTTGTGCTTCGGGTGTATTTTCCTCCACACCGATGACAACGGAATCCCCTTGTCCCTCGACAGCGCATACACCTGCGAAGCAGTGATTTCCATGATCAAAGTTCAACCGATCCGTAAAGCTGACGGATGATATAGTCATTCGTTCTTACGACTCTAGCCGCGCTGGTGGTGATCGACAGTCCGCCGAAGAAAAACGACCCCCAAATGACGAAGAGCAGAGCGATCGCTCCGGCGGAGCTGTGGAACCTCCCGTGAAACGCATCGTAAAGGATCTGCGCCGGCACGAACGTTCCGGCAGTCTCATTGCCGGCATCATACAAGTAGTCGAAGTTCTGCATCGCACGAGGATTGGATTGATTGTTCTCTTCATACATACACACAGGATGAGAGAGTTTTGAAATATCGAACCTGAATGCTGAAAGTGAGGGCTAAGATGTACGCCCAGCCAAACACCGAGATGATGCCGATGCTCGAAAGAATGGCTATCGGTCCGTTTTTGTCGGCGCCTTTGGTTTCCTCGGTTAGATGGGCGGCGGCGTCGTATCCATAGAGGGAGTACTGACTGACGAGGACCGATAAGACGACGGCGTAGGCTTTGCTGTGTATCCCCGTTGACTCCGGGGATGTTTCAAAATGGGTGAATACATAAGACGCAGGCTGAGTAGTAAGAGAGACCAGGGGAAGCATGATAACTATAACAGAGCCGCCGATCACCTGCACTGTCAACGGCAAAATTTGGCAATGACATCGATCGATCAGTAATGGAAACTGATGAACATTACTTACCTGCCACCAGATCGAGACGATATCGATCAATGCGATGACTTCCAATGCAAATGTGTTGAGCACTGCCCATATGATTGTCAGGCCAATGTACATAGCGAGAAAGACTCCTCGAGGAGCAAGATAACCGCCGCCCCTGTTGGTCCCGGTGCATAATAGAATGATGCTTTGCAGCACCTGTGAGCCTGCAAATGCCTGAGTGCCGATTCCGGCGATGAGTCCGATAGCTTCCAGCCAAGCACAGCACCACGAGGCAAACGGACCCCAAACAGGGCCGGCTAAATGAGCAGCCCAGAAGTATAGAGAACCTGTGGTCTGTTGATCATTTTTAAGATTAATTAATCTGAAAGTTTTTCTTACTGATCTGATCCCTTTGGATCTTTAAAGCTAGCTAATCGATGAAATAGAGGCGCTTACGGGGAAAGAGGAGCAGATCTCGGCCATGGCGACGCCGACGAACCAGGTGAAGAAGGAGACGACGACCCAGCCCCACACCAGACTCGCTGGACCCGCGTACAGCAAGCTCGACCCGTACAGCGGCGTGATCCCGGTGAAGAGCGTCATCGTCGAGAAGGATATGGCCAGCGTCTTGAACAGCGTCTGCACAACCAAACCAAAGAAAGATTGGATTTTGACCAAGAAGATGAAAAAGAATAGATGGACTCACCATTCTCTCCTGAGCTCCTGCTTGTAGCCGAGCTCATTGAGCCGCTTCTCCCCTGAATCCAACTCCACCATTTTTCCTGCCTCTTCCTCAGATTCTCGGATGGAGGAAGCTTTATTGTCTCCTCCTCCTCCTCTTATGCTGTCAGGCAGTGAATGGGAACGCAGCAGGGCCGTCGGTTGACTTTTCAAATCGGAAGTAAACAAAGCGACGCAAAAGGAGAAGCAAATGGTCAAAGCTGGAAGCGTCCTGGCTCGTGCTTTTAGAAAGAATTCATACTCTTGGTAGTGCATTCATGATGCATTCGTAAAGGACAGCTCAACCATGAACGGGACTTCCCAGTTGATATGAATTTTATCAACTTGGGGAAGATAATTGATTTGGAAGTTAAATACGTGGACGACGGGTACAGAAAGAAATAAGGGCCGTTGCGTTTATTCGTGGAAGTCGTCGATGCTCAATTGGAATCTTTACAATCAATGCGAGACTCTACTGACAGCTGCTGGAGATCAGAGAAATATCAATTAAAATTTATTAAATTAGTTAGTTAGATTATATAGGTATAAAAGAATCAGAAAATTTATCTTTTAGCAAAAATTTTCCATTTGAGAGTATATTGTTGGAGGAAATACTCTATTTAGAGAGTTAACAAAAATTAAATTAAAATTATAGAAATTTCAACTTAATTGTTGAGTGGCCCGAGCTATCTTTTTAGCAGAATGAATGCAGTCTCCCGAGTAGAAATTTCCGACCTGGAATTTCCGAACTGGAATCTCCCAACCAGAATCTTCAGAGCAGGTTTCCCGAACCGGACGTCTCGAACCGGTTTTCCCGAACCGGAAGTCTCGAATCGGACTTCCCGAACCAATCTTCTCGAATCGGAAGTCCCGAACCCAACTTCCCGAACCGGTCTTCTCGAACCAGAAGTCCCGAACCGGACTTCTCGAACCAGAAATCCCAAACCGGACATCCCTAACTGGACTTCCCGAGTCGAACAGGAAGAGTTGCTACGGTTTGCGCAACGCAATTTTCTTGAAACAGATTTGTCCTCCTCCGACGGTACTTCGCAATTCCAATGGACGTCTGTCTCTTAGGATACAACAGTAGAACCACGGACACAACGAAGCACTCGTTGCTCGTGGCGAACTGAAGAAGTACACGAACACTAGCAAGGGAAAAACACACGGGGAGTCGGGAACGAGGTGGAAGACAGTCTCTTTTCCTCTCGGTCACAGCCTCTTTATATAGGGCTCAGACCCCCCGCAGTAATCACTGACCGAATTAACGTCATTTACTGTCAATTAACCGCCCAAATCCAAACCTCTAGGGGTTACTGATTTTGGCAAAACATTGGTTTATCAGACCCCCGCAGTTAATGCAAAAAGCTAGTTTATCCGCTTGGACAATTTTTGCCCCGACAGATCGGGCATTCGACACATGGAGGTCATGCACGCACATGAGTCTACTTGGTTGGATTTGTACCACCCTTGCACACCCATGCATGAGAGAGAGAGTCTCTCCCCATGCATTTGTTCACAATTAACATGCTTGTGAAACAATAAAAACCAACAATTATATCTTAAGACTCCCAATGTGGGATTAAAGTCTCATTCACAATGAAGCTTCTTTATTGTCCACCTCCCTTTCCATTCACTTGAAACTCCTAATGTGAGATTAAAATCTCATTCATAATGGAACTTCTTTCCTCCCCACCTCCCTTTCCCTACACAATATATCCAACATATATTTAGTTTGAGTTCGTTTTAAAATAGTTCGATTCCATTAGCATATGTAAAAAATAAACTAATTCAGTATGAGTCAAGGGTGACTCTTGGCCCTGATTTCTATATTAAGGGCATAGAAATTATTAAATTAGTTAGTTGGATTATAAAAGAATCATAAAAGTTATCTTTTATTAAGAAGAGGAATTAGCCAGTTTTTTTTACCCCTTCATAGGATATTTAGTTCGTTTTAAAGTGCTTTAAATTAATTCAGCATTATTTTATTTAATTTCTCATAGAGTTTATTTAAAAAATTCTTACCTGTTCGAGTCAAGGGAATAACCCCTTGGCTCCTTATTTTCATATGTATAAAGGATGCAACCATTATAAAGGCCCTCCTTAACCTCTTTTTTGATTGATTGAATATCTCTTATAAAAAACTAAACAAAGATGTGACTATTAACTCTAGAAAATCCTTAACGAAATTATCTTTTCTATCGAATCGATCATAACCACAGCCTATATTCCACAAAATAGTGCACCATAAATAGAAGCTAATGAACATACCCCCATGATCACATAGAAAGATATCACGACCCTTGAGGAGGAAAAAAAATTGATTTGTTATGTTAAATATAGAAATTTTAAGGGGTTTTTTTGCAAATATGCCCAAACTTAGAAACTAAGGGGTGTTTAGTAGAGATGTTTTTCATTTTTATTTTATGTAGAAAATGTGATTTTTTGAAAAATATGTTTGGTTTGCATTTTTCAGCCTTGTTTTCCAGAGATATAGCGTTTTCTGGAAAATTAGAGAATGAAAGAACGCATGATGTAATATAGGAATTCAATTTCAAAGGATTGATCTATATGCTTATTATTGTTTGGAATTTTGATTTCAAGGGAAACGATCTTATGCTCTTGAAGGGTAGGTTTGGAGTTCGAGTGAGATATTGTTGTCTTGTTCTTTACTGTTTTGTTATTGCCCTGTTAGAGTGGTTTAATGTTGAGCTAGTGCCGTGAGATCCATGGTGTGAACGTCTGATAAGGTGTGTGTTGTTGGTTAGCATTATGTGCTATGTTCGGCTAATGTAGGAGTTATGGAAATCTTGTAGGAGCTTTTCCTTGTTGTCCGATGTGTAGCTAATGAACTTGATTTTAGGAGGAATTAAGTTTAGCTGTTAACTTAGTTGGGGTTGAATTGGATGTTTAACATAATCTTGTTAAACGAGTTAGAAGGAATTCATAGTGGTTTACATTTAATTAAACAGATATTGTTACTAGGATTTATTTTAATTTTGTTTTATATGTAGTTTAGCTACTTTTAGTAATTTGTATAAATAGTTGAGTTATGCCCTTCATGCAGGACTTTTATCGAATTCGTATGTTATTTGCGAGGGAGGTTCTCTCCGATATTTTATAACATTTACGATGTGGGTACCTTCTGACTTATCTCTGTAGATATTGTCAGATTTCTTTTATGTATAGTAGTAGGATTTATGTTTATCTGTCTTTTATTTATCCTGCTTGTTCCTTTGACATACTCAAAGTTTTTTTTTCAATACAGTTTCTATGTTTGATACTCTTATTCTATTAGAGTACCTGTGCATAGGAAGATTTGCATGTCATATACTTGACAGTTATTGATACATATCATTATTGCAAGTCTAGTAGGTTATTTATAGGTCATGATTTATGTTTTAGATTTGTGCATATTATATTGAGGTTTGCTTGATGGGAGTTGTTGGATCGGGTTGGACCGGCTAGAGGGGGGTGAATAGACGGTAAAAAAAAATTATGAAAGTGGAGGCACTCGTCTTTAAAAAAAAACTTGGTTGCAACTGAGAACGTTGCTTCCAAGGCAGTGGACGCTCAATAAAAATCTCCTTATGGCGGAGAAACCTTACAAATATTGCACACTAGACTTTTAGAGATTTTACAAGAATGAATTAATTGAATTCTAAAGTAAAACCTCTAAGTCTATTTATAGCCTAAGAGAATAAATCTGGATTGTTGATTGTTGATTACTTTTCTCTTGGCCGTTGATCCATAGATGTAATCTGGATGGTTGATCTTGGATGAGATTAAATTGCATCCATTGGATTTGATTAAAGGATAATGTTACATTATCCTTTAAGTTTTAATTGTTTTAATTAAAACTTTATCTTTCCTCGAGATGGCTGTTGGAATCTCCATGTCGCTGTTGTAATCTCTAAGTAGCAATATTGGCAACATTTTATTGTCATTGCCCTTTAGTCCAAATGGTAAGTGGGTTAGTGTTTGTTGTTGAGGTCTCGGGTTCGATCCTTTATGGCACCAACTAATTTTCTCTTTTCTTTTGGGCGCTTGGACTAGTCTTTGTCTTCTGGGTGATTTCTGGCCAACCGGAGTTAGGCTCACCCGAACCCGACTCCGACCTTTCGTCCCTCGAGCGTCCTTCCTCCCGGCTTCTCGTCCCTCGGATACCGTGCACGTCCTTCTCGCTCCACCGGTGTACTCTTCCGCAGCTTCCGCGTCCCTCGGATTGTACCAAGCCCGTCGGCTCACTTCCCCGCACAATCCTTCTCGTCCGCTATGTCTTACGCTCGACTTTCTCCGTACCTAAGCTCCTGCACACTTAGCAGAGGGATTAAAACCAACAGGACCTAACCTAACTTGGTTGATCATATCAAAACCAACTGGGGCACCAACAGGAGTTGTGTGTGTTAGCGTCATTCACCATCTTTGCATTATTGCATAACTGACAATCCTTGGCTCCCTTGTGGTTGAGATGGGTCATCAGTCATATCAAGATATGCACACACTGCTACTCATGAGTTAGTGGTACTAGTGTTGTCAGGAGCGCGTCAAAGAACGCAGGAGCGCGCACGCCTATGAACCCAATAGGGTTGATCGTGCTCGCCCTGCTGTTTGGCGCGTGCTTGGCCGCCGACGTGGGAGCGCCGATCAAGCACGTAGGGGCGCAAGGAGCGATCGCTCCTTGCGCCCCTGCCCGCCCTAGCTTTTGGCCCAAAAAGGAAATTCCAAATTGACATCGCGTCCCAAATTGCTGCCGCGATCGTCGCGTGATTGCTTCCCTAAAGCCGTCGCCTTCATCGCGTCGCCAAGCCGCTGCAGGTTTTGCATCGCCGCCGCCTTCGTCGCGTCGCCGCCTTCTTCCTGTGAGGACTGGTGAGCCTTCTTCTGTTATGGATTTCTTCTTCTTCTTCTGCGATTCTTCTTCTTCTTCTTCTGCGACTTTTCTTCTGCTGTTTTTTTTCTGCGCGGTTCTTCCTTCTTCTGCGCGATTCTTCTACGCGATGTTGCTCTTCTTCTGTTATGGATTTCTTCTTCTTCTTCTGCGATTCTTCTTCTTCTTCTTCTGCGATTCTTCTTCTTCTGCGGCTTTTCTTCTGCTGTTTTTTTTTCTGCGCGGTTCTTCCTTCTGTGCGATTCTTCTACGCGATGTTGCTTTTCTTCTGATGTTTTCTTCTGCAAAACTTCTGCAAAATTTTTTTGCGATTTTGCTTTTCTATTTTCTGTGTTTTCCCCCCTGTTTTCCTGCAAAAAGTAACCAGTTCAGTAGTTTAATGATGTGGTTTTCTGTTTTTTGTGTTTTCCCCTATTTTCCTGCAAAAAGTATCGACGTGGGCTATCAGCCATGTGGCTGACTGCTGTGCAAAAAAGATTTTCTCCTTCTTTTTGTTTTCTTGCGCTCTTCTTCATCTTAATTCTTAGTGATGTGGGACATGTGGCCATGTGCCTATTTTCCTGCAACTGAGTATTGCTGGGGAGGAAAAAAATGTCAAGTGGAGAAGCTAGTCAAGATAATAGGAATCATGTTGACAGTCAATTTGAGAGTATTGCTGGTCCTCGGAGTGGAACTCAAAGTAAGAAATTGCATAAGACTGCCCGTGGAAATAAGAGTGATGTGGCTTGGAGTTATGGAACTTGTATTGACGGAAATTCAAGACAAATAAAATGCAATTTTTGTGGACATATATTTAATGGAAGCATTTATAGATTGAAACATCATTTGGCTGGAACACAAAAAGATGTTGCACCTTGCATGACAGTTACGGATGATGTGAGAAAACAAATGTTTGATATTGTTGTTGGATTGCAACAAAATTTGATTAAAAAAACAAGACAAGTGGATGAAGTAGGAGCAAGCAACAAAGATGATGAGGAGAAGGATTCTGTTGGTGAAAAAAGAAAGGGGAAAGAAGTGGAGACACCTGGAATCCTTTTTAAGAGAAAGGTTGCTACCACTCAAGCTACTATCAATATCATATTTAAGAAGAATCTGAGAGAAGAAGCATGCCTAGAAATTGCTTCTTTTTTCTATAATAATGTGATACCTTTTAATGTGGCAAAGAGTAAAGAATTTGGTAAGATGTTTGAAAATGTTGCTTAGCATGGCTTAGGATTTAAGCCACCTTCTTACAATGAATTAAGAGTCAAATACTTGAAGCAAAAAGTAGATTTGACAATGAAATCACTAGAAGAACATAAAGCTGTTTGGAAGAAGGTAGGATGCACTATCATGATTGATGGATGGACAGATAAGAGAAGACGGACTATATTGAATTTCCTAGCAAATAGCCCTAAGGGAACTATTTTTTTAAGTCTGTTGATGCCTCTCATATTTCTAAAATTGCTGATAGGATATTTCAAATGATAGATGATGTTGTAGAGGAGATTGGTGAAGAGAATATTGTCCAAGTTGTCACTGACAATGCAGCTAACTACAAAGCTGCTGGAGAGATGTTGATGCAAAAAAGAAAAAAGCTTTATTGGACACCTTGTGCTGCTCATTGCATTGATTTGATGTTGGAGGACTTTGAAAAGAAGTTGGAGCTACACAAGGAGACAATTTATAAGGCAAGGAAAATTACAACTTATATTTATTCAAGGACACTTCTCATTTCCTTGTTGCAACATCACACCAAAGGAGCAGATTTGGTGAGACCAGGCATGACTCGCTTTGCTACATCCTACCTCACATTGGGTTGCTTCCATGAGAAGAAAGGTGCATTGTTAAGAATGTTTACTTCTAATGAATGGAAGTCAAGCAAGTTTGCAAAGACAAAGGATGAGAAGTTAGTTGAATATGTTGTTTTGGATAAGCTATTTTGGAGATATATTGTTCTTTGCTTAAGGGGTGCTTATCCTCTTCTCCATGTGCTTCGTTTAGTGGATTCAGATGAGAAGCCTGCCATGGGATATATCTATGAGGAAATGGATCGAGCTAAAGAGAAAATCCAACAAGCTTTTCAAGGTGTTCAAAGGAGGTAAACTACTAATCTACAATATTCTTGCATTCTTTAGACTTTAGAGTGAATTTAGGATATTATTATTATTGTTAGCTAATTCAATTTTTGTATCCTCTAGTTATATGCCATTGTGGGAAATTATTGATGCAAGGTGGGATAGCTAACTTCATAGGCCTTTGCATGCTGCTGGCTACTACTTGAATCCTCAATTGCATTATAGTGATGGATTTAAAATAGATTATGAAGTTAAAAAAGGGTTATATGATTGCATGGAAAAAATTGTGGGAAGCTCCGCGGAAATAACCAAGATCGATGCTCAACTTGAAGACTTCAAGAGTCGAGCAAAGTTTTTTGGGAGGGAAATAGCCAAGACTGATCTTAAGACCAAAACTCCAGCACAATGGTGGGATTCTTATGGAGATGAGCACCCTGAGCTCCAAAGATTTGCTATTCGTGTGTTGAGCTTGACATGCAGTTCTTCAGGATGTGAGCGTAATTGGAGTGCATTTGAGATGGTAAATTATTAATATGATACATATTTCATTCTTAGAATTAGTTTCCTAATTGCTATATATTAAATTCTTTGTATTTTGTAGGTCCACACCAAGAGGAGAAATCGTTTGAAACAAAAAACCATGAATGATGTTGTGTTTGTATTGGCTAATTCTAGACTAGCCAAGAAGAAGCAATCTAGAAAACCTGTTGAGTATGACATTGATGATTTAGATTCGGATGAAGAATGGATTGTGGAAGGTGAAGGATTGGATGGTATGGAAGATTTAGACATGCCGGATGATCTTGACTTAGCCCCTCAAGGAGATGATGGTAGAGTTGGTGGCTCTTCAAATGATTTGGAAATTCCTGATATGGATGATGATATTGATGACTTTGATGATCTTCTTCGAAGAGGGGGCAACAAAGATGGAGGAGATCACATAGAAGATATTGATGAATTCGATGATCATAATCCCATGGATTTGTTAGTTTAGATGTCATTTAATTCTAGTATATTTGGATTGGAGTTGTGTTTTTTAATGTGTTAAGTTTAAATTATGTCAAAAACTTATGGTTTGTTTGTGACTTGAATACTTGATGCCTTTTTAATTGAAGATTTGAAATAGTAGTATATTATTATATCAATTATGATCATTTTTTGTATATTTGTGTTGTTAAATACACATATTTATATTTGTATGAAAGGAACTGTCTAGTCTAGTAGGAACTTCCGTTCCGTGCTTCGTTCCCACGCTTTTCGTTCTTGTATCCTTTGACCGTTCCTACGTAGGAGCTCGCTCTTGACAACCTTGAGTGGTACTATCAAGAGGGTGTGTGCAGTTACGCTGTTATGGTTCCGCTCGGCTGCTCATGGGTAGTGGTTCCCGCAATGTGGTAGTAGACAGACATCTCTCCTCTGTCCCATGATACGAGGAGATGAGAGTTGTGCTCCCTCATATGACTTGGGGTAGTAGAGTGTCCTCCGCCAACATCCTGTCCACTTGGTCACTCGGGAGCAGTGATGGCAGAGTGCGTACAGTTGTCATAGTCCTACTTACTCGACCTCGCCCATGACCGATGACGATAGCTGACTGACGTTAGGGGTGACCATGTCATTGCATCATGTGCACAATTGCATAGATTGCATTTGTTTGAGTTATGATTGCTGCATTTGGATGACATGTACATATAGGAGGTATTTTATTTGCTTATGGTCTGGTGACCATTCAGGTTCAGCAATTTCTAACCTTCATACCTTGTAGGTGAGTTTGATATGAGTATGTACTTGTATCTAGTTTACCAATCATATATTCTGATTTTTCCTATGAGACTGTATCTGCTTACTTCAGTACTGCTGTTATATTTATAGTCATGTATATCTATTTGTTATATACCCTTGGAGTCCCATGGACTGACAATCGTTTGCTTTGTTTTCTGTTTTAGGCTGATGTACTCAGAGTCGCCATGAGAAGACCTGCCGCTAGTCCTGCTTCCCATTGGATCGACTTTGTTTGATATTTATATTTACGGATGTTTTATTTACATTGTTATCCTACTTTGTGGATATGTATTTGAGTTTTGTAATATTTGTGTGTTCCGGAGGGCTTATGATATTTTTGACGTGTCGTAAGTTATATCAGTATGTAATTTTTATGTATTGTGTTTATCTTTCGTTCTTTTTATGTTATAATTTTCAACCGTGTTGGTTGAGGAAGATGAAATGATCATAATATTATATCGAGGATTCATATTATTCGTCGTGTAGGAAGGCACTGACCAATTTTTATCGGACGAGCTGTCATCTTGGCTTGACATGTTAAGATGGAAATATATAGATCACATTCCCACAGGGATCGTATCTTGAGTTGTGTCCACCGTTTGCCCCAGTGATTTTGCTCCACGATAGTTGACTCGAATGCCTCTCAGTGGGTCCACCACGCGCCGTCCACTTCTGTAATCAACAGTCATAATTTTCCTTTAAAACTGCCCGACAATCCTACCTCTACGGTCAGCTTTCGAAGTTACTTCACAGTGTCGGAACCGTCTGACGGGTAAAGAAATGTGCGAACCTCTACGTCTTCCTTTCTCGCGTACACTGGACAAGCACTACGGTCGGTCAACCGGGGAGATGGCCCACAAAATTATGCGGGCAGCCCGCCTACGCAATGAAGTCCCAGTTGGCAGTTTCCCGTTCAATTCACGCTTCTTTATGCCTGCTTTATTCCCCCCTTCCTTTTCTTCGACCTCTCAACGATTTCAAATTTGCCATTAACACCTTCAATTAAACCGATTAATATTCCCACAACCCGTCGCAATTATCATCATTATCATCGTTTTAGGTAAATTTTATTAAATGAACAAGGCGCAAAGGAATTTTTAAAAATTATAAATTAAATTTCATGACATAGTTTCATTTCGCCCCTTTCTTTTATCTTTTAAGAAAAAGTTCCCTTGTAGTTTAAAAATTAAACAAAATTGCTTAATTCTTCTAATTTCAATACCTAAGATTTTAAAATTCAAAATATTTTGGTAAATAGGGGGTGCAACTTGGAATTTGTACATTTCTATATAAATACATACAAATTCAGCTATGCGCTGCACGCGCAGAAGTAGGTCAATCGAGGAAGGAGAAAGGAGGAGAACGCGAACGCGATTTGTTTTAGTTAAACCGTCTCTCGCAACAAATTCTCGATCGCGATCGATTTAGGGTTCTCAGTTTCGAGCGTCTCCGGCAAGTCCTGAAGCTGTGTTCCTCGGCCCGATCGATCGAGCAAGAAGATGAGCAGCCACGCCGCTCCTGTTTCGAGAAGAAGCGGCCTCCCCGCCCGCCTCGCCGCTCGCCGCGCTGCGGCGGCGGCGGCGAAGAAACCCGTCCCGGACGAGAACGGCAGCACCACTTCTTCAGCCGCCGCCAACGGGAACGCCACCAAGCCGAATTCTCCTACCCAAGCATCGTATGGCTATTTGTTTTCGCCTCTGTTTTCTTCCGAGTTTGCTCTTTTGGGGATTTGTTGTTGTGATTCTTTTTGTCGGGATGGGACAGTGGGGAAAGGACGGTCAAGAAGCTGAGATTATCGAAAGCTTTGACTATTCCGGAGGGCACGACTGTCTCCGACGCGTGTAGGAGGATGGCGGCGCGTAAGGTTGATTCCGTGCTTTTGACGGATGTCAACGGGCTTCTCTCTGGAATTGTTACCGACAAGGTTGGTTAAGCTCATTACTTTCGTGTATTTCGATACTTCCATCTTCTTTGGTTATGAGGTAAGTGTTTGTGTTGGGCTCGGTTTCGCTTCTCAGGATATTTCCATAAGGGTTATAGCGGAGGGTTTGAGGCCGCAGCAAACACCTGTATCCAAGATTATGACTAGAAACCCACTTTATGTAATGTCCGATACTCTTGCAATTGAGGCTCTACAGAAAATGGTTCAAGGTTAGCTTATTCATGAATTATTTTATTCTTTACCTTCACGTATAGTTGCTCCTAGATGATGCTTTCCTCTTGTGGTGTTGATGGCTTGTTTTGATATAATGTTATGGTTGTTGCTCATTATGAATAGTTAAAGCTGCAACTTTTATGTCTGTATTGTTATGCCTACAAATTCGACGCACTCTTTTGACATTATTTTTTTTATAAATGTGTAGGATGAAACAATACTTCTTACATCAAGTAAATGAGCATGAAGCACCAATAATTCTGGTTGAAGGAACATATCTTCCTTTCTTTGCAACACGAGCTTAACATATTTACGTCAAAATTCATGTTTAAGACAGAGGAAGATTTACCTTTTATATGAGATTAAATATTGTGGTTTGATCCTCATTCCTCTTTTTAAAAATGTAACCATAATCGAATTCTTTTTCCTGATATTACATACATCTATAAAATTTATTTATGCTATTTACATCTACTCGGATAGTTTTTCTGATAGTTGCTTTTTGTTTATTCCAGTTGTACTAACCATTTTGTTTTATACATAGTATGTTGATCACTGTAACTCTGTAGTATGTACTAACTTAAAATTCCCACCCTTTGTAGTTGGTAGCCACTAATCTAGGAATTTGACGTAGACTAATTGTGGTTACCTCTGTTTTTTGTACTTGCATCTTCATGCCACTCACTCACTAAAATTTGACACTACTTAGCAAGACCTTGCTTGACTTTTTAGTAACATCATTGTGTATCTGAATTCTAGTTAATTTACAAATGTCATTGATAATAAATTGTGCGTATGCTATTGATGTTAAATTGGAGATTCGTGCTTTATGATTTCTCAAAAGGACAAGCATAATGTTGTCTGCTGGTTGAGATATGTTCTTTGATTTTGTCACCGCTTCTTGTCATGGGCTAAAAATTTGGTAGGTTTTACCTTACCTGATATGAAAGAGGGTTGTTGGAATGGAGACAACTTTCGGCTTATGTCATTATTGTGCTGCAAAACAAAATTTGTTGTGTTCCTCAAGCTTAAAGAACACCTTTTTAAAATTATGGTGCAGTCTACCAACTTTATGAATTAAATTGTTGGATATCAAGAATCAATGATTTTAAAAAAATTAATACTCATAAATTATAATTACAAACAACAATGTTAAAACTTAACATGTATTTTAACTGTTGATGTTGTCACATTTGCTACTTACGTTTGATATGTTAAAATAATTATTTCAGAAACTTCAAATATTTATGCGACTGAAGTTATGCAAGAATGATTATCAGTACCAAAATGCTTAGCATCATACCATGCTATACTGCTATTTGTTTGGCTGATTGGACCTCTGTGCAATATTAACTTATGACTTACGACTAATTTGAAGTTATGGAAGAGTTGTTTACTCTATTTTGCATGGTAAACAGTACATATTTCCAGTTGATGATATGCTTTAGACCAGAGAAGGGGTACTTTCCTAGCAGTAGCTTTGATGTTTCAGGACTATATCATATTGTAATAAAATTTGTTGTTCCTCTCATCTTTTTTTAAACACTGTATTGTTTCTAGGTTCAAAATTTCTTATTCTTTGTGGGTTAACTCACTTTTCATTTGCTTGGTCTTTTGCAGGGAAATTTAGGCACCTTCCTGTAGTAGAGAATGATGAAGTTATTGCCATGCTGGATATTACGAGATGCTTGTATGATGCTATATCAAAAATGGAAAAAGCTGCTGAACAAGGTAGTGCTATTGCAGCTGCAGTTGAAGGAGTTGAACGTCAATGGGAAAATAGCTTGTCAGGTTAGAGGATTTATTGTATCTCAACGAACAAGGCATGAGTAGATTAGGTCATCTAGTGTTGCTATTTGCAGCATGTTTGTGGATATGCTCAATTGCTCCTCAACACTTCCATTCATCATAAAAGTTGAGGATTGAAAATCTTCAGGGAAGAAGAAATAAACTTTAAGTAGATAAGTTGAGGAACCATTTTTTTTCATATTCCTTTTTCAGTTTCACTGTTTGGAATGATCAACTACAAATGTGAACCATGTTAATACTGGTGTCATTTTGATTCATATCCCTTTTTACAAATTTTATTGTTTAGAATGATAGTAGGCTATGAATGAAACTGTCAGATAGCTCTGAGAATAAAGTCCTTCCTTTTAGTACTGTACAACACACATTGTCCTTAAGATATATGGACTTTATCTAGTGTTCTCATTAGATTGATTTGAGTCATTATCTTTTTAGTTGCATACATGACAAGTGACACAGAGCCATGAGAAATACCTGATCTGAAAAGGAGATGAAGGTATATGCCCACATGTGTTAACCAAAATAAGGATGAAATGATGCTTGTGTTCTAATGGCATCTAAATTTGAAATTCTTGTTTGATAAGTGTTTGTGTTGCTATTGTATTCAACAGCTCTTATTGACTTGAATTGAGAGCAAAATAATGCATGGATTAAAAATCTTAAACATGGCCCACATTGTCATTAATTATGTTAAGGATGCAATTAACAATATTAACACACACAACACTTGTTAAGCCTAATGAATGTGCAGCTGAATGGTGAATGAAAAAAATTGTAATTAATTTTATAAGCTTCTTTATGATACAGTATATTATTACTTTAATAAGTTGTCACATTATTAGTTTCCAAATAGGTGGGGGGACTAAGTCGGTTTAATAATTATGCCAATGATATTCAACTACTTTATTATTTATAAAAGTATTGCCCAATGGTTCATCGGAGACACGTGGAGTGCATGTTCGATTTTAGGTGGCTATTTTATGGGACTGTTTCTGCTTTTGACAACTTTATTCAATGTTGAGTTCTACTGTTGAACCATGAAAAGGACTTTGTTTATTCTTGAGATAACTTTGATTATATAATTGCTATATCTACTTTATTGAATTATTCATGATTCATCCTTTTTCCTTGATGCAGCACCCTATGCTTTCATTGAAACTCTCCGAGAAAGAATGTTTAAGCCAACACTTTCAACTTTTGTGGCAGAGCATTCAAAGTACGTATGTAGGCTTTAGCTTAGATTTTTTTTTCCTTGTACCAATGCAATTATTATTGTTATGGACCTTTCTGAAACCTGTCTGCAGAGTTGCGACGGTGTCTCCTTCAGATCCTATCTCTGTTGCGACAAAAAAGATGCGTGACTTCCAAGTTAACTCTGTGATTGTAACAACAGGAAGTAGTCTTCATGGAGTTCTAACGTATGCTGCTCATTGTGATCTTTTGACCTTGATTTTTATTTTCTCAACTAAAGTCACTTCTCCATTATTATTATTTGTTTAATTCTGTTTGTCTGATAATACTTGTTTCATAATTTTGCTTAATTAATTTTGTTGCAGCTCAAAGGATGTGCTTATGCGAGTAGTTGCTCAGAATCTTTCACCTGAACTAACTCATGTTGAAAAGGTAGTCTATGCTAAACTGATTCTAGAAAATTCCCATGTTCCTGAATCCTTTTTATGCATGTCTTTTACAATTTTCAGACATTATAATTATAACCCCTGAATGACTCCTTGAGGGCAGGCCTGATCTCTAAAAGCCATTTCATTTTCTTATATTTTTTGAATACTTAAATTTAGGATCTATAGGTGTTTTATCATTGTTCCACAATTGTAGTTTCTGATCATAGGTTCGTGATTATTCTATTCATCTGCTCATCCTTCTTGATGGATATCTTTATAATAAATTTACTAAATAGAGAAACAAAACTTGATAACCAACTTTTTTTCTGTGTTTTTTTCCTCTCTCTCCATCTAGCATTGGGATCGTCTCAATGGAATCCCTGTCATGGTTTCTGAAACTGCCAACTCCATCGTGGAATCCTGTCATGGGTGTATTTAGTTAGGATGAAAGCGATCCAAAATTTTTTGAGGGGTTCAAATATGATATACAATCCATCTGATTGAAAGGAAATCTAGTGATTGCACAGCGTTAATTTTGGTGGCATAATACATTTACCTTCCTCCAAAAAAAAACAAAGGAAATTGATTACATAGAGAAATTAGGGGCATAGAACAATACAAATAATTAGTGCAAATTTGTATTTCCATGGAAAGAAGAACTGAGAAACATATAAAAAAGTGAGTGAGAGAGAAATTCAGATCGGATGGAATAGGAAGCCAAAGCTCTGGGAAGATGTTCACAATCTCTATATATTTATTTTTTTCATTGTTGCATTTCCCCATACATTTTTCATCCCCATCAATGCTTAGGAATCAAGAATTGCTCATCGCGTATCGTTGGGTTGCTAAGTATTGTTGTACCCATCAGGATTGGCTTGTGTGTCATCTTGAGCAGGTTAAGTTCCAATTCCTAGCAGATGATAAAGAAAGTCTCATGATTGGCAGGGTTGGATAAAAATATATGGTACTTGCAAATTAGAATGATAAAAAGTTGATGCGGAGTAGAGTTTGCAATTCACATTGTGATTCTTAGCAAGTGGAGACCTGAAGGAAGGCATTGACAAACATTGATGCTATTGAAATAGGACTGTCAATTCGTGGTATCATTCTAGTATGTTTGTACCATTACAGGTCAACTCCAAGGCTACAAACTGATATGTAATTTAGGCAATTTATATTATGTGAAATAATTGATAGTGGATTTATAGGATGTTAAGTTAGTTAAACTTATTAGTAAGTTTTTGATAAGCATGTGGGTTTATGACAATTTTACTTCATCAAAGTATTGTCTATTATTTGGTAAACATGTTTATTCATGCCAATTTAGGCTCTTCATAATTGTGATATGTTGTCAAGGCCGTAGTTCATATTTTAAGTCATATTGTTTAGGGATCATTTCTTGCATTTTTCAGTATTTAATGATCTTCATTGGAGTAACTTTTGTCTGCAATTGCTGATGAATTTTAATAACCTGTAAATTCTTATATAATGTTTCAAATCTTTATGAATTTCTTTCCAACAACTATCATAATTAATCATTGTCTAATGCCCATTTTTTAGGTGATGACGTTGAACCCCGAATGCGCCACCCTTGACACCACAGTTCTTGATGCATTGCACATTATGCATGATGGAAAGTTCTTGCATATTCCAGTACTAGACAGAGGTAATCCATCATTTATTTTTATGTAAATATGTTTCCATCTTTAATTCTGATTTTCTTCTACACTTTCAAAAACAGACGGACGAATTGTTACTTGTTTGGATGTTCTGCAGCTAACACATGCAGCAATTTCCTTGGTAATAGTAACATGCTTTTATATGTGCAGTAATATAATGAAAGACTTCCCAATGCTCTTTGAATCTGAACTGGTAAATTCAGTTTCACCTTGAACAAGGAAAACAGATGGTTGTATTTTTTAATCTCCAATCAAAATTTATAGAATTATGACCATTTATTTTTGCCAGTCTGATCAAGTTTGCAGAGCCGTAGACTTTGAAGCACATTGCTCTAGTGGATTTAAAATTAAACTATTGATACTAGGATGGAACCCCAAGATTATGGGAATCTTATGTTTGAAAAGTATCATATACACCAGCATTCTGGTTTTAAAGACATTTCCTTCTAATGTTTGAAGTATTGTTCAAGGTTGTAATTTCAGTTTCTAACTACAATAGTACAGTTTTAGTACTATGTCTGCCAACACTTGATAGGAGTTGGGTTGTTGACACAATTCAAAGCATGTCAAGATCAATTTGAAGTTTATCACAATTAGCAATTCAATTAAATTAAAGTTTTGGAGTATCAAGTTACAAAAATATAACAAGTCTATCAACTAATGATTTTGCTACATACCGAAATGAATATCTTGCATAGATGAGGGTATAATTCTTCTAGCATCCGAGTGAGAGCTCTATAATTTTCTTAGACCTAGATTTAGTTTAGCTTGATTTAGTTGAACTTGAACTGACATAATTGAAAGTGGAGAACATGCAATAGATACAAGATACATAATTGAAACTAGGAAACATGCAAGATACGATTACATCTTGGTTTCTTGGACACTAGCATTACTCTTCTTTGTTGTTGCCGGTATTCTAGTTGGTTTTTTACCTTCCCTTCTCTTTTTATGTGATACATCTTATCATTGGCAAACAAAATCCAAGGACGAGTCATGGGATGAGAAATATTTTGTCTACCAGTTCTAGTTTGTACCATCTGAAATAGACCCTTTGTAAGTACCACTGAAACTATAGTGGCACAAGCAACAATAAAAATGTACTCGTGCTGAATGGTACAAGTGAGAGTCAGTGATTTGAATGATAGGTTTCAACCATGCTAATCAATATTGAACTACACTTGAAACTATACTTCCAATTGTGCATTCACTTCTTTTCACACTATGTTTTCATTTCTTTTCAAAACAATAAGAGTGAATCTAGCAATTTACTTTAGATCTGAGTAACACTAGTATAGTACTACTTCAGAGTTCAAGGCAAGCCAAACACAAAGGGAATTTCAGCAGATTTGTCAAGCATAATTAGAACTGCTTAAGTGGATTGTCTAGCAGACCAAACCTGCAGCTTCCATAATTTGGGTCCCAAAATCAGTGTTGGCTGAACAATTTTGAAAAATGAAAATGTTGGAAGAACAATTTGTTCACTGTCTTTTTTTTATTAAAAAAATTGAGACCACAATTGGCGTATAGCTAGTTTTTGACATCCAACTACATGCTGCATTGAAACTATGGAGATCACTGCCATGAGCAGGCAGTGGAGTATTGCCGCTACACTGAGGGATGTAATAGATACAGCTATACAGAATATTCTAACAGGATATTATTCTGCCAAATAACCCAATTCCACAAGGTGATATTGATAGCCAATGCCCCTTAGGCTATTTTGTCTTGATGGTTTTTCACATATCAGAATATGCTCACAGAGCTATTTCTGGTTTGGTTCACTTTAAGTGATCCTTGTTGCATTTTATTTGTAAAGGTTGATGGAGGCTCTGAAGCTACCAATGACATGGCAAACACAATGATGCAAAACTTTTGGGACTCTGCCCTAGCCTTAGAGCCTGCAGATCAAGAGTTTGACACGAATAGGTATATTTTATCATCTTTTTCTATTATATCTTCCTTGCCAAACATCTATTGAGGAACTTTTTTTGCTCTTTGCAGTGAATCATCAGCATTGATGACATCCGAGCATACTGAAACTGGGAAGTACAAGTATCCCCCTCTTGTTGGAAACACATTTTCTTTCAAATTTGAAGATCAAAACGGGCACATACAGAGATTTAATTGTGGTCAGTATGACACACGATCACAAGAGCCATTTTCTGTTTGACAGCTTCAATTGATTTCTGTACTAATATCTAAGGTTGGAGTTTTGTAGACACGGAGAGTTTAGATGAACTTGTATCTGCTATAATGAAGAGGATACGGCTTGATCGTGACAACAAAATTCAACTTTTGGTGAGATCATAATTCTTGTATGCATGTGTGTGTGTTATTGCACAAGTAATGGAACTCAATGGCTCAGCCATGATTCTGCCTGTGCAGTATGAAGATGATGAAGGCGACAAGGTTCTTCTTACTTCAGATAGTGATGTTGTGACAGCTATCAATCATGCCCGATCAGCAGGATGGAAGGTACTCTTTAATTTATCTCGCCATTCATTTTGCGGCTTTATTACCTTCTATCATTCATCTCCAAATAGGCAAATATATATCCATCTGGAGTTGGGTAGGATATTACGGTATGCAGACAAATTCATTTTTATATGTTATTAAATTCGACTTCAGAAGTAAATCATGTTTACATGTGAGACTTCAAATCATATTTTCATGCCTAGATGTTCAATTTAGTGGGCTTATCGTTGTTTCAGGTTCTAAGGCTGCACATTGATGACCCAGAAACTAAGAAGGAAGCTACGAAACCAGATCTTGCAGAAGTCCAAAGAGGTAGAGTAACAACTCTCCAATGGGGGATTTTAACTGGAACTGTGGTACTGGCTAGCATTGGAATTGTGGCTTACTTGAAACGATCCAACTCGTGACTCATTTTCAAAAAATTAGGGCTACGTAAAAAAATTTAATAAAGCTCCTGAATGCCACATTTATTTGCGCATGTCAGTTGGATCATCAAAGATCCCTCCAATTTTGAGCAAACCCTATTGTATAATTTTTAGCCGAGCAAATAGAGGAATAGACGTGAGTGATATTATTGATCAAGCAATGAAGTAAGATATCATGCGCATCTTTTTTTTTTTAGGTGTTTTCCTCTATTCCGTTCTCTCCACGTGCTAGCCACAGTATCGGAGCTAATAGTCTCCGAGATTTACTTCCTCCGTATTAATCCTGTGACGGGTTGACGAGGGCGTTGGGACGAGCGAATTGTCATTTATCACCTTGATAAGGTGTTTTGGTTTTGAGATTTGGGGGTCAAAATTTGGCAAAACTAATATGTCCGTTCTTATAATTTATCTCATCTGTGTTAGCCCTGAGATGAATTGATAGAGTATTGGGGACGAGCAAACCATCTTTTAGCTACTTTGATAAGGTGTTTTTGTTCTTAATCTCTCTTTGTTTTTGCCCCATGTATGTTTATGAGGAGGCATTGAGGAGCTGTAACGGTAAAGTTATTTATAGGTTAGTTCATGTGTTTGATCTCTTGTAAAATTGAGTCTCGGTCTCTTGTAAAATAAAATAAGATTGCTTATAATAAATCTTTCTCTAAAATTTTAAATCGTCGGATGCCTGATATTCCTCAAGCAAAGGATGTTATATTAGGGTAAAACATTTTTCATGATTTACTTATTTATATTTAGCCGAGAGGCGAACGATATTGGGTCATCTGGGATGAGTATTATCACCCTCGAAAGGACATGTTGGATATGTTTAGTCCAAGATTATCATTAATAATTTTGATTATCTATCTAGATTATGTTATTTAATCCTATTTATGATTATCTATTTAAGATGTTATTTAATCATATTTAATTCATGTACGGAGTGATTCTTAAGTAATTAAACATTAGCCTCTAGGGTATAACATAAATGGTGGATGTATTATAGCGTATTCGAATCGAACAGGGATCGATCCCCAATGTCACTACCTATGATAGTCACCGTCATATATTTTTTTATGTGTGTATCCGTTGAATCTCCCTTCATATAATGTAAGACCATCGGACAAGAATTGCTAATGTTAGTGTTTCAATTTTTTGTTGGTAATAGAACATATCTCTCACATCATTTGAGGCATATAATCAGCGGCGAATCCAGACAGAAATTTAAAAGGGTGCTCAAAAAAAATTTTAAAAAATATTTTTTTATCAAATAAATATATCAAAAGACTAAAATACTATTGTATAAAAATTTATACATACCAATAAAGTAATTATTCCTAGACATCAAATTATGAATTATGATACAGTTTCAAGATGATTATTGTAATATATTATAGAGAAGGAAAGAATACTTATTAATTATATTGAAATAATAAAGAACGCTAAAATATAATTATTAGCATTAGCATTAAAATAATTGATTATTTTTTATTAATTATTTTTCAAATGACAATTTTATAAAAAAATTTAACAAATTTAAAACATTATATATATATATATATATATAATTGATCAGGTGCGGACCGCGGTGATCATGGTGGACACCATCGGTGACCATCAGCGGCCTTCGGCCGCCGCCTCGAACAAAACTATAACCTAGGGGTGAGCGATGAATCTTAGGGGTAACGATGAACCCGTCGGTAGCAATAATCCGTCGGCATTAGGTAACGGCTGATCGTCAAGTTGACCGATCATGCAGCTGTTGATCGGTCAGGGAGGTCTCTGACCGATCAGAAAAATCAATTCTATATATATATATATATATATATCATGAATGTATTCAGAGCAAGGGGTGCTTACCCCTTGGCTCCGCCGATGCATATAATTAGAATGTAATTACCTTGAAAATAATTACCTTGCAAATGCGAAACTTTATTTGATTCTAGAGTTAACAACAAAAATTTCTCATTTTTTTTTCAAAATGAATATTTCAAAAATTAAATCAAATAATATTAAATTATATTTTATTCATTATAATATTAATTATATAATAATCACATAATTAAGATTATATAATATAATATATAATAATATAAACCAAATACACCCTTAAAAATCTTAAGAAAAAGAAAAGTTCTCCGATAAAGAGAATACAACCACAAATTCACTTCAACAAATTCCCATGCCAAAAAGTCCTCTACAAGATTGGGAGCACTTTATTTTAAAAAAAAAACAACTTCGAAGGTATTTTTCCTCAGTAGAAAACAAGCTAAAAACAAAACTAATAAACTTTCATTTGTTGCTGAGAGAGAGAAAAAAAAATTTGTCTCCAAAATGTGGAACCCCGTTCACGCGTATAACTTTTGAAGGTCATCAGCATATGCCTTTCTGACAGCTTCTCTCTTGAGTTTGAGTGCAGCAGTGACCAGACCAGATTCGGGGGTCCATGGTTCAGGAATCAACTTGATCCTAGCTGGGATCTCAAACTTATCCAGTCGAGCCTGTTTCGCCGCCTGTTTCCAAATTGAATAAAAAGTATCAGTTCAATCAATTAATATATTAGATGCTGCCTCATTGATACAGCAACGACGAACTGCAAGTAGATTTTTCTTTAAGCAATCATTCTCGCATAAAGATATGAAAAATGATGAGGTAAAGATGCAATGAAGCCAGATGATGAAGTGATGCACTCTTCATATCAAAAGAACAACCAGATTGGTGATACAGTTTCCAGTTTACATGTGATTGTACCTGTTATGATACTTATTAGAACTTTTAACATTAAACCAATCTAAGTAAAATAATCCTCAAACATGTGAAAGTCGAGGCTACTTAATCATGTGAAACGAAGTCCTCCTTTGAGCATAAACAAGCGAGTAGGAGAGAGACCATCTTATCTTTGTAGACGACAAAGATTAAAGAAAATTGAGCTTATATATCACAGATTATAATATGGAGATACGAACCTTGAGGAGTGAACCATGGACTTCTTTCATGGTTTCCTCTCTTTGGCATAAATCTGAAAAGTCGATACAATTGATTCCTTGCTTCGAAGCCCAGTCTTCTAAAGTATTGTGTGCAGCAACAATGAGTGCAACACAGAAATTGTGAAAAGGATCGGCATGCAACATGATGTTCTCCACATAGGAACTCACAATTAAAGCAGCCTCCACCTATGAAAGAACAGTGAGTTTGCTAAACTAAACATTAATAAAACAGAAATAATTAATCACCATCCCACCTTTCCGAGGGAGACATATTCACCATGTTGGAGTTTCACTATATCCTTTTTGCGATCAATGATTTCCAGGAGGCCACCAGGGTGAATCCTTCCTATATCACCGGTATAAAACCAACGCATGCCTCTCTCGTCGACCTTTTGATTTGGACGCCAAGGCACCTTAGTGTTCTAAAGATAAGATATTAAGATTATAAGCGATGCTGTAACTAATATACCTTGTAAACTTCCTTTGTCTTTTCTTCATTTTTGAAGTACCCTGCAGTAACATTTGGACCTCCAATAACTACCTCCCCTCTTGGCATTGGTTTATCTGTAATTAAATACCCACCTTCGGACCAATCGATCAACTGCTACCAAAAATGTTTTGTATTAGTATAGAAGATCTAAGAGAGCAGTACAAAGTTTTCATCCACAGTACAACAGCTAATTCTATGAAGATTATAAAGCAAAAACTTTGCCCAATGTAACAAAAAGAAATGCAGAAAATTGCTTATTTTTTCAATATGGTAGTTTACTAGTTTAAGAGATCCGATATCTCATCTTGTAAGCAAATGAACTTAGTCTGACAGCTATTGCAACTAACAATAGCTCTGTGAGGAAATGAACTTAGTCCGACAACTATTCCGTGAAGAAGTATTATTCCCTAGAAGTTGCTTTCATTCAACTAAGATTTCACTCGATTATGATAGTCCGGTAAAACTGAACATGCCATCACACTCAACGCTAAGGCATAGCTAATGCAAAGATCAATCTGAATCTTTAGTTTTCATGTTATTAACAGTAAGTCAGTAACATATTATTCCTTTATACATTTGATAGTCATGAGTTCTTCATAGATTGTGACTTGTGTAGATAGAATACTCAAAAAGTACAACTTCACTAAGAAACTATAACCTCAGTTATCAGATTGAAAGTTAGATTGAAAAAATTGTCTTACAACGAACACTGCAAAGTATCAAGAAATAAAACAAGATGAACATAACTTATGATAGATACCCCCGAAATAAGAATAGCATAAGAATTGAGTAATTGCAGTGAATCTGAATGTCATGGTTGAACATGAGATGAACTATGAATGAGATATCTAAATGGTGGCATGAAGTAATTTTAAAAACATAAATTAAAACAACTCTTTCCAAAAGCCTTGTGTAGCATACAGTTTCCTAAATGAATAGGCAGAATTTATGCAGTTGCTAAATTAGTTGGAAAGTAAATGATGCATGGAAGGTCGCTATCCACCAAAGCATTGATTTAGTTTAATAAAAGGGAAGATATCCAAAATCTGAGAAAACTATCTTTAAACATATTTGCATAATAAATTGCAAACAAGGGTAGAAGAACATGGGAACCAGGGGTGAAAGCACAAAGTAATCTGCATAAACTATAAATGCAATTAAATAGGTGGATAATGATCGACATTGCCAATTGCCTAATTGTTCTGCCAACGTTCACAACAAGATACCAAACATTTACTACCTTGACATATGAACACGGAAGTGGAGCACCAACAGCACCAAAAGATATTTCATCAGCTTCTTGAAACGTTCCGCCAGCACAAGTTTCTGTCAGACCATATGCTTGCGCTACTGTAGCCCTGAATTATATTTAGGAAGATCAAGGAAATAATAAATGCCGCCAACAAGAAATTTAGATTTTTTTTTCTAATGCAAGAATTTTTTTTTAAAAAAAAACAACACAAGAAATTGTTTGCATATTTTACTCCCATGCATGTAACAAGAACCCAATTTCTGCTCAAATATCACCGTCCAAGAACAAATGGGCAAGTGTCAACTTTTCTACACCACTATTGGTTCCTCTCTTCGGCACATTATTCAAGTCCATAACCTAGATAGGTTCAAGGCACATTACAAAGAGATCTGTCCTACACACAAATGTGTAAGCTCCCAATTCTAATATCTTGGCGTTTCAGTTGATAACCAATTTCATGGAGACCTGCCCTATATTAAATTTTAGGTATCCATGAAATGTATTCATTATTAACTAATCCCATTTGTATAGATTATGATTGTACACAATTTTTTTGAAAACCATATACTATAGTCTTCTTGTATCTACTTAGTAAAATTGAAAATACAATTGGGAAAAATATAAGCCAACTCAGGTCATATAAAAAAATGTACTTACAAATCCAACAATAATAAGTAACAGAAAAGAGAGATCAGAATAAATCAGGTACAACACAACATATTGTCAACTAAAATTGCAGACAACCTAGAGCTAAAGTTTCAGATCACTAGAAACACAGACATGAAGGGAGAATCAGTTGCTGGGGAAGGCTGGTCATCAGAATATGGTTTTGCCCAATTTTTTAAAAAAAAACTAAACAAGACTTTATCCTTGTCTTGATTGCATCTGGGTGCGAGATAGTTTGTCATTTATATTACTTTCTCACACATTACTGCACATAATTTATTTTAAGTTTTAAATTTATACACAGAAATAAAGGGCCCGCCATTGCTTCTGCAAATCCAGAAGCCCCTAAATGTTCGTGTTGAAATGAAGTGCATTTTTATCATAGAAATGGAAGGATGATGTACTTACCCAAAACAAATGTTAATAAATCTTTGAGTATCGCAAGAAAGAGGTGCTCCACCAGAGAGTATATATCGTACACGACCTCCTAAAACAGCCTGAATCTTTCTAAAGACAAGAAAATTCCAAAAGAACTTCTCAAAACTAGTTTCTCCAAACCAACTCCCGTTGTTCGCAGCCATTCTACGACCATATGCAATATCAAATAGTTTCTTTGATAACCCACCCTTAGCATCTACCTGAAAGGAAAACGAATGCCATATGAAAAAATTACAAGAGACTCAGGCCAAAAGGACAACTAAAATGACTTCTCTGAAAATTGACAAGACCTTTTTTCGCACACCATCACAAACACGATCAAGGATAGCAGGTACACAAGGCATCAAGGTAGGTTTCAGGACGGAAGCATCACCTTTTGTTCCTTTCTTTATCTTATTCGATGTGTCAATGAGAGTTAAAGGTGACCCATATCCTAAAGCAGTTCCTGCAGCAATCATTACATGCTGCATGGGGCATATTGACAAAGTTATTATCTGAGAAAGTAAGTGAAACTTGGGAAACTCAAAATCTGAAGCCCTGCACCTCTGCAGCCAACTCAAGAATATGAGCCAGAGGTAGATATGCCATGTATATATCTTTAGTACCAAGGGAAGGGACAACGGTCATAACAGCTGAAACTGCAGCTAGAACATTGCCGGTGTGTCATCGTTACCCCCTACATGGGATTCAAATTATTAGAAATGCAGCAGATAAGCAACCATGTGAGCATGTTTTGACATGACATAATCAGAACTCAGTGAGGGTTAGCCATGGATAGTCAGGACGGAGTTTCACTATGCATAAAACTACATTTAATTATATACTTAAATTAAGTAGTTTAAATGTCCATCAGCTTAAAGCTGGAAATAGATAATATAAGCATTTCCATTAGATTCTTTTCCTTTATTTTCTTCACTTGGGTGCATATTCTAATTTTTTTTCTTTAATGGTTTGTGAGTTTACTAGAAGGGGAAACTCAATCTAAAAACAAAGCTACTACATGATCCCCAAACTCTGTTTCAGGTATTTCACGATGAGGTTTTCACTTGCATATCTGAATTAACAATATTTGTATAGCGTTAGACATGCTTACATGTCTATGTTACAACTAATAGTCACAAAAAAAAAAAAAAGAGCAAGATGAAACCCAGAAGAACAATGCTAGATCTTTCACCAATCTTGGATGTATATAAAAGCAGAATACTAGGTACTGCATGAATAATTAAGTAGCACATCCTATAGGAATTCAAACAAAAGATTACATTTGCTGACTGATAATAACATTATGAAGCTGCACTATATCCATGATAAGACCGGAAAACATGTTACTTCCAGAATCCAACTTAGATAACTAGAAAGAAATATAACCATAACTAAACAAGCAAAAATGATTACTTCCAGAATCCAGCCTAGCAACTAAAACAAATATATCATGCAAGAAAGTAAAATCTGAACCAACAACACTGTTGAGTTAAACAAACCTTTGGCAGACCAGTGCTACCACTTGTGTACATGATCACAGCAATATCTGCTGCTTTAGGCAGATACGGAACCACCGGCTTTTCCCTGCCCATTCTCTCTACTTCAACAAATGATGCAACCACCCAGGAAGTGTTCTTGTCCAATGAAATATCATTTGAAACACCCTCTTCATCAATATAAACAACACGCTTTACAATATTAAGCTGTGCTTTTATGTCAATCACTTTTTTCAGTTCCCTCGGTCCACAAATTACAGTTGATACCTCTGTCTGATTCATATGTACTAGTTAGGATTGCAACTTTTGTGTTCCAAAAGATTAAAAAAGCAACATGAAAATCCACAAAATGGCTCACTGAAACAATGGATTGAACTTTTACAAGTTCAGTTGTATTAAAAATGATATAAAAATCCACAAAATGCTGCCATGAACGAAGAAATTGATATAAAAACAAACTCTTTTTGTTGATCCACTTATTACTCGGGAGCTTTGTTAAGAAGCGATAGCACAGAAATGATCATCCTTGGCAAAGAAGTAGGCTACTTTCATGGGAAGGGTCAATGGATGATCTTTCACCGAAGGTATAGATTGAACTTTTACAAGTTTACTTGTGTTGCTAATGTGACCAAAAAAGAAGATTAAAATATGAATGCAAGAGGTGAAGGAATGAGCAAAACTTTTCATACCAGAGGTAATGCATCAATAGGGAAAATAGCCATGTCTCAGAACTGAAATGATACTCAATGGACTGCACAGTTGAACTCTTTTTTTTTTTTTTTGACATATATGGGTCAAATTTGCAAGAGAACCACCTAAAAATATTGAAAGATAGCTTCCTAACTATTGGAATACAAGAGTGACCCTTCAAGCAATTGAAATTGCTAAAATAGTGTAAGGTAAAGATGGTCCCTCTAAGTAAATTATAATTAAGAAAAAGATTCAACACGCTACATTATTTAAATGCTTCCTCAATTGCCAACTTTTTACATGCATGTATGCCACTTGATCCAAAATATATATATAGACCTAGATTGTCTATTGATACATCAAGTTAGTCAACTTTTTTTTTTAAATCAGGAGAGCATGCAAGAGAGTTCTCCATAAGTTAGTCAATTGCAATTATCAAATACATATTGAACTGAACAGAGGATTATAAAACAATAAAAATTAAATAGGATATGACATATCTTTCGTTATTAGTTATTTTAAAAGCCCCTATAGACTTCCCCCAATTAAGAGGTTACTACTGATACGGGATTGAATTCTCTTAGATGTGGGGTTGCCGGTTGCTATTGGATAGAGACTGGCGGATTGGTTTGCACAGGATGGAGGAGTGGCTTAAGCATATGACTTCTTTAGACATTCCAGTCCAAAGAAGGTATGGGCCCGAATGGTGTGGAAGGCTGCCTAGTCATGCTACTACTTGCTAGATGCTGGCCTTGGGGCGTCTTCACACTAGAGACTGGTAAAAGTACTTGGAGGATTGGCAGTGCTCGAAGACACAAGAACATTTGTTTTTTGGGTGCTCCCTATTGCAGAGCTTTGGAAGAGGTCAGAAACTGATTTCATATGCGGCAGGAGATGTCCACTTTCAAACTGGCTCTGAGAGTTTTTGGGATATGTTACCATGGGAATAGGGTATTAACGAAGGCTCAACACTTGGCTTTGTCTCCGTTGATATGCTATGCGTGGAGAGCTAGAAATAAAAGCATCTTTGAGGAAGAGCAGTTGGATGTTAAGCGGATCATTAGGGGTATACTCTCATATGATGTTGTGTCAAACATAAGAGCATCTCCCATGAAAAACCTCAAAAGTGAGGTTTTTATATTTTCTATGTGTCACGTTGTTGCCGCATCAAAAATAAAAAACTTCACTCTTCTCTCCACTATAAAAAAACCTCCCTACAATTTTTTATAGGCCCCACGCTCAACAATTCATATCTCTTTAAAAAACTTCAATTATTTGTTATTGGATATTCTTATATCATTGAATTTGTTAAAAAATAATATTGAAAATTTATAAATTTAAAAAGGAGTATAACATTAAATAATGAATTATTACAAATAATTTACAAAAATAATATTTTAGTGACCACACTAGTTGCGTGCCCAAATATACACAACCAAGTCGGCTCGAAGTTGATGATGTACTTGATTATCACATAGCTCGCAGTTTCTCCGAAGGGAGAAAAAAAAACTGTTTGAAAAAAAACAGTTTGAAAAAATTTAAAAAAACCACTGTAGAAAAAACAACATTTGAAAAAAATTGGTAGAAAAAACGAATGGCCAAAAATGGCTCGAAAAAAAACCGTTAGTTACATTAATTTTTTTTCCGGCTGGGGCCCACCATCTCTCAAAAACCTGGGTTCGATTTAAAGCTTTTTAAAACCAAAAACCTGGCCACAATGGTGGCCAGGTTTTTGACACAGTTTCGAAAAGAGAAAACCTAGAAAAAGCCTCCATTGGAGATGTCAAATGATTGCCAAATCAAAACTGAAAAACCTCACTCTTCTCTCCACTATAAAAAATACTTCCCTACAACTTTTTTACGGGCCTCACACTCAACAATTCATATATCTTAAAAAAACCTCGATTATTGATTAATGCATCACTTTTATATCAGAGCATTTGTTAAAAAATAATAATGAAAATTTATAAATTTAAAAGAGTACAACATTTCACAAAAAAACAGAAGAAACCGTATAAACAGTAAGAATTAAAACGGCCAGAAAAATGAAAGAAAAAAAACAAGGAAACAAAAAGTCAAAAATAAAGACTAATTCCAAATGAAAAAAAATTGCTTTTTTTTAAAAAAAAATTTAGGGCCCACCATTTGACAAAAACCTGGGTTCGATTTTTGGAACCCAGTCGATGGTCCCAAAAAAGAAAAACTTGGCCACAACGTGGCAAGGTTATTTACACAAATTTCAAGAACAGTAAACTGAAGAAAAACTGCCATTGGAGATGCTCTAAGTAGATCATTTGTTCTACTCTTAATGTGTGATATATAGATCATTTGTTCTACTCTTAATGTGTGATATATTATTTTTTTTCTTATCCAAAAAAAAGAAGGTGAAAAGCCACCTTTCTTAGTAGTAGCACTTGAAACAATTGACGAGACTTGAAAAATAGTATGTGGTTTCTTGTTAATTAAGAAAATAAAAAGTCATCTCACTGTTCAAAAGAGAGAAAGTACTAAAGTTAATAATTGTGGAGGAAATACATTAATATATATGCAATACAAGAATGTAGCATGATAATTGTATGATGTTTGTATGCATGTATATAAATAAAGTCCAGAGCAACCAAACCTCATTTAAAGAGTGACAAAGAGCCTCCTCCCCTAGTGAAGCATATATTGTAACAACTGTGATGTTTTGCCTGAAGCACCCCTATTTTAAGAAAGAAGGTGAACTATATAAGCAACCTGACAACTTTCGGATAAAGAAAACAAGTGCCTCCCAAAGACAAGTTCTTGTGCTATAATTTTAGGTTGCGTTTGGTTAGGGGTATTGTAATCCATTTTGTAATGTAATTGAGCTTGTAATGTAATTCAGATTACATGTTATTGGTCTTGTAATTCAGATTACAACACTTTAACTAGCTTTTGTAATGCAGATTATATTATATTATAGTTTTAAAATTGTACCAAACAAAGTAATCAGTCTTGTAATGTAATCCTGATTACATTACAAGGTTGATTATCCGTCGCCAAACATAACCTAAATGTTCCACCAATAAACTTGTTATCCATTTAGCATCAAGATACATATTCAAGTAGTCAGGATGCATGGCAAGAAATCTACCTGCAAAGCAATAAACCACTCTGCTCGTGTATCTGAAAATATTGCAACGGGCTCATCCCTTTTGTGGCCAAGTTGCACAAGACCAGATGCGAAACGGCAGGCAGCTTTAAAAGCCTCACCATAACTGGTCCATTCATAGTTTCCCAGGTGGAGCTTCTCAAAAGACCTCCCATCCTGATTTACTTCTGTTTCCCTTGCCAAAAGTCTCCGAGATCCGAGAAGAGGCTTGCGCTGGAAGCGTTTGCTAGAATGCTCAAATAGCTCAGCCAGAGTTGAGACTCCTTCCCACAGTGATTGCAATGGAGAAGGGAAACGGTAGTTGCGAATTGCAACACCAGGTTCTCCCCCAACATCAACCGGCAAACCTCGTATTTTTTCCTTCTTTGATGTCCGTAATAACACCGAAGCAATAAGAGGAACAACAATGGCAACAAGATAAGGATTCATACTTGCACACGAGCAATTACTCCGTCACCCGAGACAAGAACAGCTCAAGAAGCCTTCCAGATTACTCGTTTCCCCAAAGCGGGATCACTTCATTGGCAACAACGATCACAGAGAGCGTAACATGATTAGATGAGTCTCAAATGTACAATTGAGAACCCTACATCACAATCAACAAAAGAAACCAATTTTAACGAGAATGAAAACCACGAAATAAAACACCATAAATATTCCGTCTCACCCGGATTCCTGATCCATTGCGAAAACTTCTGCCAGTTACCAGTCTCCAAAATCGCACCTTACAGATGAGAATAAACAATGCGATCGATGAATCGAGAAGAAGATCGTGCGACGGTTGTCGAAGGCCGATCCCTAGTCTCTCTCTCTCTCTCGATACTTGCGCGAGAGAACGTACACGTGTCTATACCGAACGCATTTCATGTTCATGCAAACAGCACACTTCGGAACCCACTATTTTGACCAAAACCAATTAAATAATATATTTTATTTATTTATTATTATTAAAATTAAAAATGATGCCCTTTATTGTCGTTTTCGTAAAAAAGGCACTTCTTTTTAAACATTGTCAAACAACGCCCTAATAACAACTTAAAATCCCACGTGGACGGTGGGATATCGTCCACAACTGGGACCCACTTCGATATCTTTTCTTGATGGCAGTCCAGGAAGATGACCAACCACAGCAGCAAATCTTATACGGGGCTCTCGTAGGATTTCCTGTGGAGGGACTCTTTCTAGCCGTCCGATCTAGAATCGCTTGATCCTGGAGATTTATGAGAGATAGGGAATCAACGACTGAGATCAAATTTTTTTCCAATCGGACCGTAGAGAAGAGACCTTTAAGGTGAAGGCGAAATCCAATGGACGTCCTTGGTATTTAAGCGAAGCCGGCTCGCTCACAGACACTGTCGCGATGGAAGCCTTGTCTGCCATGGCCGCCGGATCTCTCCTCTCCCCGCCTCGGCCCCTCCGCCGCCCACTCGGGCTGCCGGAGCCCTTCTCTTCTCCCGCCGTAACGCTCCGTGCCAGAAGATCTCAGCCTCTATTCCTCTCGAACATCCGGACTCCCGCTCCGGTAGTGGTTTCCAAGAGGGGCCGGCTCGTCACCCGATGCGCCGTCGACGGCGTCGTGACTACGGAAGTTGATACTCCTATCGAGAAAAGTTAGTTCTTTACATATTCTTTTGCTGAGACATCAGTGACGTGTAAATTCGAAGTTCTGATTGTTTTTGTCGGTGCCGATTTTCTTTGAAGGGTTTCCGCCTTTCCCGGCCGTAATGGACATAAATCAGATCCGAAGTATTTTGCCTCATCGGTGAGTTTATTTTGTATATGAAATTTTGATTTTTGAGTACCTTCCTTACTCGAGAACATTTGACGAATGGGATTTTTGCGTCTTGGATTGCAGGTTTCCATTTCTATTGGTTGATAGAGTGATCGAATACACACCCGGAGTTACGGCTGTTGGTATCAAGAATGTTACGATCAACGATAACTTCTTCCCTGGACACTTCCCCGACCGCCCGATAATGCCTGGTGTTCTCATGGTCGAGGTACCTACTCAATCACTAAAAAGAATTCGCTAGTCACAGATTTACTGTTCAATTATACTGAAATGGGGCTTTCTCGGGAACTTTGTTAGCCAGACGGAGTAAGTTCTAGAAGGAAAAGGGATGGAAAAAACATGAATTTCTCAGTTTGGAGAAATTGAGAAAATTTGCCTGCTAATGCTTGAAGTTATTCCTACCTTAATACTTGTGGTTGTACCCGAAAACAAAGTATGAAAGTAGCAAACTGGAAAAGGTTGATAATTTAGGATACAACGAAGTGCAACCACAGTAGCTAATTCTTTCCAATAAAGATCCTCTTACAATATTCCCCTATTATACCCAATTGTTATTGGTGTCCCACAAGATAAAATTTACTCAGTAGGGTTGAATCAATGGATAAAATGCTCAAGCTCAATCAGGTCTTGGTAGGCTCATCTAGCCTATGAATCAACACAAATAGCTCACTGCTTCTAATATTGGACTAACTAGGATGTCAGCTGCATCTTCATTCTTTATTCATCCAAAGTTTGATTCCAAATTGAAGAAAAGGAATCCTCCTTTCCCTTCTTTTCCAAATCTTTAAATCCAGATAAGAGTTTACAAGATCAGATAAATGAATGTTTGTATGCTACAATTTTTCATAGTTAAATTATGGGATCCTTGTAAAAACAGTTTTGATAGTAATCTTTTATCATATAATGATTGAAAAAATCATTGGAAACTTTAATGCTCTCCAAGAAGTGTGCACAAACGCTTACCTATAGTAACAGCTTAATGATCTCGGAACTTGAAGTTAGGAATCGCTAGAATGATCTCAGTCTAATTTTGTTACCTTGATTTTTTTCATGCCACTAACCCAAAATCTGTGCTAATATTGAATGCCAAAATCTATTTGTATACTGAAACATCCTTATTTCTACAAATAATCATCATATATATTGTGTTTACTACTTCTAATACATAAGACTCATGACACATCTTTGTTCGATTGTGCAACCTGAATAATTCATTACTTATTATATTTTTACTTGTTTCGCCCGCATTCATTTGTGATATCATCTTAAACCTCTTCAATTTGTATTACCTTATTGTACTAGTAAGTTTGTCAGCTTCATTTCTGTTATCAAATAAGAATCACCCTTATCAATCAATTGCTGCTTATGCCAAAATTCTACTCTGGAAATGTAAAAAGAGGAGACTAATGGAAGGGCAGATATCATTATATTGAAAAATTCCAAACTAGACCTCCATTAAAAAAAAGTGTAAATTAGATCTCGCCTCACCCATTGTACCAGAATAACCTTTTCAGATCATTCAGGTTGTTTTCGCTAAACAAAATGATACATATGAAATTTTAGATCAAAATTTCACCAAAGTAGACCTATGTGATGCTAATGCATCCAAACTCTTTGAAACATGAGAACAAACTGCCGAAAATATAAAATTGTGGACAAACTATCAAAAATATGGCATTGACAATTTTAAATCCTCTAGTCACTTGGTGAATAATATTTCGAATAAAAAAGTTGTGCCAACTTTTACCGAGATAATTGCACACGCACACAGAGCGTATTGCTGATTGTTGGCGCAATTTTGGTATGAAAAGATTCAATCTGGGAAGTTTTCATAATTAGGGACCCAACTTGTATTTGCTAGAATGGAATAGCCAAAGTTTATAGTTGATACTGTAACCTGACTTGTTTTAACTTCAGCAACTGCAGAATCTACTGAGAATCTTAATTCTTGATGGTTTAGTGAAATCAAATACTAGTTTACAGAACTCTCAGATCACACTTCTATAGAGCACATCGAATGATCCAAATTTTGCCCCTCATAATATCTTCGATCTGGTCTGTTCTGGTGCATAAAACATGAGTTGATGTGGTGATGCAGGCAATGGCCCAGGTTGGAGGCCTGGTCATGTTGCAGCCTGAAGTGGGTGGCTCTCGCGAAAATTTCTTCTTTGCTGGAATTGACAAAGTAAGATTCCGGAAGCCTGTGATTGCAGGGGACACCTTGGTAATGAGAATGACCCTAGTCAAGTTGCAAAAACGCTTCGGAATTGCGAAAATGGAAGGGAAGGCATATGTTGGTGGCGAAGTAGTCTGCGAGGGTGAATTTCTAATGGCTACAGGATCTGGAAGCGAGTGATTTCCC